>ML681979.1:50004459-50029431 GCA_007922195.1 Podocnemis expansa | reverse complement strand
GCTGGGGGCTGCAGCCCCCTTTCTGGGGCTGAGGGACAGCCCTCAGCACCCTGGCCAAGGTCCTGAGGGTTCCCTGGCCAGGGTGCTGAGGTTCCACTGTTGTTTCGGAACAGTGTTCCGAAACATGTTCACACGCCTTGTTTCGAAACAAGTGTTTTGAAATAAGTTTGTTTCGTCCCCAAATGGGGTTTAACTTGTTTCGAAACAACACAGTTGTTTCGAAACAAGGGCTTCCCCTTGTTTCGAAACAACTGTGCGTCGTGTGAACATGGTTTTTTTTGTTTCGAAACAACGAGGTTGTTTCGAAACAAAAGTGCCGTGTGAACACAGCCATTGCCTATGTCTACACTGGAGGCTTAAGTCAACTCAAGCAACTTCAGGGCCAAATTTAGAATTGATTAAGCTGACTTAAGCACATGCTTGAGCGAACTTAAATTAGGCTACAAAGGATCAGAATGACAGCATAAAATTCCACACTCATCATTTCATCTTTAATTGACTGTACTCCAGATTTGTACCAATAAAATGACCTTTTTTTGCATCTGAAGACCCCACAAAGCATCGTCAGATAATTCTTTTCCAAACTTATGGACAGCTTTACTATCTTCTTTGTGAGGTGCTTCATTATACCACAGCTAACAGCCTTCTCAAAGTTTAATCCCTCATGAGGTATATAATTTTGTTTATATTTGCACTTCTGATATTTCAAACAGCATGATTGGTATGTCGGGATAAAAGTTTGTTGTGATGATCTAATGGGAGTGGTCCTGCTTTTTTTGGAAGGGGGTTGGACTAGATGACCTTGTGGGGTCCCAACCCTATGATTCCATAAAGTAGTGGGATTTTTTTATACAGTGTTTAAAAAACACCTTGGAGTCTTAGGGTGAAGAGTCCATTTTTCCTTTAAGTACTGATTTAATGCCCATTTTTTGCAAAGAGTGAGACACATTTAACTCACTATTTACTAGTGCTAAAACAGACTCCTGCCTGCTTTTTTTTTTTTAAGACACACCTATTTTCTCCATGCTTAATTAAGTAATCATTTTGTAGAACATCCTGTTAATATCACAGCTACTTTTAACAGGAAATAGTTCTATATGGGTTTTAAATTCTTGATAGGCATTTGCCAAAAATGTTCTTAAAAACTTGAAATGACGGGATCCCGTAGCCTCCCAGGAAATCTTATTTTGGTGCTTCACTGTCTATATAAGGGATCAGCAGCCCACAAGCAGTGAGCCAACTGTGGCTCCCTGAGTGTTCCCTTCTGGCTCCCTGGCAATGTCCTCCAGGGAGTCAGGTGAGCTCTGGGGCACTGGACAGCAAGGGGACCTTTGTGGCTAAATAAAGGGGATCCGCCCAGCACACACCCACCACTTTCAAGGCAGTAGGAGTGCCCCCACCCTCCCATCACAACCACAGGGGCCTGAGCCAGCCCAGTGGCTGCACCGTGGCCCCTACCACCTGCGGGGGGGGGTGCAGGCGGCGCATCCTTCCTTCGTTCCTCCCTCCCTCCACTGGTGGGGTGGAGCAGAGAGGCCCCCACTTACCTGCAGTCCAGCCATCCTTCCCAAGAGTGGCCCTGGAATGGTCCACTCTATGGAGTTCAGGCCAATTTGACCCAGCCACCCCAGGCCTTGACAGAGGCTACCTCATCCCCAGGCCATGAACCAGGCCTGGAATGGCTGGGTCAAAGTGGCCCAAACTTCATGGAGCAGGCCATTTCAAGGCCCTGCCTCTGCAAGCTGCAGCTCCCCCATCCACTCTTGGAAAGGATGAGGTAGGTGGGCCTCTCTGCTCCAGCCTACCAATGCAGGGATGGAGGGAGTGCACACCACCTGCACCCCCCGCCAGCTCTAGGGGCAGCGGCACAGCCATTGAGTCAGCTCAAGCTCATGTGGTTGCAGTGCGGGAGGAACGTTTCTTCCCCTCTCTTGGGTTGCTGATCCTTGGTCTATATAGTTAGAAAGTTTCTCCTAATAGCTAACCAAAATCTCCCCTGGTTCAGAGTATGTGCATTACCATCCTCCTTGTAACAGTCCTTGACATATATGAAAACCATCAGGTCTTCTGTTTTGAAGACTAAACGTGCCCAGATTAAACTTTCCTATAAATCCCCCCCCCCATTCTGTTGTCATTTTGGTTTTACCCTGGATTTTCTCCAGTTCCTCCACATTTTCCTTGAAGTGTGGCATTAACATAATGTTCCAGCTGAGGCCTCACCAGTGTTGAGTCCTGCAGAACTATTGCTACCCCTTCTCCCCCATGCCTTTCACATACTCTTGTGAATTCACCTCAGAACAATGCTACCTTTTTTTGCAACTGCATCACATTGGTGATTTATCCTTATGTTGTGATCCACTAGAATACTGCAATCTTTTTCAGCAATACCATTGCCTAGATAGTTACTCCCCACATTTTATTTGTGTATTGATTTTTCTTTCCTCAGTGTAACAGTCTGTACTCTTCTTTATTAATTTTTATCTTGTTAGTATCAAATCAATTCCCCAGTTGGTCCAAATCATTTTGAATTCTAATCCTGATCTCCAAAGTGCTTGCAAACCCTCCTAGCCTACTGTCATCTGCGTATTTTGTAAGTATACTTTCCACACCATTGTCCCAGTCATTAATGAAAACATTAAATCTTTTCCAAACTAGGTCAGTGATCCATATTACCATGCTGAATGCTTCCTCCTACTTTGTGTGTGTGTGTATATATATCTATATCTATATCACCCATATCTGATAAATGGGTGATATATACATAATGCACAAGGTATTTACTCTTCAAAAATTTCCCTAGTCTCAGCTGAAAAGATTTCAGATCAGATTTCTCCAAAAATACATTGGAACAATTTACAATCCTGATTATTACAGCTAGGCAGAGAATGGAAGTTCCATTTGTTCTTGTTCTGATTTACAACAAAATCCAACCTCTCAAATTCTTTGAAACAGAATTTCAAATATTCCATCTAAGGTTTTCTGATTATCAAACATTCATGTGTTAAGTGCAAAGAATACATGAAAAATACCATTACTGTACTGGAAAAGGCCCTCATACAATTTAGGGCAGTTCTATTTTATTTTCTCTTAAGAACAACCACAACTGCCCCAAACATCTCTACAATTCATATGGTCTGATTGCACAGCTCTGGTAAAGTAAAGGCATTTTGCTCATTTGCTTCCAAAACTAAACTTCAGTAAAGAAATACCAAGGGGAAGCACAACTGGGAAGAAGTGAACATTAGTAACATATGTACCAATATGTGTTTATAAATGTGTTATAGAGTCAACCACACACTTGTAGCAACAAAGTTTAAAATCCTTATTTTGTTCTAACTCAAGATAACTGTTAATTGAATAAAGAAAGATTAGACTGAAGAACTTAAAGGTTTGGCCCTCACTTAGTCTTCAGTGGTTCCCTTCTTGCTGGGAGGAGATTTCACAGAATCATAGAAAAATCAAGGTTGGAAGGGATCTCAGGAGGCCTTCTAGTCCAGCCCACTATTCAAATAGGGCCAACTCCAACTAAACCATCCCAGCCAGGGCTTTTATCAAGACAGGCCTTCAAAAATCTCTAAGGATGGAGATTCCACCATCTCCCTGTGTAACCCATTCACATGGTTTGACAACTTCCTAGTGAAAAATCTTTTTTTGTTCGTATTTTACTATCCAACCTACATTTCCTCTGCTACTTCTAGACACCATTGATCCTTGTTGTGTCATCTGCTACCACTCAGAGCAAGCTAGTGCCATCTTTGGAACTGCCCTTTATGTAGTTAAACTCCTATGAAATTTCCCCTCACTCTTCCCTTCCACGCATTAAATAAACCTGCTTCCCTCACTTTCATCTCAGAAGCCATGTGTCCCAGTCTCTTAATTAACTTCTTTGCACTTTGCTGGACTCTTTCCAACTTGTCCACATACTTTCTGTAGTGGGGGACACAAAAACAGACAGAATACTCCAATGTGGCTTCACCAGTGCCAAAGAGAGGTGAATAATCACTTACTTCAATCTGCTTTGATGCTCCTACTAATACAGTACAATATTGTGTTCGACTTCTTGGCAACAACGACACACTGTTGACTTGTATCCAGCATCTTGTCCACTGTGATCCATTGGTCCTTTTCTGCAGAACTTCTGATTAGCCAGTTGCAGTGCATAGGGTTCTTCAAGTTTAAGTGCAGAACTCTACATTTGTCCTTGTTGAGTCATGTCAGATTTTGTTTGGCCTAATCCTTCAATTTGCTCAATCTGTAGCCTACCCCTACCCTCCAGCATATCTACCATTCCCCCATCTTAGGGTCATCCATTAGACTGCTGAGAGTGAAATCCACCCCTTCATCCAGATCATTAATAAAGGTGTTGAACAAAGCCAGCACCAGGACTGACCCCCTTTTGGGCTTCTCTTTATATCAGCAGACAACTAAACATCAAATTGTTGATCACTGCTTATTGAGCCCAATGATATAGCCAGCTTTCTATCCACCTTGTAGTTCATTCATCCAACTTATACTTGTTGGAAGAATACTGTGGGAGACCAGATCAATAGCTTTGCTAAAGTCAATGTACATCATGTCTACCTCTTTCCCTGCGTCCACAGAGCCAGTCATTTCATCATAAAACGTAATCAGGTTGGTTAGGTGTGACTCTTCCTTGGTAAATCCATGCTAACTGTTCCTGATCACTTTTCTCTCCTCAAAGTATTTCAGAATGGATTCCTTAAAGACCTACTCCATGATTTTTCCAGAGAGGTAGATGAGGGCTGGCCTGTTAGACTGGACTGTCTGTAGTTCCCCAGAACCTCCTTTTTCCATTTTTTAAATATGGTACTATATTTGCCTTTCTCCAGTCATCTACAATCTCCCCAGCACCTTGAGTTTTCATAGAAGATGGTCAATGGCTCTGCAATCACATCTGTCAAAACCCTTGGATGCATCCATCTGCCCCTATGGATTTGTGCATGTCCAGCTTTTCTAAAGAGTCCTGAACCTGTTTTTACCACTGAGAACTGCTCACTTCCTCTTCCTACTTACTGTGGGGCTGTCTGGGAGCTGATTTTGTCTGTGAAGACGGGGGGGGGGAGCACTGAGTACTTCAGCTTTATTCACATTTTCTGTTAATAAGTTGCCTCTCACATTCATCCAGTGGCCCACACTTTCTCTGATCATCATCTTTGTTAACATACCTGCGAAAACCCTTCTTGTTATACTGCACTTCCTTTGCTAGCTGCAACCTCAGTTATGCTTTGACTTTCTTGATTTCACCCCTGCATGCTTTAGCAATATTTTTATACTACTTCCTACTCATCTGTCCATTCTTCCATTTGTAAGCTTCCTTTTTGTATTTGGCTGAACAGAGAAATCTTCAGAGAGCTTAATTTGGTCACCTGCTATATTTGCCGTTCTTTCTGATCATCATCTTGACAGGAACTTGGCATTATTCAATAGGCTCAACAGGCTATCACCAGAATAGATGGAATTTTTAAGTCGCAGTTGGGGTGTCCTGTCCCATTGAAGTAAATGAAGTTTTGCCAGTGTCTTTGGTGGGGCCAAGCTTTCACTTTAGGGATGATACTGAATATTTAAAATCACATCTTTCTGATTGCACTTGGCTCTTAACTTTGTTCTTATGAAAATAGTGTTACATATTGTTTAACTCAGTTGTGTGCTCTCTCCCACCTTACTACATACTTAGTTTCCTTTTGAGTACCCCACAGTGTTTTAAGATGCTCTGTTCTGCGTTCATATAGTTTTGAGATATGTATATTCACAGTGAATAATACCAAGTTCCAAAGGGGTTGCCATGTTAGTCTAATTCCATGAGACAAATAAGGAGTATGGTGGCACTTTTAAAGACTAATACATTTATTTATCACATAAGTTTTTGTGGGACAAAATCCCACTTTGTCAGATGCTTTTCTCCTATGAAAGCTCATGTGATAAATTGATTCTTCCTTAGAAGTGCCACCAGACTTCTTGTCTGTTTTCAATAATTCCAGTTACACTTGCTTCCTTGAAGGTTTTGCAAATATTTTGATAGAGTGTGCTCCTCTTTATTTCCCTCCCTCAAAGTAATAATTCATTCCTAGAAGAAACATTATAGGAATGCATCCTCAGAGTTATTATTTTAGTCTTAGAAAGCAGGACTAAATCTAATTTTTCTTATCATATCCAACTGTATTCAGATGGGGGTGGGTGCCTGGGAATTCAGAAGCATCAATCTCCTTATATCTTCTCCTATTCGTCTTAAAAGAACATTTCTCATTCATACATTTTCTGTTTAGATCAGCAGTCTTAAAATTACCCAAAACAAGATTAAGAGAGACAAAACTGAAATGTTTCCCCCTGGGCTGTAAGAAACATTTAGGTATGTTCAGCAGCTATGCACATCAGAGTCACTGCCAATGGAAAATGAGTTGAGTTTCTATATTGGGAAATAAGTTGCATCTAGAGAAGATGCCATTCAGTGTATTGTTCTCATAAATGACTGTGCCCACATAAATATTCACACCTGCACACATGCAGGATAAGTGGACAAAGGAATGTAATGTAAAAGCTATTAAGAACAGGTGGTAAAATAGTTAAGTGTTGGGTATAATCTAAAAACCTTGAAGGAACAGAACAGAACAGTTACTTCAGTTGCAGGAACACAGCAACTGCAGCAGAATGGAAACTAAAGTATAATACAAGTTCATTGTGGATTAGACAGGTAAATAAAGTATTAAATTAGCTGGCTAAAGAAAAGATGAAGATTTGCAGTTAGTATTTCTAATCAAGCATGCCATTTTTCAGGGCCTTCCCACAACTGATTAGTTTGGCATACAGTTTAATTATAAAAATAGGACCTGAAACATAAGTGATAAGATAGGAGTAACTGTCCTCTGAAAAATGGCTCTAGTTATCAGAAATGGTTCCAACTATTCTGACCCATAACAAAGAGTGTGTATTGGACCAGCACTGACCCCAAACGAGCCACAACAACTGTCAATATGATATCACTTTTTTGGTTGCACTGTATTAAACAAAACAAAAATCCACACAGGTTCACAAGGGTCGTTTGTCAGGCCCTACCTGATTATGCTGGGTCAAGCCAGGATGAGAGGGTTTTCCTGGGGACAGAATATTCTGCTCAAATGCATATGAATGTTGGTTACTATAGGGATGTAGTAATTGTCTATTGTTTTAAGTGTTCCACATGGTAAGACTAAATGTTCAAATACCATGTGGCCTTCAGATTTTAATATATAGTTAAACTGATGGTGAGGTAACTGTGAACCTATGAGCTCCTCAGTGTCTATTAGCAAAAGGTTCAGTGTTATATAACCAACTTGGGAGGGCCTGACAAATCTTCTACACCTAACAATTTTTTTTTCATTGTATGTCTCCAAAGAAGGTCATTTGTGGGCTCTAATACAAGCTTGGCTCATATAGATCTCAGATCTTCCTACTCCTTAGGAATTATATTTTTGGAATTGTAAATATGTACTGAAAATATGTTTTAAAGTCTGATATCAGGCCAGAATTTGGATGTATGTTCCTCTGCCTGCCTCAATTCACATGTAAGGTAAGATTTGTATATACACACACACACACACACACACAAACACACAGAGGAGGCCCTATTTGCATATAGGGTCAACACATTAGGGAATAAATCACAGGATTAATGCTGACTCTGAGACCCAAGGTTGAATTTTGGTGCATATAAACAGGAAAGCAAAGAACACCTCTTTATATGACACCTAAAGAAGTAATGAGCAGTGCAATTACATTAATGAAAAGAAAATCCTAATTAGCTTTCTGAAAGAAAAGTTGGCTATCAAAGTTAACTTCAGTCACTAGAAAGCATGTAATGGCTTTTTTATATGTAAGTTTTCTGGTTCCATTGTTATTCCCTTACTATCTCTTAAACCTTAACCTTCAACAATAAATTTGTTTATTTTCACTGTAAATATATTTTGTTTTTTCATACTGTGTTATGTAGGAGCTGACCCTCAGCTGAATTGTACAAGACAATGTGTAAACAATCTTCTTCAGAATGACAAACCTGATATTTCTATGAGTAGCCAATGAAATGGGCTAGGTATCACAGGGGAATATTTCAAATGTCCTTGAGAATTGGTGTGCACGTGATAACCTGCAAACCAAAGTAATAACTAACATTACCCTGAGGAGATTGTTTGGGTGGCTAACAAGACTGGTCATGTCAGGGAGTGGATGTTCAGTAACATAAAAGCGATTGTCCCTCTTCCTGGAAACTGGAGAGGTGACAAGTTGTCTCACTGTCCTGGGCATCACAAGAAAGTGTCACAGCAATACTTTGCATAAAAAATGACAGTGGAATTCCAAAATATATGTCCATAGGAATTGGCACTATTATGGAGTACAAATCAGGTCTAGGCCTCAAACACCCAGAGATCTGTAACTTTGAGGGTCTAATGGGGAAGTTACATACTAGGATATACACAGTTAAAGGCAGTAGTTAAAGTATTATATGGTGGACCCCAGGACCCTTCTAATTGGTGGGCCCCCATCCCTTGTTGTTAGGGCTACCTTCCCACATATGTGGACCCCAGCCCAGGAAGGATGAGGGCATGGGATGTGGAAGAATGGAGCATGGGCAGGAAGTGGGGGTGCTGAAGGAGTGGCTACAGGCAGGGGAAGGAGATGGGGGCAGTGAAGGGCAGGGCAGGAGGCAGGAGGTGTCAGGGTGGTGAAGGGGAGCATGGGCAGGAGGTCGGGCAGAGAAGGGGTGAATGGTGGCAGAAAGTAGGGGGCAGGAGATGGGGGTGGTGAAGGAGGCAAGAGATGGGCAGCAGAGAAGGAGTGAGTGGTGGTAGGAGGTAGGGCCAGGGAGGGCAGGGCCAGGAGGTGTGGTGGTAAAGGTGGCCGGGGTACAAAATTGGGGCAGAGAAGCAGTGGGAGGAGGCGGGAGTAGAGGCACACTGGGAACAGTTTCTTTTTGAGTTGGGGGTGTTGAAGGGGGTCAGGGGAAGGAGATTGGGACAGAAAAGGAGTGAATGGTGGCAGGAGGTGGGGGCAGAGAAGGGTTGGAGCAGGGATTATAGGTGAAGGGCACACTGGGAAGCTCACCCATCCAGCACCCCTCTGCAGCCACAGGGAACTGGGGGAGCCTGATCAGGGCTCACCTGATGGGAGAGAGTCCACCCCAGCACTCTCTGCACCAGCCCCAGCCCCAGCCCCAGCCCCAGCCCCAGCCCCAGCCCCAGCCCCAGCCCACCTTGCAACCCCAGGACCTGCAGAGCTGGAGCAGCCTCAGCCCCATGCTCTTGGCTCCCACTCCTCCTGCAGCCCAAGCCTGCCCCCAGGGCCCCTTACCTGGCCACTGGAGTGGAGCAGCACCCCAAAGGCTGCTTCTCCTGCCCTGAGCCAGCATTGACTGAGCATTCTCAGAGGCTCTGAGCCTGCTCTGTCACAGCACGCTCAGGGTGGGAGATTTAAAATCTCCCAACCTGGGGAAACCTCTCTGTCCTGCCAGAATGTGCTGGAATGGCATTCTGAGGCCTGCTATTTTTAGGGGCTCAGCGTTCAGCAGGCCTCTAAAAATAGAAAATGGACCTGGAATGCTGCGTTCTGGTGCCCACCATTTTTAAATAGTGGGCCCCAGAAAGGCATTCCAGCACATTCCAGCCTACATTAACCCCTGGTTAAAGGGTAGCAGAAACTACCCTCAAAAAAAGCATATCAGATACCATCACATACAGAACTGACATTGAACTTAATGAAGCACAAAAGATGAAGAACAAGCATTTGCATTCACAGTTGCTCATCCACACCCAGGCCTTGGAGTTCTGTTCTTAGTTTTAATGAATTTTCATTCACTTTTAACTCTTATTCTTTTGTTCATGTCAATATGACTTAAACCTAATATTATTTGAATAGATACTAGTTTTGTATTCAATACCTTAGCTTTTGGTCATTCAACTCTCCCCATCTCTGCAAGAACAGTTTCTTTTTGAGCCTTGCTTAATAAGAACAAATTTAGCTGTCAACTGTAAATAAGCCAAAGAAATCACTCCTACATTTCGTTTCTATGTCTTCGGAGTTAAGCCATAGTGCGGCACAACATTCCCTCTAAGGGGCTGATGCAGCTGAGCTGCATGTTGCTTGTGGTGCACCCCCCCCCACAAGGGCCTAATCCTGCCCTCCCAACAGGTCTGATCCTGCCCCCCCCAAGCTCTGCTGCCCATCCAGCCTCACTGCAGCAGAGTGAAGCAGTCAGTTTAGCCTACCCCCGGCCAGCAGCACCTCCCTGGGGGCAGAGGGGGCCAGTGCTGAGCTCCAGTGTGTGGAGTCGGGGCCCTGGAGTGGCCCACCCCACTCCCAAAGAGTTTTAGCTGCTTACCCTGGCCCACACCAAGGCCACAGTGCAGGCCCATTCAGGCCAGGGTTGGGGGCAGGGATGAAGCAGCCAAAACTCCTTGTTTGTGGGGCGGGCTCCAGGGCCCTGACCTTGGACGCCAGAGCTCAGCGTCGGCCCCCTCCACCCCGGCGGGGGGGTGGGGAGAGCAGCCAACTGGGGGTAGGCTGGGCTGGCTGCTCCACCACGCTGCAGTGAGGTCGGGCAGGCAGGTGAGCGGAGCAGCCTCTGGCCCCCATTCCCCCCTTCCCCAGCTGCCAGTGGTGCAGCCAGGCCTCCAGCTGCTCCTCTGGCCAGAGGAGCTCTCACTGAGCCTGAACAGAGAGTCTGTGCAGGCTCAGTCAGAGCTGACTCTGAGCCAGCGGCATCGCTAGCGTTGGGCATGCCGGGGCACATGCTCCAGGTCCCAATGCTGGTGCCCCAGATCCCCAGCCCAATTGGGCTGGGGATCTGGGGCCCAATCCCCAGCCAACCGCAGCAGTGGTGCCGTCCCCAGCCGGGGATCCGTGGCCTGGCCACCCGTAGCCGCTTCTGGCAGCGCCGCGCAGTGGCCTAGCTGCTCGCAGCCACATGGCCTCCCCCTGGCCCTATCCCTGGCCAGGGGGCAGGGCCTCTCCCCAGGGGACGGGGTCTGCCCCTGGGGGCGGGGGCTGGGCCCATGCCCCGGGTCCTCCCCTCCCCCCCCCAGTAACACCTCTGCTCTGAGCAGCAGTTTCAAGAATTCCCAGCTAAGGGTCTCTCTCCCTTCAGAGACTGCAGCTGCCAGCCATGCATGGCCAGCAGCCTTCCCTGTGCCAGGCAGGCCCGGGGAGCTCTGCTGTCACACAGGTTAGAGGGAACTTTAGTGTAGCACTATTTTACGTTTCAGCCCTGATGTCAACAAGCAATGTCCCTCAATAGCAAAAATATAATAGCCTGACAATCTGATTACTCTAGATTTTTCTCCTAAATGGCTGTACTTGGAACTGGGAAATCCATATTGTAAGGTTTCTAAGGTTTTCCTCAATAACAGAGTATTCTCTGACCCTATGATTACTGTAAAACAGTCAAATTCTTATTCAAAGATTAATACTTTCATCCACTATTTTCCTGGACTCTAAAAATTGTGGGCAATAATTTTCAGAAGTAACTAGAGATTTTGGGCACCTTAATTTTTAAGTGTATTATTTGAGACCCTTAAAGGAGCTTGATTTTCAAAAAAATGTATGCAGTGTTTTTTTGTATGGGTAAAAAGTTTCTGGCACCCCTGCTGACTCCACCATCCTCCCTCCCAGCAGTGAGGCCTCACTTCTGCACACAATCACAAAAAAAGCACTGCATATGTGGCTTTTTAAACTAGTCCTTAAAGATTCTAAAAATGGAAATCCAAAAAGTGAGGCACTCCAAGACTGTCTACACTGGCATGTTAGCTCGAATTTAGGAGGCTTAATTCAAACCAACTTTTTACATCAGGTTTTCATTAGTCCAAACTAAGGAATTCCTTAGTTTGAACTAATGAATGCTTAGTTCAAATTAGTAACTACCACTAGTTAGTTCAAACTGAGTACTTAGTTCTAGCGTTAGTTTGAACTAAGTACAGTGGAGATCAGGACTAACCCTTTTTACAAACTTAATAAGTTCAAACTAAGGGCAGTTGGTTTGAACTAACAAAGAGGACTAGTTCGAACCAATGTTAGTTTGAACTAGTCCCCATTCTTAATTCAAACTAATAAGTTCAAGGTTAGTTGAAGCTAACAAGTTTGAACTAACTTTCTCTAATGTAGACATAGCCCAAATCCCTAGTCACTTTTGAAAATCTTGGTTCATTTCAGGGTCTTTATTACAAGACTTGAGTAAGCTACACCTAATTTCCTAGACAGAAGTTTTGAACAGTTCTAATTCTACTACTAAACAAAATTTTACAAATGGGTGAAGTGAGACAGTGACTCGAACTAGCTAGCTCAAGGTTACTTATCAAGTCAGTGGTAGAAATGGGAACAAAATTAATGATTGACTTGCTCTGTGCATGAGACAACTCTCCTCTCTTCTGAATAAAGTAAAAGCAATTAAGATGAAGCATTAGGATTTAGAGAATGAAATGAAGGACTCCTGGTCTGATGTTAATAAGAAGAGGCAAAGGCTAAGACAACAGCAATGTTCCAAAAGCCAAAGCAGAAATAGGGAAATATTAAATAGAAATAAAAAAATATGAGCTAAGGAATAGTCAGGAATCACATGCTTGCAGGTACTGTAACTGGGAAATTACTAAAGTATAACCTAAAAAAGAAAATCATTGCTCAGTTTCTTTTTTTTTTTTTAAAGAAACATATGCACAATTGTTGTCCACATTCAAAAGAAGTGTTATAGGATAAAGGGCAGAAGAGAGAACTTTGGGGGGAAAAAAAATTGGAGAAGTTTAGCTTTATTTTTCAGTCACTTGCCTTTGTGTTCCCTTAGGTTAGTTTGATGTATGGTCAGGTTGCCAGATATGAGGGAATAAAAAGACAACTGTGAATTAGTCATCAAAATTCAATATTCTCAGTGGCATAAATATTCACAATACTTATAAGTATTTTGGACCTGATTATGAGAGTCATTTGTAGCCTAACACTTGTTCACATATGCCATTACCATCCTGTCTTTGTATCAGTCATATGCACTAAATGGGATCATGAAAATGCACAAAATGGCTCAGTTGATCTCATCTGAACTTATAACACAAGCACTCAGATAAGCTAAAACAGAGAGCACACTCCAAAAGAGATTATGCCCATGTAACAATGACCGTACAGTACTTTAGACTCAAACCTGAAGTTGGAGCCCATAAGAGTCTAAAATAAAGTGTCAGAAAGTTAATAGCTGCTGTATTCTGCTCACTAAACTTGGGAAAGAAAGTTCCATTAACTCCTGTCTCGATGGGGAGGGGGGAAGGATGTTAGTTTGATCTCATGTCATTCCAGGAGACACATGCCAGCTGAGCAGCACAGACGATTTCAGTGTTTTCATTTCAAGGAAACTGAAGAAAGATCACATTCTGGGCAGGAGAGCGTGAAGACTGTTTGATAAGATTCCATTAAAGTGAGCTGACAGTAAGGTTATAAGTGAACTGGGGAAACCTCACCAGGGTAATATGTAGGAAAGAAACAATCAGTTTGACATTTCCCAGGTTAAAGATTTCATATTATCAAAATGGAAGTCAAAAGTGTTCCGGTTTAGAAATATTAAAGCCAACAGTTAGGTTTTCTCAGCTCATTCAGAATTCAAGAAAATCTTCAAGTTCCTTGAACAGTTAATATCAGACTCAAAATGTTATGTAATACTGCTAATTTCTAAAAGAAACCCTCTACCCACCACAAATATATGGTTTTTCCATGTAGTCTTTTCTCTTCTGACTTTAAGAGATCAATTTATAATTTAAAACAACTTCATTTCTAATTATTTTATATCTTAAATATTCCATCATTAACATCTCATTACTAAGCAGTTAATTAAGAAAAAAGACAAAGTAGGTAAAAGAAAATTAGATGCAACACTACTGGGTATATTCTCACCTTGATGAGTGAGAGAAACTCATTAGGGGTTACTGAAAGTCACATGTGTACTGCAAGAGAATAATATGCTCAATATGTATTTGAAGGTATTAAAATATTAAAGAAATACTATCAATTTATATTTAAAAGAAAAAGTGACCCAATAATACAAGGGCATTTGGGGATAGTGTATACAGATGGGAAAATTAATTAATTCAATGTCTGGCAGAGAGCCTAGAATAACTTTTTCATGGGAGACCGAAGGTGGAGGTGGGGTGGTGGGAATTGGGGAGGAAATGTGAGCTGAAAGATTGCTGGTGTTTCATAGGGATTTTTTTAAAATTATAATTAAGAAACAACTAAACATCTGCATTATGCAACACCAGATTCAGCCTCTTTGCCAAATCTTGCCTTCTTTGTTATTTTTGTAACAAAGATAAATATCCATTAGGAGTGCATAGAGTCTTAAGCCCAGCATGTTTGTGACCTAGTCGGATTTGTACCTGGTTCTTCAGAACTGAAAAGCTACTGCATTACAGAATCAGTCCTGCAAAGTGTTGACTATCTTGATGCTAATTCTGAAAACTGTACATATGCAAATTTAAGCATGTGCTTAATTGCTTCACTGAATTAGTACCAGAATGCTCAGCACCTTAACAGATCAAGCCCCCTAATCAACTGCACTACCTAGACTCCTTTTTCAGTTTAACTGAGCACTTCTAAATTATTAAAACTCTTAGTGCTCCCTCTCCACCAACAATGTCTTATTTCAAACAACAAACCCACCAAAAACAGGAATGGTGAATAATCAGTGCTGGAACAAGAAATCCAAAAAAGTTTTATGTAAGCCAGCTAGACTTGATTAATATTAAATCAACACTGCCATCAAAATAACCAAAGTCAACCTCAACAGCTTAAACAAGTAATCTACTTTGGAACAATGAAAAAAGTAAACATATGATGACTGGATGACTTACATTTTTATTCACATTTTGTTCATTCCCTATGTACTCTGTTTCAGTCTGGATTCCTGCCTCTGCAGAGGCTTTTGCAACCAAACTTAATCGGTGTAAGAACTTTTGCAAATGACATTTATATCACAGGTAGCTTGACCTACTTTTGCCCTTGGAAATATTACTGAGGGAATCAGAACTTAATGGTGATCTGCCATTGAATACCCTATCTGATTAGAAACAACCTGTTGCCAATATACATCTTTTTATTTTAAAACTATATTTTCCTTGAACAGACATAGAAAATCCCAATGCTCCATTTAGGAGTTTTTCTGGGTTTGTCTTGATGGTATAATAGGGCAGTGATGCAGTTTCAGTAAATGATGTCTGTTTTGTAGAATTCTCCTTGAAGGATTCAGTATCCTAGAGCAACCAGTAAGCACTAGCAGTCGTATGATTTAAGCTGATTTAAATTAAATTATGTTTTATTCTTCTTCATATGTTAAAGTCTTGATCAGCTTTTGATTGTTATCACCCAAGAGTGTATAATGGCACCAAAAGCAAAGGCTATGGAGATAGCTTTTTGGATATCAAAAGTGACAAGCTGGCAGCATTGAGTTCCCTGTGCAATCATAAAAAAAAGAAGACTATATCTGCATTTGAAAACTTGCTAACATTTTGATGCTTAGCTATACATATGGGAGTTATTGTAGCTAAAACTATGCAGTCAATGCAGCTGCTCTTCCATGGGTATGATCCTAAGGGAGGTCAGGAAAGATTTATTTGCAAGAGTATGAAGTAAAGGCTAGGCCAACTTTTTCTTAATTAAATGTTTTCAATCTATAAAGGAAAAATAGAAATAACTAAAATAGTCACTCTGAAAGAAGAAAAAATGCAAAAGTTCATTCTAAATAGCCATCATATTATACAATACTGCACATCTGCTCACTGATTTGTGATGGACAAGAATGCAGAAAAGAAAAACAAAAGTAGGGTAATGAGAGAAGCAAGCCATAGGAAACAAAGAAAAATATGGTACTCAAAACATAGCCCACCAGACAGGAGAAATACCACTGTGAGCTAGAAAAATCACCCAATAATGAGGAGGAAAGTAATAGATATGATGTACCTTTTAGCCCTCTGCAGGGTGAGGCAGCCAAGGTAGATTAGGCTTCATGGAGCAAGGTTCAGTGTTGGGGTTTGAAGCAGTAAGGGTTGACGGGAGGGAGATGCAGGCCCACCCACTCCACTGCCTCCTAGCCCAGGGCCCTAATGGGTGGTCACAGGCCACCCGATAGCTAGTGGTGCATCTGCCAAAACACACTAGGCCTGCAGGGCTGGTCCACACCCCTCCCCTGGGCTACTTCCTCCATCTTCCCTGCCAAACCCCTAGATACCTTCCCAGCAGTATGCCCATCAGGCCTTCAGCCTTCACCATGGATGGGTCTGGACCTCCCACTGTATCTTCAGCCAGCAGCAGTTCCTCCAGGTCACAGGTATTGGGTGGCCCCAGGTCAGCCACATCCTCTGCAGAGGGCAGCTCCTCCAGGTCCTGCAGACCCTGTTCATCTCCTCCCCCTGGAAGGTAACTCCTCCAGCTCCTCACCCTGGGCAGGGTTGGTGGGGTCAGGTCAGGTCAGGTCAGGTCAGGTCAGGTCAAGTCAAGTCAAGTCATCAAGGCTCTGGTCACACCCTTGCTCCTCCCAGTCAGGGAGCTCTACCTTCCATCTGGTACACCTCCATTTCCTCCACCCCTCTGGCTGCTTGGTCCAGCCCCTTAAATAGTCCTCCCTTCCTCCAGCCCAGCCCCTTTGGTTCCTGGCCCACACTGGGTCCATGCCTTTCCCTGGCTAGCAGGGGGAGTGCAAGAGCTCGGGCCTGGGTTGCACCTTGCTACAAAGGGGCTGAGACATATGGCTTATGTGGATAGTTTAAGGGAACTGGCCTTATTTATTTTGCAGAAGTGAAGAGTGGGGGAGGATTTCAGCCTTCTGATACCTAAAGGAGGTTTCAAAGTTAATGGAGGTATGCTGTTTTCAGTGGTGGCAGGAGACAGAACAAGGAGCAATGGTCTCAGGTTGCAGTGGGAGGAGAGGGGTTTAGGCTGGATATTAGGAGAAACATTTCTCCCTAGGAGGATGGTGAAACACTATAACGGATTATAGCATATACTTGTGTATAAGATGATCCGTGCATAAGCCAACCTTCCCCCCAATTCTGAACACTAAAAGGGGCAAAAATGGGTGACCTGTTTATAAGCCAAGGTCCCCTTTTGGCCTTGGCCCCTAACCCCCCCACCCAGTGCTGCTGGCTTCCCCTGAAATTCTCAACACCTTCCCTAATCCCCAGATCCCTGCTGCTGCTTTTCCCCTGTCCCCTTGATCTCCCCACTCCTCAGTCCTGCTCCTCTGCTCTCTCTGCTCCTCCTGTTGCCACCTGCTCTGTCCTTTCCTCACTCCTTCCCCCTACTTGCTTCTCTGTTTCCTGTTGTTGTTCCCCTGTTTCCCAATACCCTTTCCACCCCTTTTCCCATCACCCCCAACCCCTGCTGCCACTTTTCCCAGCCTCCCAGGCACCTCCCCCAAATCCCCCTCCCCCAGGCCCTGTCACTGCTTCCCTGGGCTCCCTGAAACCCCTGGGTCCTCCTGCTGCTTTCCCTAGACTCTCCGACCCCCTCCCTTTCTCCCGCACACTGCCCCCACTTTCCCCAGATTCCCTGACGCCCCCAACCCTTCGGCCCTGCCATCCCTTCCCTGATCTCCCTGACCCCCAAGCCCCTGGGCCCTCCCATCACTTTCCCCAGACTCCTGAACCCCCTCCCTAAATCCTGGGCCCTGCTGCTGCTTTCCCCATACTCCTTGACCCCCCTCCCCAACCCCCAGTCCCTGCTGCCACTTCCCTGGCCTCTCTGACTGTTGGTACTTTTAAAAACTAACAAATTTATTTATTGCATAAGATTTCATGAAGGGGAAAAAATCCCACTTCATCTGATGCTTGAAGCTGAGAAATCAGATTTACTAACCTAAAATGTATATGTTCCTAAGTTGTAGTATCAGATATTTTGGTATCATTAAGAAACAATTCTTGCAAATCAGAAAGCAATCATTGTAAGGGATATGTGACAGATATGTCATGAATTATTAAGAACTAGTGATTCCTTCTGGCCCTGAAAATTAGAAAAGCAATCCACCTTTTTTATCCCATGATAGGATCCACAGATGAAGACACTAAGAAAATGATTCACATCACGTGAGTCACTTTCTCTAAGGACCTACAGATCAGCCAATGCTTGCAGTTCCCCCTCCAACTTTTGAAAATTAAAATGGCCAAATAAGAGTATTGTTAGTTACCTAGACAGAATTCTTAATATAAATTTGCATATATGAAAACTCCTTACTCCTCACCTAGCTAAAAATAATTTCAAATAATCAGGAAAACTTTCCTTTGCAAACACATTGACTGGGTCAAGAAAAAGAGATCAGTGAGGAAACTGCAAGTTAAACAAAGTAGAAATTTAACTATAAGGTTGAAGGTAAACTGGGAAAATGGTTACAAAGTAATCCAAGCCACCTATTTTCACTCTATATTATAAACTATATATTATTTCCTTATCAATCAAATATATTTTGAATAATCTTACTTTCAGCCCAAATTAGAATTTGCACATTTGTGTGCCTTAAGAGTAAGATATAGATGCTTTTATAGGCGGAAAATTATCTCCTGCTTTATTTTATGTCCTAAATAATGTGAAATGTTTATTGAAAAATAAAGGAATGTATGTAATAAGTTCTCCAAAGTTAAAGGATGAGAATAATTGTTGGTTTTCACTGGAAATACTTGTTTTATTTTAGAAGAAATAAGAATTGTCTGATATAAGGAAGGTGAAATATTAAGAAACATATGCCAGGGTTTAACTCTGGGATAGTAAGCGAACTTTCTGAAAAAAAGAGAATCCCAATTGATAGTGGCATTAATGAAATATAATCTTTAAACCAAAGCCAATCTTAAAAGCCTCCAGCAAACAAAGAGTTAATGAAGTGTATTATATACTATCTAGCTCTATCGGATACCAGAAGCAGCACAAGAGAAATTATGAGGTAAAATCTCGGGATCCACTTGGAGTATGTCCCATAGGAATCTTCAGGTGACTCTGACAAACCAGCAATCCCAGAAATTAGGGTATATAATAAGAGGTCACCATGTGGTCAAAGGAGTTGACTGAACCAAACACTAGAAACTACAGAATCTTAAATTCAACCAAAGCCTGGATCAGCCATGTGGAAAAAATGACTCCCCACATCTTTTGGAAGATAAGAAGAAGTGGTGAGATTTCATCTAAAAGATTATATCTTCTCTTGTATTCTTTAATCAATTGTAAATTATCTTGCAGAGTCTGCATTTGCTAATGAAACCCCAAGTAATCAGATTTTAGATTCTAACTCTTTTACAAGTCCAAAGAAAGTGGCCTAAAATGATTGGGAGAATGGGAGGGGAGACTTTTTTTAAGCAATTGCTTTTACTATTCTAAAATTGTCCCTTTTGGATCAATCTAGGCAAGAGAGATTTAAACATATTTCAAAGTACTTTAAAAACAAGTGCACTTTTTAAAGTGTGATAAATGTGTTAGGAACTAAAGAAAATTATTGATCAAAAGTAATATTGATATGAAATGTTTGTAATTTGTATTGTTCTTTGATATAACTATGGAGCCTCAACTTTAGCCTGTAGGACTGCATTGTGTAGACTATGTGTGTGGCACACACCATTGGGTGGATCTGCATTTGCGTGATGAATTGTTGATTACATATGAATGTGATTCTGGGTGAATTAATTAATGCTTATTCTTAACCACCCTGAGAAACATCCTGATTTAAGAAAATACTGTCCAAGTTAAAACTTGACCCAGAAAGAACCCAGTGTTAAAGTACTAAGCTAACATTCCCTGGACTCAGGAATAGGGGTTATTTTATTATTTTAGATATATTGGCAAACTTAGCTTTAGATTTCAGCTTAAAAATATCTAAATGATACCCTGCAAAACTCATAAATTGACTCCTTTTCATACTTATCATAAATTGTTAAGACTCTCCATAAACAATTCCAACCAGCTCAGAAGTCACCACTATTGTTAAGTTAATGTTATGTTTTCAAAAGCACTTAACACTGACTTTACTGACTTCACTGAGAGCAGAATAAGAGTTGTACTACTGTAAATTCTTTTTAAATTAGTTTAAATATCCTACCCTTAAGTCGTATGTGCCTCTTCTGAGAAATTCCATATTTCTGGAAATTTCCATAATATATGGAAGAAAAATCTTTATGATCTTCCATGCCCTTAACAGTAACCAAAATTTTAAAAAAGGGGGATATAATCTAGAGCATGAAAAAAAAAAAAAAAAGATCTGATGGATCATGCAAAAATATTCCCAGAAATCTCTTCTGTATTACATCCACATTTGGTCTGCTGTTCAGCAAATCCATAAACCATAACTATTTTGAAGGACCACTTTTCCATTGCCTTCATTAGCTGGAATGTGTTATGCCACAGTGTAAGTCAAACTCATTATATTCAGATGGTAGAACTTTCATTTAAAATGACAAGCAAGGAGACAGGTCCACTTTGGCATGGCTGGCTGACAAGAAGCGATTAGGAAATGCATGTATAAATGCATATACAGCGGTCATAATTTAATAATAAATGTAAAATGTCATCAAGAAAAGAAGATTGTAAATATCTTGGCATTAGCTTGAAGAGTAAAAATTTAGTCAGCTCAGTTCTAGTTCTTCTGTTTCCTTATTTTTACCCTATGTCATATTGACAGTCTGTGTCCATATAAAAAGAGCAATTATTTACAACAGGAAGGATATAAACAGTATTATGCATTGGCAGAAATAAACCTGAATTAAAATATTAAGGTACAATGCAAATTTATACCATAAAGGTTAGCACGGGTGGAGATATTAGAATCAGAATGCTATTTCTGGCATGCAATACTCTAACACTTAGCACACCAGTATTCACCCCCTAAAGATTATTTTAGTTATCATTCTACAAAAGATGTCTTATGAGGTATCATTCTAAAACTAACAATTCACTGATCACTAATATTCTTGTGTGATAAGTGTAAGTGATTTGAATTAGGAATGTATGCTGGAATTATGCCTAAAGGGTATATAATATACCAAGTATGTCAGTGTAACTTATTAAAGAGGAATGAGTATTTGATTCTCAGACCTGCCTGATATGCAGGCAAAGAAAATGAAGATCCATATTTACTTGTAAGCAGAAACAAGACTGTCCAGGCAACAAGAGGAAGATATGGTAGGAACAGACCAATTTCCATTTCAGCAAACACAAATGGTGAAAGGGGGAGCATGGAGCTTCCCTTCACTAGACTCTACATCACCTTCCTGACAGCTTAAATAAATATTAACTCTTAAAATAAGATGCAGAATAATCCATTTCAAAAGTTTACAGGTCTATAAAGCAATTCAATCATCTGATTATACTAAATATTAATGTATTAGCGTGTATGTTGTAAGGTCTTTTCTGAAAGCTAATGACACACTGGTGATTAATATCATTGTGAAATGTATGCATTAACACTATGCAAGGAATTATGAATCCTCATACATATTAGGTTGTGCAGTTTGACCAGGCAGGAAGAAATGTCACAGCTATCCATCTGTCTTCTGTGTAAATTAAGTGTGGTAGAATCAGAAACAATAGAAGCCCCATTTACAAAGAAATCATACAGGAGGATGGGAAGCCCACAGGAACAAAAGAATAGCATCCTGCCTTTTGAAACCAGTTCACTGAGCTTTGAAAGATATATAAGTAGAGCCCTGTAAATCCATGGATGTCCACATTATATCTGCGGATGTGATGTGAATATCCATGGACTATTTCTTGCAGATGGCAGAAGGATGGGCACAGCTGTCAGGCTTACTTGTCAGACTGATTGGCTGATCAGCTGTTAGGCAGGAGAGGTGGCTGAAAGGGCTCATTTGGACAGAAGGATGGGGTAGGTGGGGCTTATCAGCTGCTAGGCAGCAGAGATAGGTGGGAGGGCTCATCAGCTGTTAGTGGCTCATCAGCTCTTTGAGATGGCAGGGCTCAACAGCTCGTGGAGGGCTGCTGGCTCCAAAACAGCTGATGAGTGGATGTGAATAAGTCTGAAAAAGGGAGAGCAGTCAGGTGAAAAGTTCATTCACGCAGATTTGGATGAAATGTGGGTCCACAAATTTGTAGGCACATAGATCTCTCTATTTAGTAAGGACAGAAGCTATCTTTGGCATAAAGGAACTGACTTCTTACAAGCTGAGGAAGATGGTCTCTTCAACCAATGAGTGCCTGAAGGTAGTGGTAACTAAATGTCAATGAGAAACTTGCTTAGGAAAAAAAAAATCACCTAGAAAGACAAAGGAAACCAGCTTGACTGAAACCTGACTGATAGTAATTCAGCCATGACTAAGAAAAACAATGACAGGCATGAGAGCCATTTTGAATGAAGCTTTTGTTTTACTAGATTAAATTTTAGTTGCATACTTTGTTTTATTTGTAACTATCTTCATTCTTTATACCTGAGTTCACTTAGCCCTACATATATTTTGTTAATGCATTAATTTCATTATTATCATAAATTAACTCAGAGTTCTGTTTAAATGGAAGGGTGACTTTCCTGGGGCAATGAATCTTATTATTTCCCTGAGCTGCCCAGGATAGAGTTGGATACTTCAGGACACAAGGTTTTGGGGACATTTAGGAGGGGGAGTGTGTGGGAGTCATCTTGCTGGTTGCAGTGAAGACTGATGGAAGACATGGTATGGCTGGTATGTGACTGGCAGGCTGCTGGGGTCAGGGTGCCTCTACAGGCAAACACTCAAGAAGTGACCCGTGCACTGGTAGGGAGTAATCCCAGTTGTGTGAGCAGGTGGTGACAACCCCTTACTCATTTGGATTCTATCACTAGATTGTGACACCCCTATTTCGCACTAAGAAATTATATTAACATGTCTTAAAATCATTTCTGAACTCAAATTAAACAGTTCCTTATTCTTCAGAGAGAGAGAGTCATGATTGTTTCATGCTTCAATAGAACAAACTAACTAACCTAAATGATGTGCCTATTATAATCAATATACATTGGAATTAAAACATGGATACATGCAGAGTGTTTCAGTGTGTTTGTTTGATATTTTCTTCATGGTAGGACACAGCATTTTAAAATCATTTCCTATTAGAGACAGAACTTGCCACATCAGAAAAGACTAAGAAACCATCATGCCTACCATTACTCAAATTTGAACTGTGCTGGATGCTGCAGAGGAAGTTGTAAATTCCACCAAATGAAGATAATCATGAAATATATGGCGAGAGAAAGAGGAAGAAGAGGACTTTATTCCTGACATCAGTGGGCAAATGCTTGGAGTCCCTTGTGTCTTTATTCAGCCTTTGTAAATTATCTAGAATTTGTATTCCTATGTAGGTCTACATTTAAAAAAAAACATTATGATTTTGGATGTCTCCATTTTTTGGATGCACAGTTTGAAGGTCCTGAGATTCCCAGCATATGCTTAGCACTCACCCACTGAAAATCAGCCTCTGGAACATGTTTCATTTGGGCATCCAAAACCTGGAGCATCCAAAAAATCATTAGTCACTAGACCATAAGGCTCTAATTTTTCTCTGAATCTAATTTAGGATATATTGCGTTTTAATGTAGTTTAGAAATAATTTGTTAAAATCACTGATTCAAGTTATCTGTTTTATACTTGTTCTGTTTAATGTCACTGAATCAGGCATTCATCACTTCCAAACTGCATTACTGCCACTAGAATAGGTAGGGGTGGTTACAGGGAATAGTATCTGTTCAGCCAAGCATAAAGATTGTGACTGTGCAATATTGTTGCAAATATACAAGGAACAGGAATTTTCTTCACTCTTCCACCCACTTCTGTGGCACAGTACAGGCTGTCATTAAGAAAGTAACTTCCCTCATTGCTGGCATAGCATGGAACATTTTGGCTTAATATAGATTAACAATGAGCCTCATCCTAAAAACATCATCATTTATCTCTGTCAATGCTGCCTGGGACTTTTCAGAGAGCAGCAGTCACTGAAAAAATGTTCTTTCTATCTTATTGTCAGAATGATCTGAAGGACAATGAAGGTGTTTTGACTCATTTGACTAATATGGAACTCAGCTGAACATTCTGAGCTTAGAAGTTCAACTTCATAAGTGTGTGTTCTTCTTACAAGATGCAATGGGGGGGGGGAAGGAGCAGTGGCAAGGGAAGAAAAACAACCAAGTGGGGATAAAAATGGTGGAAATAAAGTAGAAAATGACGATGTTGAGAAAAAAATATTAATAGATTGTATAGGAGAGACTTGGGAGGGAGAAAAAGAAAGTCAGAGGTGATGCTAGTAGCACAGTATACTCTATCCAACATTTCCCATTACAGATTCTATTTTCAGTTGCTTTCCTAAATGTTAACCACTTAGGCCTCAGACTTTTTGTCCCCCTATCCTCTATCTCTCTCCCCCCCCCCAAGAAAAAAATGGTTAATCCCTTCCAAAGAACAAGAAAAAATATCTTTTTCTCCTATTAAAAAAATCCAGCAGTTATGCTAAGGAGATCTGTTATGTACACCCATGTTTTGGATTAGTGACTTGATGTTTTGGATGGATTGTCAACCTGCTGTCTTTTGCTGTTACTTGGGGGAGAGGGGAACAGTCTAATTTGACATTATAAGTAATTGAATAATTGCAGTTTAACTAATCTCTGCTGAATATGTGCAGAGTTTGACATACTGTACTCCACAGATACATGGTCTGAATGGGACTTTCCCTGCAATCACAAATCCTGGTTGCTGCAAGCCACCATTGGCTGTGTTCACACAGCACTCTTATTTTGATACAACAGAGGTTGTTTTGAAATAAGAATTCTGCTGTTCACACAACACACAGTTGTTTCAAAACTGTGTTGTTTCGAAACAAGTTAAACCCCATTTGGGGTCGAAACAATGCGTGTGAACATGTTGTTTCGGAACAAGATGTTCCGAAACAACATTTCAAGGGCTGCCCCCTCAGCACCCTGGCCAGGGTGCTGAGGGTTCCCTGGCCAGG
>ML681979.1:49950232-50004359 GCA_007922195.1 Podocnemis expansa | reverse complement strand
TGGCCAGGGTGCTGAGGGGGCAGCCCTTGAAATGTTGTTTCGGAACATCTTGTTCCGAAACAACATGTTCACACGCATTGTTTCGACCCCAAATGGGGTTTAACTTGTTTCGAAACAACACAGTTTAATTCCATAACATATTGTTTTTACCAAGAACTCCTGCCTCATTCAGTGCACAGGATGGATGTTTCTCACTGAATGAACACTCTAGGGCTATGTCCACACACAAAGTTTTATTTCAAAATAAGTCATTTCAAAATGACTTATTTCAAAATAAAACTCTTCAATCAAAATGACTTATTTCAAATTAAAAAAAAATTGAAATAAGTAAAGCCCCTCCAATCGAAATAGCATGCCCTGTGTATGGACATGCTATTTCAATTGCTGAAGAGGGGCACCGTGGGAGGTGCGGCAACATGGCCCCTGGCGGGCCATGTTGTCACCTAATCCCCTGCCTGGTTCTGCCCAGCTCCTCTGGCTCTCCCTGCCCTGTGTCCCCACTCCTGCTGGGGGCGGCAGGGCAGGGGCCCTGGGGCACCCCTGTGAGAAGCTGGGTCCCACCAGCTCCCCAGCGCCCGGGGGCTGAGCAGCTGCAGCTGTGGGGAGCCGGTTCCAACCCGACTCTCCAGACCCCACCCCGCCACCAGCTCTGGGGGGCTGCAGCATCCCAGAGCTGCGCACAAGATAAGCCGCCACGGCTGTGGCCACTCTGCCCCTGCATCTCTCTTCAGTACCCTGGCCAGGGTGCTGAGGAAGGTTCAACATGTTATTCCAAAATGCTGATTATTTCAAAATAACGTGTCTGAATGGCGTTATTTCAAAACAACCATTTTGAAATTACAGCCATTTCAAAACCAAACAAAATTTTAGGTTTTCTGAAAGGATGCCTCTTATTTTGAAACGATGGAGCCCATTGTTTCAAAATAAGAAAACGTTGTGTGGACCTACTCTTTTTTATTTCAAAATAACCGGTGTTATTTTGAATTAAAAAGACATACCCTAGTAGTGAAGATCTTGTTAACATACCTTAGTAGTGAAGATCTTGTTTGTTCCTCATTGCCCAATATATTTGTGTGTAAGATTGTATAAATCTGTGACTACTCAGACACATTGTGTCTTGTGTATTTTATTTTTATCTGTGGGGCTAGATCCTCAAAGATAGTGTGTCTCCTAACTTCTACTGAAATCAATCAGAGCTGAAGAAGAGCACTGTTAAGCTCAAAAACTTGTCCCTTCCACCAACAGAATTTGATCCAATAAAATGTATTGCCTCACCTACCTTGTCTTTCTCAGTGGCATCAATGGAAGTGAAGGCACTCCATACCTCTGAGGATCTAGTTCTAGGACTATATTTATTAGAACCAGATCCTCCAGCCATATCCGCAGCTGTTTGAAAGTCTTCATGAAACTGCATTTTAGTTGTTTCCAGTTTTGATATCATCAGCAGAAGGTGATCACAGATTAAATGAAATAAAATATTTACTAAGAATAAGAAGCTTTTATAAAAGGAACAAAAAAACCCACCCTAGGTGCATTCTGCACCAAAATATTAAAATCTCTGTGCCTTAAAAATTCTGCAAAATACTGAATATTTTATTTCTCAAAACAACACAACATAATCATGCCAGTTTCAATTATTTTGGTAATTTATTTAAACCACACTACAGAGATGAGTTATAAAAACTATTCAGTATTTCATAGACAAATACAAACTGTTATAATTTTTGGTAACCGATACGCTGCATTCCAATTATAATTCTGGCTGTCTACTTTGGGACATGCTCTGTTCTGACTGTCCAAACATTTTATTGATTTCTTGACAGATATTTTATTTTCCCTCAAAATCTGTTTTTTCCCCCAAATGTGTAAATGAAATAGATCCTAAGCTGTCTTCTAACCTCACAGTACCACTCTGGCATAGGAAAAAAAGAGAAAGAACATAGATCTTCTTTGCTGAGGATTCCCTGGCTGTCATTTATAATAAGTCTTCTTTATCCTACTCTAGCAATCTAAAGGATCCTTAAAACTTTTACATGTGTTTTATGCTCCTGGGGGAATTCACTAAGAACAGGAACAATTAACTAACAACAATAAGAACTATGAAGGCAGACTGCTGCATTTTCTGCTCTGATATGCCTTTGAAAATTGTGGGTTAAAAATTCCACAAAATCATTTATTAAGATCACAAATTGCCCAGTTGAAAGGATTGATTGTGCATAAATGCAAACACTATATTAGCTGTCTAGTGAAAAAAATCAGATACATAGCTACCAATCAATGAAAATTCTTTGGGCTTAGAGAAGGGTTCATGAAGACTTTGTAAGGTACTCAAGAGAGTTTATCACACTGACACACCTTAAGATCTCATTAGCAACATTTGGTTAATGGTTTCAACCATCCCTGGGGTCAAACCTGAAAATAACTATTTTTATGATGTACTATATTTTCTCTCTATGGTACCATTGAGTCCTGATCTCCCAATGTAGTAAGGGGGGTGGGGGGAGATCTTTAAATATCTATCAGTTAGGTCAGGAAGTTCTGTTTACATAATAATATTGATTATATGTGCTGTGTTTTTAATTATAATTTTATATCAACACAACCCTTATTCTATACACAGAGATATGAGCAAAAAAAGTGCTTTTGTCAGATTAGTTTATTTGGTTAAGGGAACTGATAAGTTATGCTTGAAAAAGACATTTTTCTTAAGATGCATGTCCAACCAAATTGTTTGCTTGTACATCTGAATAGTCAAACTTTTCCTGAGGTGAAGTAGGTCATAGTTAGACAGAAGAAAGACAGTTATATACAAAAATTGGATTCTTTAGTGATTTGTCAGTCCATGTCACTTTCATTTATAAATCATCCAAAAGCTCCAAAGTATCAATAGAATTTTTAATTATTTTATGTCTTTTTCCAAGAGAGACTGAAAGAAATTACCTGAATCAGACCTGCACTCACCACACTTACTTCATTAACGACCATTTTTAAAGGCAAGCTCTATGATTAATCTAACAGCTTCCCTAATATAAGCTAACATTAACCCTTTTATTTCTAACTAGCCTATGAAGCATGGTATACAATCATAGAAATGTAGGGCTTGAGCTATCACCAGATCAAATCTCAGGTACTGAGGCAGGACCAAGTGAATTTAGATGCTCCCTAACAGATGTTTATCCAACCGGTTCTCAAAAAACTCCAATGATGGGGGTTCCAAAATCTCTCTTAGAAGCCTATTCCAGAGCTTAAGTATACTTATAGCTAGAAGGATTTTCCTAATGTAGTCACCCTGTAATTTAGGGGCCTCTGAAATCAAGTAAGAGGTTAACATTTAAGCAGCTCCTATGTGCTGTAAGTTTTCCACTGAGGGACTACAACTCCCATGATCCCTTGGAAAAAAGAAAAGGACCTGGCCTGCGTCGCCAGGAAGCACTGGGGGACAAAGGAGTCCCCACAGAGAGAGAGAGAGAGAGACATGTCTGAATCTGGAAGCTGCTGTGAGTGCTCCTGGGGTTCCTGAGACTGCTGGAGGCTCACTCAAGCAGGAAGCATCAGAGGTTGGCGGCTTACTCAGCCCAAAGCACGGTCTAAGCCTAGAGCTGACTGAGCTGGATCTGCAGTGAGGGTGTGAGTGTCTGTCTCCCTCCTCCAATTTGGAGCAGGGCTTGTAAAGCAAAGGAGTCTGCTGAGAGACTTGACTGGGCCTGAGGGGAGGCAGTGTGGCAGTCCCTTTGAACCAGGGCCAGGACTACAGACCATCAGTTGGGCTCACTCTGGATCTTCAGCATGGTTCTAAGCAAATACACTGGACCAGCAGCGAGCTGCTTTGTCTCCTTCATTGAACCTCCAAGCGCACCCACGCAAGCAAGGGGTTGGGATTTTGAACTCTTGGAAGTGTGCCCTCTGAGTTGGAAAAAGGGCTGTGAACATGCTAGTTAGATAAATTTCCATTAAACTATATTCTGTGTCTGCTCACTGATTTATTTACTGCCCCTGTGTATTTAAATTAGTAGTAATATTCAATTCCGTCCTATTATGACAAGTTTCTTTGTTACGTAAAGGTTTGTTACATGCAATTAAGCACCATGAATGTATTATATGTATAATTAGTACGTTTGGATTTGACCCATCCCACAGGGTATTCTTAGCTGCATGGATTTAGTCCTGGAGGCTCCCAAGGCACGCCACTGAGCGTGTACCAGATGCAGCCAAGTGGAGGCATTGCCAAGTTTAATTTCCTGTAAAGCAAAGGAACTGCAGCAGAAAAGTGGATAGAGGATTCCCACAATCCCAACATCACCACTGGGAAACTCAGGATCTCTTTGTCATCAAACTTAGGCGCCTCTGCACATGTGAGTGTTGCCTCCTCCCAAGCAATCCAGGGAGAAAAGGGAGAGGGTTATACTAATATCTAATTTAAATCTCCCGTGCTGCAAATTAAATTCTTTAATCTTTGTCCTACTGTCAATGGACATGAAGAACAAATGATCACCATCCTCTTTGCAACAGCCATGAACACATCTGAAGTGAACACATTTGAAGTGTATTAGCAGTTTGCCTGTATATAATTGTATGTTACTCTTTCCTACAAAGTCAGGGACTGTTCATAAACATGTATACTGAATTAGTGCCTATCAGCCATTTCCTACAAGGACTCCTTTTACACAGCTTCCCTTGTGGTAAGCACAGTCCCTGTCCCGAAGAGTTTACAGTCTAAAAGGCAAGACATAACAGGTGGACATGATAGTCAAACAGGCCAGGAAAGGAGTTAGGAAGTAAAAAATTATAAGATATGCTTAAACAAGCAAGGAGTCCGGAGGCACTTAAAAACTAACAAATTTATTTATTGCATGAGCTTTCATGGGAGAAAATCACACTTCATCAGATGCTTTGAGGATGGGGGAACTTACACTTCCCTGCATTTATTTCCTCCCATTTTGTAAGTCATGGGATCAGATCACACTGTAACAGCAAATCAAAGCAGTTGTTAAGATTCAAACACTGGAAAACAGTACATAGAGGAAGGTGAGGTCAAATCACCTATTTCCCAGTGTTTGGATCTTAACAACTGCTTTGATTTGCTGTTACAGTGTGACCTGATCCTTGCTTGTTTTGCTGAACTAGAAAAACACAACTGCTCTTTTGGAACTAAGATAACTATAGTTCCTTACCACTATAAGAGAAGAATGCAGAGTACTCAGCAGTGGTTCTCAATTTTTTTTTTATCATACATCCCACCAATCACTATCAAAGAACCTAGGTCCCACCATGATAGAAAGAAAAAGCCTGCTTTTTCTGACATAGACATTTATATTTATACAGGAATCCTGTTACTATATTTATCAGTAAGTTTTAAGGACATAAAAAATCAGAATAATATTGTTGCAGGTAAATATTATTGCTATGGTTTGAAAACACAAAGAAACAAAAAATTCCATTAGTAGCTGAAAATGGTAATACTATTGTTGAGTATAAATTTTACTGCACAGTTTATATATAATGATACTGGGTCAGGTGGGCAGGGCAGATCGGTGGGAGGGAGAGCAAATTCTTAGTAATTCTTATGAAATCCTACATCTCATCTAGCCTGATTCTGTGTTCCACCAACTGAGAATCATTGGACTACTTTGAGAATTTAAGTTATTTTATTTACAGGGTAAGTGTAGAACAGAGGTATCAAACTCATTCAATGAGGGGGGAGGGCCACACTGGAGAGCAGGGAACCTGATATGGGCCAGGTGTCTGCCTGAGATCCCCAATCCTTTCCCCTGCCACATTCAGAGTGGTGTGGGCTCCCTTTCTTGTCCTCTACCCTGCAGGCTCTCTGACACCTTCTCTTTTCCCTACACTATTGGCTCCCCTTCCCCACGCTGGCTACTAGACCCCCCCCTTCCACTGTTGTGCAGCTCCAAGACTCCCTTTTCCTTCCCTTTCCACGTCCCCTACCATGTGGTGGCAGGCAATCAATCTCAGTCACAGCCACAGGCTGGCTGGGCCCCTGCTCTCCCACCATTGTTAATCATTTGGTATGCTGGCCTTTGACTGGGCTCTGTCTCAGATAGCCTTTGATTGGTTCATTCCCACATGGCCCAAGCCACTTTTTCCTTTCTCATTTGTGATTCATGCAGTGTGCTGTCTGTCAAAGTAGCATGCTTACTGACTTACTGACAGTGAACAGTTGGGGTGGGGAAGGGGGTGCTAGCTCTTCAGGAGCCCAGCCCAGTCTAGCCTGCTGTAATTGAGACTCTCACTGGTTGGCAGACCACAACAGAGCTGAGCTGAGATTGGCTAAAGTGCTTCCTTTGTTCCTCTGTGCTGCTGTGACTCAGATAATGTGAGGGAGTCAGAATGAGCCTTTGCTCCATGGGCAGCTTGTCTTTGCTGTTTGCTGCTTCTGCAGAGAGCTACCAAGCATAGCCCAGGCAGCAGCTCTGCGGGTCGGATCAGTGCCTTTGGTGGGCTGAATTTGGCCCCTGGGCCATAACTTTGACATCCCTGATGTAGAGGAAATAAAGGTACATATTATTCTGTACCCAATGCAATATGATACATATCTTTCATTGCCTTGTTAGGGATCATATTCAATTAGTAATTATTAGAAAACATGCAAAAACAGGTTGTTATGGATTCATAATACACCTTTTGGTTTTTTATGTCTCACGAAAGTTAACTGTTGATTATCAAATTGTGTAGGATCCAAAAAATCACTGTCTTTGTATCTAAGAAGTTCCTAAGTGTCCTATTATCTCAGAAACCCACCTTTTCTCCTTCCTTGTGCTCTGTTTTAACCCAAAATCTAGGGCACATAAAAGACAGCCAAAGAGCTGTAAATGAATATTGGTAAGTCTTCAAAGGACAGACCTTTGGGAAATACTGCATTAGGCAATACTTTCTCCCTTTAAGTAACATGAACACCTTTTAAAGAGGGTCTGAACCAGAACTGCCTAGTGAAATCACATAGAGCAAACAGTTTGCAGTGGTAAAGAATTTCAATCACAATTTACTTGAGTGAAATTCTAATCAGTGACCTAGAGGAGAAATTACCAATATTTCATTGCCAATCTCATGAACCATGAAGTCCTTTCAAATACACTATGTGACCTGGCTTTATTACAGCTATTTAAGAGAAAATAGGTCACTTATCTAGGCACAGGAGAACAAGGGAAAGCAAACATTAATGATCTATAATTAAAAGCAACAGATGAGCTCAGTTCTGTAGTTGCTTCTTATTGCACTACCACATTCATTTTGTATGAATATCCAATATTCATTATATTTTGGTAATAAAAGTGGATGGTTTAGCTTATTCTTTGTCAGCAGCAGCAAATATAAACCTAAATGTAACAGTTCCCAAGGAATGAAATCTCCACTGACCCAATGAAGTTAATCAGACTTAGCAAAATTATGTTGGAAGGGAAATGTAGATAGTCCAACAGTTTGCACCACGATTTGCAGTTACTAATAAGATAAAATTTCTATCACATTGTGAATTCTATTCTCTATTTCCCATAGGAAAGTAGGTAGTGACACATGATTCACTTCTCAAATTAGCTTGATACTCGCTTTTATTCAGCTACAGCCATGTATTTGGAACAAAAGGTAATATGAGAGATCAACTGAAATCTGTGAATGAATAACTGCTGGAAGACAGAATATTTGGATTTTGTGCTTAATATCAATCTTTTGGCTGCATAACTTGCACAGCTGAGAGAAATGGGCCCTAGCTTTTATCATCATTTATGTTTTAACCTCAAATTACCCTTCTTCCCAGATGACAAGTCATGTCTGAGTTTGAAATGCTAACTGGCATCATTATATTTGTTATGCCATTAAAAACAGTCTACTTAAATGCAGTGCCATATGCAGTGTTTAATGACTGCATAAGATGTTGCCAAAGGAAAAGCAAAACACAATGGGTAGGAGATCCATGTCTGAGGTAATGGGAAAATGTGATAACTATCCCTCAAGTATTTCTTGCTTTTTTTTTTTTTTTTTTTTGGACCACTGGTTTTATTTAGATGTTCACAAAATGAAATCAATATGACCAGTAAAGTCAAATGAAACTTTCCCTTGGATTCTTCTATGTTTAATATGTCAATTGCTGTATTGAAAGGAAGGTTGACAGAAAGGCTTCTTTAGTTGGAAACAGATACTTAAACAAGCATGGCCCCATATTTCCACTTGGAGATGCTCTAAGTTTCTGTAGGAAGGAAATGGAATACTTAAACAATGTAGACAATATGATGCAAATATTACTCAGAAAAGCATGGCAATAGGAGAAAAAAAGTGTTTTCGGCAATATAATTGTCTCCTGCTCCTCTGAGAAAAAGCATAGAACATACTCATCTAATGGGTCTGGGGCTAAATCCATAAAGAGCCTTGGGCACCCAGCTGGCACTTTATTCACTACTGAGATCTTCAAAACCCATGCCAATCTGATGTCAAACTCAGTGAGTACCCAAATTCCTCAGGAGCTTCCGCTTCTGCTGATGGGCTAATGAAAACCATTTAAATCTGATGCTGTCAAGCTGCTCAGTACTCTAGTTCGCACCTAAGTTTCGGTATGATTAGTAAACTTGGCATTCACCATTTTTCTGACCTTTATGTGAGGGCTGGAGTGGGATGGCTGGAGCTGGATGGTGTAGCAATGTGTCCCAAAACACCCAATTTCTACTAGTTAGGACACTAACACAGGATTTCGGAAGCTAAGTTAAGTGCCTGCTTCTAAGTGCCTGCTCAAAATCAGGAAAAGCAGAGGTTTGTATTAATCACCATTGTCTCCAATTTAACTAATAATACCCCATGTGAAACTGTATCACATGCCTTACAGAAATCTAGGCAAATTAGAGCCACTCCATTGTCTTTGTCTTAAAAAAAAAATCTGTTATTTTCTCAAAAAGGAGATCATGTTGGTCTGGCATGATCTGCTTTTCATAAGGCCATGCTGTATTTTGTCCCAGTTGTTGTTAAACTTAACTACTTTCTCTTTTTTTTTTTTTTTCCTAACACCTTCCAAATCTTGATTACCTAGGTCAAACTACCAGGCCTGTAATTATGCAAACCACTTTTTCCCCTTTATTAAAGATGGGAACTATGTTAGCAATTTTCCAGTGATTCAGTACAATCACTAGATTTTTACAGATTCATTAAAAATCCTTTCTAATGGACTTGCAATTTCATGTACTAGTTCCCTTAATATTCTTGGATGTAGTTTATCCAAGCTGCTTAATTTAGTACTCTTAAACAGTCTGAGTTTGGCTTCTGCCGTTTATGTGGTAATTTCAACTTCCATATCCTCAATTCCATTAGCCCAGTCACTGTTATCTATAAAATCTTCATTAGCCTTATTACTTGATCTCAGACAGAATAAAGATTGAGCCTTGGCCTCCCACCTCCTGAGCAAGTTCACAAGGCTTGATCTAGCAGGCAACCTCTGGAAATGCCCAGTGATTGAATCCCATGGGCAAGGTAAATGTGCCAATGCCTAGTTTGAAGATCCCATTCAGACTTATATGTAAATTAAGTATAGGTTATCAGGACTGGCACAATTGTGTATATTCTCAACAGAAGTTTAGGTCTCATATTTCAGGCCTCTACTCAGCTGTTGCCTAACATTTTAAGTGCTTCAAGTGGCATTAGAGGCCCAACTTCCATGGTGGATCTGGTGCCTTAAAGTCAGGGATAGCAAAACAAAGTATCTTTATGGTGTCTGCTTTCTCACTGATGAACTGACAGCAGCATGGTTACTCCTGATTTAGTCTGTTAGTCTTTAAGTGCCACAAGACTCCTTGATTTTTTTTTTCCTGGTTTAGTACAAGTGAATTTAGAGCAACGCTCATTGATTGGATAGTACAAACTGACTGAAGGGACATGTCTTCTAATTGGCAGATTGTGCTGCCTTGAACTTCTCTTGAGTACTACCCTCTCCTTCTACAAGGACAAAAATCTCTTTGGTCTCTGCACTGGAGCCTAAGGTCAACTTAAGGAAGACTAAGCTGACCTACAGGCTCCTGCAGCCACACTGGGCTTTTATTAATTCGACTTAAGCACTTCCTTAAGTCAACTTAATAACACCACCTCTTAAGGTCAATTTATTAAGTCAACCTTATTAAGTCAACTTTAGTCAATGTAGACAGGGAAAGCCCTTAAGTTGACCTAACGGGCCTCCAGACCTCCTCTCAGAATTCCTGGCCACCAGAAAGGGTTGACCTAGCACCTGCCAGTGTGGACATAGACAGTCAACAGGAATTTTCAATATAGATTCTCTGTTGACTTAACCAGGTCGACTTTAAGTCAACTCAAAGTCAACCTTGTTAGGTTGACTTAACAGAGCCTCCAGTGAAGACATAGCCTTTAAGTCTTCTTCATCCTCCCCCCACTTTCAAGTTAGTACGGTTCATCCAACCCCCCTTTCATGTTAGTACAGTTTATTTAGCCTTTGTAAAGGGGAATAAATGTTTCACCAGTAAAGATAATGCAATCTACACTGAAATCCAGGCTGACCAGTTCAGTTTGTAATTATAGTCATTACTTCTAATTCCTCATTAGAATGTTATTTCTTATTTTCTGAATCCCACATAAAATATAGCACTTGAAAAAATTCAGTCAGTTCTTCAAGTCACAAAAATAAACTTGGGGAAGTTGTGTGAATAAATAGCAAAGGAATTGATCATTACAACTGCCACTCATGACAGACTCCATCCTAACGCTAACACCCAAATTCATAAATTGACTTTCATATTGTGATTCAGAACATCTTAGAGCCTACCTTCGAGGTACCTAAAATATCACAGAAACACATCATGATCCACAAAGCCTGAGTTAGGAACCTAGGTTCTAGAGCAATGTATGGGAAGATATAAGATCCTTAGACAGTAATGCAGAAATCCAGCCCACTAGGTGGGGAGCCATCAACCAGAGGACTGTGTTTTAAGCCCCATCCTTTCCATGGAGATAGGCACCTAAATCCAAGCTGCAGGGAGACACCTAGCTCTCTTTGCCATGACTTTTGGGCCATACAAGTTGCATAACATAACAGTTGTAACAAACTTGTAACAAAACTAATGGGGACTGATAAAGGGAAAAAAAAACCACCTCCTTTTATTAACTTCAGCCTAGTAGATAGGATACTCCTCAGGATATAGGAAATCTACAAGCCAAGTCCTCCTGCTTCATGAGAACGGATCTGAACAGAGTTTAGGCACCTCTCAGATTTATGCCCTAAATATTAGGTACCAGAGTCATTCTAACTCTTTCACTTGCCCAATTAATATTTAATTGAAGTGTAACAAATTCATTAGGAGAAATGGAGAGAGTCCACACATCAAAATATTTCATAGCCTTGTGGTTAGGGCACTCACCTGACAGGTGCTGATCCCTTCTCTCCTTCAGAAGGAGAGGAACTCATAGAGGGACCATCACGCCTTGGATCATACACTAGGCTAAGTTTTTAAATGGGCATCAACCTTTTTTTCACACATTCCCCACCCACCAAGGCTATTTTATGTGAACTCACTAGAAAGGCCCTGTCCAGTCGGTGGCCTCTGCACACGCTTATCTGATCAGACCGCCACATGTGACTTGGTCAGCCTGATTTGTGAATACCTGTGCAGTTTAAGCAGCAGATAACAGTAAGATGGTATTCTGCACATGAAGACAGGAGATAGTCACTCACCTTCTGGGTACCTGGAAAGAGAATGTAGCGTGCAAACCTACAGACCAAAATTTAGGCACCAAATGAGTTTAAGTGTCCCAGGGTTACATGGGAGCCATGCAGTTTTGTGGAGTTCAGTGATGTCTTAAGTACATCTAAGTGTATCTAAATAGTTAAGTGAGTCTAAGAAGTTACGTGACTAAGTAACTTCATGGATTGTGTCCCAACATACTATTGCCACAGGAAGCTAGACTCTCAGGCTATGTCTACACTAGGCAAAGTTAGTTTGAATTTGTTAATTCAAACTAAACTTGAACTTAGTTCAAATTAACAAAGTGAACTAATTCGACTTAACGTGAAATCAAATTTTTTCACTTTGTTAATTGAAATTCACTGCCCTTAATTCAAATTTATTAAATTCAAACAAAGGGTTAATCCTAGTCTGTAGTTTGAACTAAGGATCGAACTAACAGCACAGTTCAAACTAATCAGTAGGTCTTACTAATCTGAAGTAAACTTCCTTAATTTGAACCAATGAAAGCATAGTGTAGACAGGTACTAAGTTAGTTTGAATTTAGCCTCCTTTATTCGAACTAACTTGCAAGTGCAAACATACCCTCGCATATGAAAGAACCTCCTGCACCATAAACTGCTAACTTTATTGTCACAACTACAGCTTGAAATGGGTTTGGTTTTAATAAAATGACCTCACAGGTACTTTGTGTCTTAGAGTTAGATACATTTTATTTATTTTTTCCCAAGCTGGGAAAGGACATGCTCAAAACATTCCAAATACAAAATGCAAAACCCAAAATCAAAATTCAGATTTTCCAGCAATGATTTTTTTTCCTAAAGTCCCCCAAAGTTTAGCTCTAGAACGTGAAACTTGATTGCCTTGCCATTCAGATTCCTGATGCCTATTTCCTATACTCAAACTCAGGAGAGCTCTTTTTATCTGGATCCTCTCCTGATTTTTTTTCCCCCCACTTCATATTTTTCAATGAGTCAGGCCTACTTTTGCACAAAGTGTGGAATTTCATTTGTGCATTCATTCAGTAGTTGTATTTGGGGGAACTCAGCCATTCCAGTGTGTTCTTGGTCAGGAGACTGTGGGAGACCCATCTTCCTTCGAAGTGATAGCTGGGACACTCCTCCACAAGACGGCCCATTGTTTGTATTTCTCTGCACTTACAGGCTGCAGTAACACAAACGCTCCAACTGTGCATGCAGGAGTTAAAGTGCCAGACACCAGTCCTTAGGCAATTTACGCTGTTCCACTCATTTCACGGCTGAATGCAGGCGGTGGGTGAGGTGGAGATGGGAGGCAGTTATTTCCATCTGCCAGGGCATTGTTCCTTCCTCCATGGTCTCATGACCCACTCACTCTGGCTTTGGCCACTGTCTGCCTTAATGAAAGCCTGTGCCGCTCTTATGGGTCCTGAGGCATTGAGTCAGCAGAGGCTTTTACAAAGGGGGTAGAATAGGCTGTTAGTAGCTTTGAATGATCATTAAGGACCTACAGCCTATTTTAAAGGATGACCTCTCACTCTCTTTAGCCTTGGGAGACAGACCTCTCCAACAACTACAGACCCAACAACAAAACATTAAAGCAGGCACATATCCCTGCAACAAACCACCTTGCCAACTTTGTCCACATATCTGCACAAAAGACTCCATCATAAGACCTAATCAAGCCATCTGCTCCATCAAAGGGTCATTCACCTGCTCATTCACTAATGTGCTTTATGCCATCATGTGCCAGAAATGCCTCCACACCTTATACATTGGACAAACAGGACAGTCCCTACGCAGAAGAATAAATGGGCACAAAACTGACATCAGAAATCACAAAAAAAAAAAAACAAAAACCAGCAACAGTTGGTGAGCACTTCCATCTTCCTAATCTCTCCATTAACGATTTGTTAATGATGGTCCTCAAAGCAAATCAATGCAACATCAAGACTTCAAAGAGAAACAGCCAAAATCAAACTAATATGCAAATTACATTGTGTGAAAGCAGGACTTAATCATGACTATGGATTCTTTTCACATTGTAACAGGCAATTTAACTTCACCCTCCATGTGCTGTTTCCTCGAGTCTGAATCCTTACAAATGCCCTGATTTGCTGTTGCAGTATGACTTAATCCCATGTCGTACACTCCTCTGCATTTATTTTCATCCCATTCTGTAAGTTCGCCCTCTTCAAAGTGTCTGATGAAGTGGGATTTTCTCCCACAAAAGCTAATGCAATAAATAAATCTGTTAGTCTTCAGGTTCCACAAAACTCCTTGCTTTTTTTGCTTTACTAGACTAACACGGCTACACTTTTGGAACCTGTCTTAGGTGGTGCATGGAACACCAGAGAGAATGGACAGTTAGTAAGATGGTGTAGGATGTAGGCATCCATTGATAATCTGACACTGTCCAGCTCAGTAGCCTTATCCTCAAGTTATATACTTGTCTCTGAGGCTATGTCTACACGGCACTGTTATTGCAAAATAATAGTCGTTATTCCACAATAAAAGAAATCAGGTCTACACGACATTTTCTTATTTCGAAAGGATGGATCCCGTTCTTTCGAAATGAGAACTGTCCTTCCAAAATACTAAAACCTCGATGTTTGTGAAACAGCCGTTATTTCGAAACGGTTGTTTCAAAATAAGCCCGTTTAGACGTGTTATTTCGAAATAACCGTTATTTCAAAATAAATGTGCTCTGACCTTCTTCCCAGGGTGCACAGCACCCACAGGAAGAAGGAAGTACCCAGCCCTGGCAGCTTGCTGACACACCTCCACAGGCATGTCAGGACATGGGGCAGGAGCTGTGGCGCACAGACAGCGTGCTCCTGTGTGGACCAATGATGAGGTCCACCGGCTCCTCACCATCTGGCGCAGGCCTGAGATCTTGGCCAGGTTCCAGGCCAGCCAGAGGAACCAGGCAGTGTACGCCACCATACGGCGGAGCTGTCTGCCCAGGGCCTGGAGCGCAGCACCGAACAGGTGCGCTCTAAGTTCAAGGCTCTGCGGCAGGACCACGTGCGCACCAGGGACGCGTGTGAGCTCCAGGGGGAAGGTAGCACCACTACCTGCCCCTTTTTTGAGGAGCTGCACGCCTTCCTGGGGTGTGAGCCCAGTGGCCTGCCTGCCAAGGCAGTGGACACTGGGCCACCCCCCAGCACCTCCTCAGGTGCAGAGGGACCGCCCAGCAGTCCAGACACCTCCCTGGACATCGGGGGTCCTGCAGACCAACCACCACAACCACCAGGGGCTGACACAAGGACCCCAGAGATGATCCCCCCTGCCCAGGGCGGTGCCAGTGAGGAGGAGCGGGAGGAGGAGCACGAGCTGGCTGCGGGACAACCCCGGGGGACTTGGAGGAGGCAGAGGAGGAGACGTCCTGGCGGACATCCGGAGCCCCTGTTGGTGAGTCTCCATGCCCCATATGGGGAAGCAGGGCTAGGTCCGCCCAGGTCACGGGCAGCAACGGGGTCCAGCACAGGGGTGGGCAGGGCACAGGGCCAGGGCGGGGGGTCAGGGGCCCCCCTGGACACGGGTCCCCGGGGGACGTGCACACCAGGGTGACAGGCCCCTGCATGCCTAAGTTTGGTTAACACAGGTGGGTGTGATGGATGCAGCTGCATCTTGGGCAGGGTGCACAGCCTGCAGAGCAGACCACTGGGAAGTGGCCTTGGGAGATGCCGCAGAGCAACCCTTCTGGGTGGGTCCAGCTCACATGTGGGCACCACGGGGCCCTGCATCCCTCTGGGGCAATGTCCCACAGGACCCAAGTCCACATTCCTGCTGACAGTGAGGGCGGAGCTGTGTGCTGTACACAAGCTGCACACAGGCAAGGCCAGCAGGCAGCAGGCTCTAACCACTGTGATGCTTCCTTCCCATAGTTCGTGCCACCGGTAGCCAGTGGGCATGGAGCCCAACCAGCAGCCCCAGGCCATGGAGGAGGAGGAGAAGGGGACCCCGGACACGCAGTGAGATCCTCGCCAGCCTGGAAGGCTTGGGGGGGCGGGCCGAGGCATCTGCCCAGGCCTGGTGACGAGAGCAGGCCAGCCAGCAGGACACGGCCATCCAGCTGCTGTGCCAGGGAGCCACCACTGATGACTGTCTGGTGGCTGCCTTCGAGCGCCAGACTGTGGCCATGGAGCGCCAGGCTGTGGTCATGGAGTGCCAGGTTGTGGCCATGGAGCGGATTGGGACGGCGGTGGACGATGCAACTGCCAGTCTTCGCCACATCGCCGATGGCATGGGGCCACCAGCAGCTGGTGGAGCACCACCACAGTGTGGGGCTCCACGCCGACCCCGGACCCGGGGTGGTCCTGGACAGGGCTGTGCCAGACCCTCCTCCCAGCGACCCCTGTCTCCCAGTTGCCACCCTGAGCCCCAGTGACCCCTACCCCAACCCCGTCTTCCAGTTGCAGCCCTGAGCCCCAGTGACCCCTACCCCAACCCCGTCTCCCAGGTGCAGCCCCAAGCCCCAGTGACCCCTACCCCCTGTTCTTTGAAAATAAAAACATTGAGCCATGTTATTGGTGTGTGCGGTGTATTTTATTGGTGGTGCTACAACAGTGCAGGTGGATGGGTGGGGGCTGTCTGCAGTAGAAGTGGGGGGAGAGTGCTATGTGGTGGGGCAGGCCTAGCCTTCAGAGGTCCTCCTCAGCTACAAAGCTGTCTGTGAGTGCCTCACAGATGGTGACGGCCCTCATGGAGGCCCGCTCCCGTGGGGGCAGGGGTGCGGGCTGCTCGTACTGGCCCCCAGTGAGCTGGGCCTCAGCCTCCCAGGCAGCTGCAATGGGCTCACTGCACATTTCGCAGAAATTATGCAGGGCCAGGCAGGCGCTGATGACCTGGGTTGCTGTCTCCTCTCCAAGGTGGAGGTGGGCAGGAGGCACCTCCAGCTGGCCTTCAGCCATCCAAAGGCCCGCTCAATCGCTTGGCGGCAGCGGTTCAGACACCAGTTAAAAAGCTGGAGGCGAGGGTCGAGGGGATAGGCCATGTCTGCCATGAGGAGGATGGGCACCTCTACTCCCCCAACATTGATGTTATGCAGGGGGAAGAGGGTGCCCGCCTCCATGCCCCGGTACAGGGACGAGTTCCAGAGGACGCGGGCATCATGTGCCCTCCCTGGCCAACCAACATAGCAGTTTTGGAAGACCCCCCCCCCCCGGTGGTCCACAAGGGCCTGTACAATGATTGAGTAGTAGCCCTTCCTGTTGCGGTACTCTGCTGCTCGGTGGTCCGGGGCCTCACGGGGATGTGGGTGGCATCCAGGATCCCCATGCACTTTGGGAATCCCAGTGCCGTCATACCGTCCATGGTGGCCTGCGGGTCCCCCGGTGTGATAAGGTGCCGCAGCAGGCCTCTGTTAATGGCCCTGGTGACTTGGCCGAGGTTGACCCCGATGGTGGCCCTGCCAACCCCGAACAGGTGGGCCACAGACCTGTAGGACTCCGGGGTGGCCATCTTCCATATGGCTATGGCCACTCTTTTGTCCACAGGGACGGCCGGACACATGGCAGTGTCCCTGCGCTGCAGCAGTGGGTTCAGTTCTGATACCAGCTGCTCAAAGCTGGCCCTGGCCATCTGGAAATTGTGCTGCCACTGGTTGTCATCCCAGGTTTGGAGCACTACCCGCTCCCACCAATCAGTGCTCGTCTCCTGGGCCCAGGCTCAGTGAGGCACTGACAGGGGCAGGGGAACTAGGGCAGCTCTGAGGCCCAGGGTGCTGGCAGCCTGGGGCATTCCCTGGTCAGCATCGGGGTCCCTAAACAGCATGTCCCCCACCAGGAGCATGCTCTGCAGACGTGCAAGTGTGGCTGCTGGTCACCCGACGAAGGCTAGGCAGCCGGGCAGCATCCATCTCTGTTGCTGGCAGAGTCCTGCTAGCCAGAATGGACGGGGAAGTGAGGTCGGGGCCAGCCTTTTATAGGATTGGCTATCAACATGGCCACCAACATGGCTGGGGGAGGCAGCCATGTTGCCACACCTCCCATGGTGCCCTGCCCCTGCAGTGAAATAGCAACTCCACTGTGTGGACATGCTATTTCGTTTCCAGCTTTTCCCCCTATTTCACCTAGATTAGTCCTTATTTCACTTCCACTTGTTTCGCAATAACGTTCTTATTTCACAATAAGTTATTTTGAAATAAGTTATTTTGAAATAACGGGCTGCGTGCAGACATAGCCTGAGACTATGATATGACACCAACCACTGTTTCTGTATCATAGTCACTGGACAGTCAAGTCAGACAAGGGTCCTAAAAAATTGTTGTCCCACAGTCAGTCTTGGCCCCTGAGCTCTTCAACTTCTACACTGCTTACATTCCATATATCTCAGGTATGAAATCTGTTGCCTATAGCAACAATATGGTAATTTTCTACTCCAGCAAGTCCTTTGAGCACATGCAACAGATCTTAGAAACAAACATGTAAGCCATGTATATACTTTAGTAGTAGTGAAGAACAATTGCCCTCCATCTGGGAGGCAGTTGGTTGCCAGCACTCCCTCTGCTGGCCCAAGGAGACTCTGCCCAAAAGCCTGGCCTGGAAACAAAGAGACAGGCTGAGGGAAAGGGAGTACTATAAAAGGGGATGGACCAGCCGGTCAAGGGGAGACAGAGGAGGAAATGTCAGCTGAATCCAGCAGATCTTCCTCCCCAGGAGAGCCAAGCAGGTGACCGCTGATGGGACTTTCCCCTGTATTCACCTCCCCCAGGTGAGGACCTAGAAGAGCTTCCCTCAGCGGAGAGCCTGGATGAGGGAAACAAGCCAGATGCCCACAAAGACCTGGAGGAGCTTCCTTCTGCAGAGGACACCAGCAAGATGGCTGCTCTGAGCCCCTGGGATCTGGAGGAGCTCCTGTAGGCTGATGGACAAGAGGAGTTACCCACATTGCTGCTGGTTGATAGTGAGGGCCTGACTGGGATGCCCTGGGGTACATATCCAGAGGACCTGGAAGACTGTGGGGTGCAAGTAACCCATAGGGGAAATTGGAGGAAGTAGCCCAGGGGCAATGCTGAATACCCAGCTGCATGTGGAGGGTCAGTGATTCGGCTGGAGCCCACTGACTAGATGGCAGTCTCTTGCCACTGCTAGGGCCCTGGGCTGGAACTCAATGGAGTGGGCAGGCCTGTGTTCCCCTTCCAACCCCGCTTGTATTTTACCTTACCCTGCCTGAGGGGTTGAAGGCTCCAGACTGCTACTGTGCTTTGCCTACCCTGCTAGAGGGTTAGAAGGCCGCGAGAGATGGGGTGGGTTCTGGTTGTCTGGTAGTGGACTGGGCAGGCCCACACCATACTGAGGCTCAGCCAAAGACCAGCCTATTACAACCTTGTATATATATACTGTATATATTATACTTGTACATTGTACATATCATCCATGGCAACTTTACCTTACCATTCAAAACCAACTTGCTTAGCTTTCCACTTGAACAACAGGGATGCAAACAAAGAATTCATCATCTGACTCAGTGGATCATCCCTGCCTTTCTCAAGCACCTCAACTTCCCTTGGGGTAAAGCTGGACAGAAGCATTTCCTTCTGCCATTCTAACAGCGGAGTGGTAGCCTGGATCAACCTGCCATGGAGGCTGTGCAATGATCACTGGTGTATAGTTTTCACAACCCTGTACTTTGCTGCCCTGACACTTGTGTACTCTCCAGCAGAATACTGTGTGTTCAGTGGGTGCAGGAGTAAACAAACAGCTAAGCTGGATAAGCCTGGCTTGACCTTTCAAGATCCAGAATAGGAACCATTTAGTAGCTGGTTCCCTATGAAGTTTCCCTCAGGATAGCTGGCACTCATCCATCTCCACAGTTTTATCTGGTAAAGCTTTCAAGACCAAATCAGAATAATTAGCCCCATCTTTTCTGCCTAGCTGTTGTTAAGGCAATGCAACCATTTCCCAGGTATCATCATGCTCTGATGCCCATTTTATTCCTAAGGGGTATGTCTACACTTACAATTTAATTCAAATTAATGAAGATCAATTTGAATTAAATAAAGGCATAACCGTACTGGCTTCCATTAATTCAAACTAAGGAATGTCTTAGTTTGAATTGATGAAAACTAACTTTGAAGTTATAAACCTCATTTTAAGTTTGAAATGACAGTTAATTTGAACTAATTAGTTCGAATTAACCCAATGTAGTCATGTTATGTCAAACCAACTGTTAGTTTGAATTAACCATGGCTTGGTTTTCCCTATGCAATAGCACCCCCTACCTAATTTGAACTAGCAAGTCCTGTGCATGGACATGCTAGTTCGAATTAGGGTTTCTAGTGTGGCCATGTTAATTTGAATTAATGTATTCAAACTAATCATTATCAGTTTGAATTAATTAGTTCAAATTAAGTTAATTTGAACTAACCTTCTCAGTGTAGACATAGGCAAGAAAAGTGAGAAAGGAACTGGAACAGAAAAATGTTAAGCATAAAGCAGTGGGAAAGACAAGACAATCCTTTATACACTATATGTATCATGTTCATTCATTATAAGAGTTTTATAAAGTAGAAACTTCTTAAAGCTTAGAAGGAGACAAAAAACCCTCTAATTTATACAACCACACTCCACAAAACAGCAGATAATCTTGTCACAATTGCAACTATCTATCTCACCTTGTTAAAGAATTTATTAACATCTTTCATTCATTAACATTCATTCATCAAGAATTTGTTAACCTCTGTGTAATGGTGTATAAAGGTTCAGCTCCAGATTTTATACACAGACAGACAAATGGACAGATAGATAGAGCTAACCTTCATATACCTCTACACAGAATTGTTCATTACTGCTAATATCTTCATCTGGAACAAATGTAATGCTGACCTACAGTATTTCCAACAGCCATTATATGCACAGAGAAGAAAGTCTATTGGATACTTAACTTGAATTTTTTACTGTGGTAACTTGCCAGTAGAAAATTGTGTTCTGGGAAGTTACATACAAATGCTGCTCACCAAAAGCAGACAGCATCTAACAAAGTGGGCTTTTCACCCATGAAAGCTCATGCAATAAATGAATTTGTTACTCTATAAGTCCCACAGGGACTTCTTGCTTGTTTTGCTTAACTGGACTAACATGGCTACCCCTTTGAAACAACACCACCTTTATGCGTTTTAAGGCACATATGTACCACTTTGCCCCCCCCATTCTCATTTCTCTTTATTCTTTCACTCTTCCTTCACATTCTCCCTTTCTCACTCTCTCTCATATTTCCTTTACAATCTATGCATAGTTTTCAAAACTTTTACTTTTCCCTCCCCTTCCCTATCTATTCCTTCCTCAACCCACTCTCTCTTTCTCTTTTCCTCTCTATTGTTGCCTGTGAGTTTAATCTGAGGTTGCCTCTTGTGGCAAAATAAATTCTTTGGTGCCACTTCACACCAAAAATCCAATTTCTTCACCCCTCTCCATGTCTTATAAACCCAATTTCACCCTTTCTATGCTTTTTCTTGCCTAGTCCATCAATTTTGCCTAGTCACTGCCACATCTATTAATTTTTCAAGCCACCATCCTTAAATCATCCCTTTTCTTTGCTCCACTTAATTCTGTTCTTTTTCCAAATCTTTGATTCTGTTTTCTCTTATTCTCTGCACTACTTCATTCTATGCACTTTTTTCTCCAATCAGTATAACAAACAATCTCTATCTCTTCAGTTATGGGCACTCTTCCTTCATCAATGGACTCGGCCCAGATCCACATAGGTACTCAGGTGCCAAACCCCTTGATTTAGGTGCTGCTGTGAACCATAGCCTCCTTCCCCCATTATTCATCTGCTAACCTTCTAGGCACCTCAGTTTTCACAGTAAGAGTTTCCTTGACACTTAAGTTTCTGCCTGTGGTCCCATGCAGTACTGTCTTCTTCTAGATGACTCTGTTGCATGATCCTCCAACCAGAAGATGGAAGTTGAGGGAACATCTGTCTCGTCTGTGGAGTCCAATCTTATAGACATGCTTGTAGTGTGCCTTATCAGATTGAAGCCCATTCAAATCTAGCTGGATGAGAAAGCCACAGTGCATCCCTTATAACCTTCAGCCCAGTGATTAGAATGTTCATTTGGGATGCAGGAGGCCCCTGTTCTCTTCTACTATTTGTCTGATGGGGAAAATGATTTAACTGACATCTCTCACCTCTCAAGGGAATGAACTGACCACTTTGATACCCTGAGGTGGAGCCCCCTCAAGCTCTCCTCTTGAAATTGTTCCACTCTGGATAAATAAAGTTGGGTCTTCCTTCTCCCAGGTGGTCCCCTAACCAGCAGCTACAGAATTGTTCTCAGCCATTGTCTCTTGCTCAATGACCAGGTGCCTATCTCGCCATTCATTTCATAGGAGTGAATAGTGTGTCTAATCTATTGTTCCAGTGATTTTCAATAGACCTAAATGTTAGGTATTGAAATACCTAGCCCCTTCTGTGGGATCTGGGACAAAGTTTCCATATCTGTCCCTCACTTCTTTTGTTTAAGGGAGGCCATACAGCAAAGGCTTAACAAACCTAAAATAAAAATCAAAGGTTTTGGGGGTTTTTTTTTGTAATTAATTGTTTGAGAAATATGGATACATAGAATCAGTTTACAGCAGAGATCAGAAATTGTACAGGGACCTGGAACCCAGTGTCCCACCTTTAATCCCACTCTGCAATTGTTACAGGTTGATTAAAATTATAGGAATATGGTGCACAGGTGGAACAACAAGTGGTAGCAAATCACTTTTGTTTCTTTGTTTGTTTAATACCCCTGTATTGTGAGAGAGAGTTCACAGATAGCAGGATCCTGCAGGAATTTCAGAAGATATCATAAACCCATGGTTAAAAAATGGTCTTAAATCCTGACTGGTGCTTCAGGTTTCAGCACTCCAGTGGTATCTGTTAAAGCTGCCTAGAGCAGAGCCTAAAACAAGAGCAAAGACGGAAGCTTCAGCTGGCTGAATGAAACCAGGCAGAAATATTGAGTGTGCATTAGTATATGGAGATAAATTAGGGATTAAATTTGAATTTGCCATGGGCGATGTTTAACCTAAGGATAGCCTGCCTACTATATTCAGTATACTGTACTGATAAATATTGTAGGATTACACTTATTTTCTTGTCATCGGTATGTAGTTCATATAAGAAAATCTTGCCAAACACAATGAATCCTATCCATGTGTATACGCATACGGATGGATAAGCAGAAAAAAATGCACTGTAAAAAGTACTATTTTGCAGCTGAGATCTTCAGCCAAGTTGAAACTGGAAACCAAATTGTATGAAAAGACTGCAGATGTAGCCTACTATTTTCTTTGGTTTTTTCTTCCAAGGTGTTCTTACTCTGCAAGCTTTCCATTCAAATCTCTCCTTAAAATATGCTTTTTCTTTTAATTCTACTACTGTTAACTTTAACTGTTTGGGGGAGGAAGGGGCACATTAACAGAAACACTCAAGACCAAATGTTAGTCCTTGAAATTCACAGAAGACCAAAAGCATTAAATTACACACACACATTCAGTTTCTGCTCACAGAAGTTAATGCAAACATCTACATCCCATAGAGTGATTAACAGTGTTTGCAATTCACTTTTCTTTTCTTTTCCTATTTTCCCTAAAGTCAAAAGGCAAACAACTCACTTCACACTATATTAGTTGGATGCTTCCAGCTAATATATTTCAGATTTCTAATACATACACAATGTTCAATCACACTCTTGTAAGAATCTGGACATTCTAAAAGTAAAGAGGTGTCCAGGTAAATTTGACTTCAGATATTAACAGTGAAGAAAAGAAAAACAAAAATCCCTACTTTCATTTTTCCATTCCTGTAATAAAAGACAGCCATCTTAACCTCTCATAAATCTCATTATGATGAGTGAAAGGCTTTCATTGAACTACAAACCCTCCAAATACATTCTTGAACATGGACAGTTAGGTATCAGATTATTACTTTGGGAATGACAATGGAAAAAGGAAGATGCTATAGTAGCATGGGAATAAATATGCTGTTACCTGTGTAAGCTTCAGAACCCATTCAGTATGAAATAGTTTCTCAGAAACCTTTGCTGTCTATGAGCCATTTCAATAGAGCTACTAGTCTACAGGGTTCCTTTATTGCAAATTTAAAAGAAACAATGATATAAAATATTAAATTATTCATTCTGCTATATTGTAGATGTCTTCTCTGTAAGGCTGTGTTCACACAGCCCTCTTATTTCGAAACAACAGAGGTTGTTTTGACACAAGATTTAGGCTGTTCACACGACGCATGGTTGTTTTGAAACAATGGCGGTGTTTCGAAACAAGTTAAACTCCATGTGGGGACGAAACAACATTGTTTCGAAATGATTGTTTTGAAACAATGCCGTGCGAACATGTTGTTTCAAAACAACAGTGACTTGTTTCGAAATAACTGTTGCCTGAACATGCTATTTCACTTTGAGCGTCTTTCCTTAATTCAAATTAACAAACTGTTAATTCAAATTAAGTTATTTCGAAATAAGGTGTTATTTTGATACAAGTTGTTTCGAAACAACCATATCGAAATAACCCCCTGTGTGTGAACACAGCCTAAAAGCTCCTAATTCCCACTGTATATCAAAATTGTGAGTGATTCTAAGATATTTTTCTAGAAAAGTTAAATCCCACAGTAAAATCTTAATTTTTACTCTAGTCTGGACTCCATGTACAAAGATGAGTTCACATACTAAACACTATTAAACATTGCCTCCAAATGAGAAAATGTCAGTTTTAGTTTTCACATCTTCTTCAACCATCTTTCTTTACAGGAATATAGTACAATAATAGGATAGCATGAGCCTCCTTGCTATTCAGCAGAGCTAATCAGAACATTTGTATGAAAAATATTGCAAAAAATAAATTTAAAAAATCAGTTTTAACCAACTTTTATTTAAATGGTACTTTTTGTAGAATTAGTGTTCATTTTTACAACAGATAAAAATTATTCTTGCTGATCACATTGAACATCTTTAGCTGACTTTCTCTTAAGGTATCACAATATCAGTCATTGCTCACAAATAATCAATTTAGAATGCTCATCATTTGAAGAATTCATTTATGAAAATGAAACCAAAAGAGGTCCTAATATTGTTCCTCATGCTACCTCCAAAGTGGTAGCCTTCAAAGACAATATTATTCCATTTAATAATACTATCTAACAGCACTGTGATTTAAACAGTTTGCGAGCCAGGCTAATGATTTAGTTTCAAAACCCTAACCACTCAGTCATAGGTTAGAGCAGTGGTTCTCAGCTGATGTGTTGTTTCAGAAAAGCATATTGCAAAGAACAGGGAGATGTGTTGACAAAAACTAGCATCACACCATCCTCCTCCCAGCCAGAGAGCCACTGCTTCCAGCTTGTCTTGTCCTGCTCCCAGGCTGAACAAGGCAAGGCAAGCTGGCTGTGGCAGTGCTCAGCAATCTGCAGGCTGGCATACTCTGAGAGAGTATGTCTGCACTTAGAAGGTTAGTTTGAATTAACTGAATTCGAACTAATTAATTCGGACTAATAATAATCAGTTCAAATAAACTTAATTCGAATTAACACAGCCACAATAGAAACCCTAATTCAAACTAGCATGTCCATGCACAGGATGTGCAAGTTTGAATCAGGCAGGGGGCGCCATTGCATAGGGAAAAATCGAGCTGTGGTTAATTTGAACTAACACAGCTACATTGGGTTAATTCAAACATAAGGGGGGTTTTATAGATTCGAACTAGGCTTGCCTTAGTTCAAACTAGAGGAACTCCTTAGTTTGAAAGCAAGTGTGGACATGCGCTAATTTAGTTCGAATTAAGCCTCCTTAATTCAAACTAAATTGTAAGTGTAGGTATACCCAGAGAGTCTCTGAAACACTGCAGCCTCTGAGACCCAGTGCTGCCATCGACACTGGCTCCTCCTGACCTCCTTCAGGGCTAAGCAGGGAAAGGGGAGCTGGCAGCGCTTAAGCTGGGAGGAATCCCATGGCTGCAAAGTTCTCTGGAGTCCTAGAAGGCTCCAAGCCCTACTGCCTTCTGGGTCTACCCGCCCTGATCAGAAGCAGGGCAGGGGAAGCCAGTGTAGTGTGAAAAACTGTATTTCAACAGATTTTGTTAAGTAAACACTATACCAGTACTACAGCAGTTCCTCTGCCCTGCTCAGCCCCAAAACAGGGCAAGGAGAGCAGGCAGCACTAGGGTTGCCAATGTTCTGGAGGCTGCAAGGATCTAGGAATAGCACATGGGGTCGGGAGGGGTGTTGGTGTGTCACATACAGCTAGGAGACTGACCCTGAAAAGATTGAGAACCTCGGAGTTAGAGTTTTATTACAGGAGTAGGTGGGTCCAAGAATGATCTTAAGCATATACTTAATTTTAAGCATGTGCTTTACTAAACGTTGGGGTATTATTGAATATGTACCTTAATGCAAACTATAGCAAAAGCTTTTTAGTTAGCAAAACTGAAAGAAGCAGGCAACAAGATTGATCCTTTCTAACCTTAGAGTCTATGAGTGTAACCCTAATTACTCAATTTATAAATCAATATATTGTAGAATACAGTCAATAGCTTTCTGTGTGGGAAAGGAAGAGTACCAGTGATGTTGTTTTCAACTGTGCTATTAAAGATAGTCAGCAGTTTACAAACTTTGCTATGCAACATTTAGGCCCTAGCCTGGGAATGATCTTAAGCACAACCTTAATTTTAAGCATGTGCTTACTTAAACATGGGGGTATTGCTGAATTCATACTTTAATACAGTGGTTCCCAACCTTTACAAGGCTGGGGATCCCTTCTAAACATCAAAAAAGTTTATGGCCCTCTGGCTGCAGCCAGGATAAAGCCCCCACTGGGCCCCCTCTGGCAGAATCAGGCCCCTGCTACTCTGGTGGAGCCCCTGCTAGTGGAATCTGGCCCCTACCATGGAGTGGTGGCACTGGTGGCAGAACCCAGCCCCCACTGCCCCAGCAGAGCCCCTGCCACTGGAATCCAGCCCCTACTCTGGAGCAGCGGCACCAGTGGTGGGCTTCAGCCCTGAGTCACCCTAACCCCCTTTATAGCCTCCCCCCCGCCTTACCACTGGCTTCCCCCGCTGCCCTGGGGCAATACCCCCTCTGTGCCCTTTCCCTGGTGGCCGACCATCCCCAAGTCTGACCCCCCCACCCCACCCAGGGCCCTCCTACCTGGCTGCCAGAACCAGGAGCAGCCACACCACAGGCTGCTGCTTGCTCCCTCCCTGAGCGTGATCTGAGCATGCTCAGGGCAGCACAAGCATTTTAAAAACGCCCAGCCTAGGGCAGAGCTCAGCCAGCAGTGTTCCCTCATTGTCCAGCTCCCACCACTACACTGCCAACGGAGTCCACCCCAGATCCCAGCATCTCTGCAGACTCCTTGAAGTAACTGTGTGGCCTGCCATGGGTCTGCAGACCACAGGTTGGGAACCACTGCTTTAATGCATACTGTAGCAAACACTTTTTACTTAGCAAAACTGAAAGTAGCATGCAACCAGTTTGGGTTTGATCTACCTTTTACCACAGTGTTTGCCAACACTGCCAGACCAGATAGAAGTTATGTGTGTATTAAATTAAAAAGCAAACAAACAGAAAAAAAAAAGAGCAGACAAAAATCTTGCATGAAAATTAGACAAAATGTGCCTCTCTTGCTCTAGTTACTAGTTGTAATTATAATTTCACAGTGTTGGTGTGTAGATGCAGTGCCTGTTAGCTCACATTAGCTTGCATGGGAAGTGTGAGCAATCAAATCCTATTAATTTCAAAGAGGATTCTCAAAGGAGATTTTTGGTTAATGTGAATTAATGGAACATTTTTTTTGACAACACAAGCAAAAATAAAACCGCATTAAGATTCATATTGAAATTCTTAAGTGTAAGGAAACAGCAAAGTAAAAAAGAAATATTTTATGAAGCAGATGCTAATTTAGCATAGTCCTCTTCTATTACATTAATATGAGACATTTTTGTTTTAAACTTAAGTGACTTTGTTCTTATTGATGGTTTTGAAATGGCTTTAATCTCGTACACCAACTCCGTGAAGGGCCTCTGTAACAACAGAATCAGTGTGGTTCTACACCAGGAAAGAATAAAATGCAAGGAGCCAGGGTGGGGCTCCAAAGACAATATGTACTGCAAAGCCTAACCTCTGGAGATTCTATGCTACTATACACTGAAGTTTCTTTCAAGGCAGAGAGGGTATGGGCAGGGAGCAGGCTATGGCCTATATGGAATCATGAGCCCTTCACCTTTTAGAAATGAGTGAGACAATAGAAATATAATCTTCTACTGCCTGGGGCTGGAGTAGCAGCTTACTCCCATGTATATAAATAACATGCACTTAGAGTTATTATTGGACTCCATGCTGGGTCCAAGATTTGGATATATGAGGATAAACAGTTCAATTCTGGTTGTCTCAGCCTATCTTGAACATTTCGAGGCATTTAATCCTCTAGATATACTACAAATTATGCTTGTATTAAGATACTTTTGTCCATCATCCATTTTGTTATGCATTATATAATATACTGAGATTCAGTTTGAGATACAATGTGTACGTATACACACACACACACACACTTGTGCCAAAAAGCCTCAATGAAAATCTAAAAATATAATATTTCTGATCTTGGTTACCAGTGTGTGACCTTGATCATTTCAATGAGAGTCCATGGGTATAGCAGAACAGAATTCATCCCATAACCTGAGAAGCAAAAGAAGATTATAAAAAATAACTTAGTCATATATGGGGGACAGAAAATAATAGCATATGTCAGATTTTGTAGTTTGTGCTGCCACACTGGTTACAAAGTTCAGTTTGCAGCCAAAATGTCTTTTAAAACTATTTAAGGAGAAATCTAAGAGTGGCTTCTAATAAGCAAAGATTTCTCCCTTAGCTCAAGGCCATTGCCAAAAATATAACTTTAACTTTCCCTAAATTTAAGAAACTTTGCTCTCCACTGTAATATTCACAATATATTTTATCATTTCTGTTCTCAGTTTTAATCTGATATGGAAAACAGCAGCAGACATGGGAGATAAAGATCACATTGCTCCAGAGGTGGTGAAGTGAATGTTATAAGAGAAAGGGAGACAGAAAGCTGAATATGTTCAAAAAGCAATGTGGCTTACTTTCTGTCACTAGCAGGTTAATTGCTCAGGATCAATGTCCAAATGTGACATCTAGAATATTCCTATCTAAATCAAGTTATTGGGGTGAACAGTAGATATTTTTGTATTCACAATCATATATTGCTCAACAAAATTGACTACAAATCATGCCTTGGGGCAATTTCTCAAATGGGGACTGATACGCATTAGGGTCCTGTTGCACTGTTGTGGTGGCACAAAAGAGCAGATAGCTGGCAAAAAATTCATAGATTTTTACATCAGAAAAGAATATCTAGTCTGACCTTCTGCATGACACAGATCATAGGACTTCCCTAAATTCATTCCCATTTCACATCCCGTAGCTTATATACTCATAGGCTATGTATACACTTCCAAATCAGTCCGCACTAAGGAGGCAGAGTCTGGACTAATTTAGTCCATGACTATACTAGCCTTTCCCTAGTCCGAGCTAAGAAATTTCCTATTTTGGACTAGGAAAAGCTTAGTCGGAACTAGTAAGGCCCGGCATTCATGCTTAGTTCAAACTTTAGTTCAAACTAGGTGCAGACAAGACCTGAACTCAGGCTTAGTTCGAACGTCAAAAGGTTGAACTAAGCCATTTGTTCAAAGTAACCAAGTAACTACATGTTCTAGTTCAAGCTAAGCATTAATTAGAACTAGAACACGGAGTTAGTTTGAACTAAAAAGTCCACAGTTAGTTCGAGCTAGCCTGAAGTTAGTTTGGACTAATCTCAAACTTCTCAGTTAGGACTAGCAAGTCTGAACTAAAACTGGCTAATGCAGACATAGACATAGACTCTAAGGTCAGAATGGACCAATTAGACCATCTAGTCCAATCTTCTGCTTCATAAAGGACATAAAAACCTCATCCACCCACCCCTGTAATAAACCTGTAACCTATGACTGAGTTATTAATGTCCTCAAGTCATGATTCAAAGATTTTACAGTACAGAGACTCCACTAGCAAGTGAGCCATGCCCCATGCTACAGAAGAAGGTGAAAGACCCACAGAACCCTTTTTTTCAATGTAATTTTTTTCTACTCCGTCATCTGATGAAGTGGAGTTTTCTCCCACAAAAGCTCATGTAAAAAAATAAATCTGTTAGCCTTTAAAAGTGCCACAGGACCCCTTGTTTGTTTTGCTAGCTCTTAATATATTGTGAAAGAAAGCTGCAAATGACTAAATTGTTAGTAGATAATCATGAAATACTAGTTTATAATAGCTTAAGATATTTTTAGTTGGGGACATCAGCCCATCCTGACCACATGGGATTCCATGATAACCATTTAACAAATGATAATAAGCTTGAGGTAAAAAGATTAATAACTTTTGAGTAGCAGCATTTACTGCTATAACTATTACTGGCATTCTAGCCATTTTCATTCAGAGTGACTTCCTAGTGCCTTCTCCTACCTGTATGTGTTTCTCCCTCCAAGTAGGTTGCCATAGATACCACATGGCAATTTAATTAATACATTAGGACAATACAAAATCAACTTGTCAAATATTAAGTTGGTTAAAATTAGCCAACTGATACACCTGAAAGTGCAACTGTAAAGCTTGAATTGTAACACAGCTGTCTCTCTAGGGGAGTGCCACGCAAATTCTTCTTGGCCCTATATAACTTAATGTATTTATCAATAATCTGGAAGAAAACAAACAATTGCAAATGACTGAGAGATTGGGGAAGCCATAAACCATGAGGAAGACATGTCACTGATGAAAAGTGATCTGGATCATCTGATAAACTGGATGCAAAGAATCAATGTGTTCAATACAGCAAAATATAAAATCGTAGATCTAGTACAAGGTTTGGCAACCTTTGCCAGTCCCTGTACCAGCTCCGGTCTCCCAACTATCGGCAAGTGCTGGGGGTGGGACCAGCCAGGGAAAGGAGTCACCTAACACACGGTGGCTCTTGCAGACCCCAGCATCTCTGGGGAGGTGGGCAGAAGACGGGAGCAGCCATGTTGCTGAGTGGCACTACAGAGCCAGGAGCTCCACATGCCGCTGAGAATAGGCATGTGTGCTATCTTTGGCATACATGCCAGGGTTACTGACCCTTGGTCTGGAAACAGAGAATGTAGGCTATACTTAAAGAATGGCAGATTCTATTCTGGGAAGCTGTGACTCTCAGAAATATATGTGGGGCAAGAGGTGAAGTTTGGAGACATGCTACTCTTTTCCATGCTCAAAAGTTATAGGGACAATGAGGATTTTAGATCAGAGGCCTGAATGAGATATATCCTACTACCCCGGTTAGCAACTCAGTGCTACAGATATTTCAAAGCATGACCATTACAATCATTCTACTATAACAAAATGGAGAGGGGAGCAATGAAGGAGGTGGGAGGCACTGAGGAATCACATGGTGACCATGTGGATTGGTGGACAGACCACTGGACCGGAGCTATTCCTAGCTCTGCCACTGTCCTATTCAGTGGCCCATAGGGCAAAGTCACTATACTTGTCTGAGCTTCAGTTTCCTCATGTGTAAAATGAGGATAATGTTGCAAATTTCTTTAAGATTGACACATGAAAAACATTTTATATAAGCCAGATCTTTTGATTATTACTAAGCTACAGCGGTATATTAAGTTTAAATCTAGCTGACAGCTCCAACTATCTAAATGGGCAATAGCTTCTACCAATAAACATCTGTCTGTGTACGTAAGAAAAACAAGAAAACAAACAAAAAAGTCCCAAGAAATTAAATGGCAAACCTCTTTGTTAATACATAGACAAGGTTGCCTAGTGATAGATCATGCCCATCCAGACTGTCAAGTTCAGCAAAACTCAAAATTCTAAACTAGGACATGCCAAGTGAAGGTAAATGCCTTTGGAATGTTAACTCTGCCTTCTTTGAGTGACACCCCAATATATAACATACAAACTGCCTGTCTCCGTTTCTGTGAGAATAGACCAATGTGACCTGCATTCGCCCTGTTCTTGAAAAACTGAAACACTATCCCCAGGACCAAACTTCATACCTATAAATTTAACAACTACTTCATTTTTTTTTTCCACAGCCCTAACCATAAGCACACAAAATACCATCCAGGTACTTTTTCCTCCACATCATTAAATCCACAGCCATCTCTTATATCCTTCCTTACTGTTGACAATACATATGGCAACTATTAACACAAAGTACACAAGCCTGTACAGAAATGATGCCAAATGGACTTCGAAGGTACGCTTGAACCTCTTTCCTTTGATAAACACATATGGGGGGGGACAGTTTCAAACTCAGATCTCCACACATAACATCCACAGTCCTCCTTGCTTATTCCTTCACCCTTCAGTACAGTTATAGATAACACAGGAAATGCAGCTGAAGTACATGCAAAAAAATTTCCAATAGCTATTTTGACATCCAGAGGGAGAGCGTTAAGATACCACAGTCATCTACCTTAACTCAGAATTTCCCTGTTTCAGAAGTTTTAGTGTCACTAAACTTGATATTTTGGAAGGGTACAACTGATCACTGGGCAACCATAACTTGCTATCAAGAAAGTTTTTTTGTCATTTAATCTATAGATTCTATTGGCATATAATAAATGTCATGACCACTTACATGCAAGAAATCACAACTTCTAGTGCTGTGCAATGTTCCCTCTAAGCTGATGATGCAGCTGAGCAACTTATGGATGCAGCTGAGCAAGTTCCCTCCTCATTCCCTGTCCCTGGACCGGGCCCCTGAGCCACTGCCCATTGGCTCCCCAAGTGCATCCGTAACTTCCTCAGTTGCATCAGCAGCTTAGAGAGGGAACATTGTATAGATGTCTTTTTGTTCAAACTTTAGTAAATTAATAAAACCACAGTATTTCAGTTTAACATTTTTATTAAACAAATATGAAGCAATGATGCTGCCTATCAAGCGTCCTCTACACCTCAGTTTTTGACGCCTGTCTATTTCACATTTCCAGAATGCATATACAGAGTCTAGGTCAGCCTTGAATCCAGCACTTAGATATGACTTGATGCACATTAGCGTGTCTAGATGAGAAACATCCAACCTGTTACGAGGCTCTGTCTTAATATTATTCATTAGACTGAAGCCTCGTTCAGCATCTGCACTAGATGTTTGAAACACACCACATATATCAACCGACTGGGCCAGGAATGGGAACTTATCTTCTGTCAGTGTATAGGTGACAAACATCTAAGAATGTGTTCAGTGTACCAGCCATTACCTTTTCCAGAACAACAAACATTTTGGTTGTCTGTAATTTTAGCTCACCTTTGGAAGATGTGAAAATGCATAAAGAAAATTTGTAAGAAATTACACTGATAAGAGCTGATGATCACAGATAGCCAATACAATTCTATTATTTTTTAGAGATTCCTAATGAATGTGCCAATTCTGACTAGATCTCACTCATTGAGCTAAAAGAAGTCACTGTGATTAGGCTTATATATTACTTGAGCTAATGTAAATTAAGGTCAATGACAGTTTTTTCCACTTTACTGAAAAAGTTAGATCAGGCTGCCTTCTCTCTCTGCTACAACCCCATCTACCAGTTTTGTGTTGTTCTTGTCTGCAAGCTTTGAACTTTCCTTTACCAGCTTCCAACTGAAAACAGAGCTGTGCTAAAAATACATGGAGGGGACACCTCCTCCTAAAGCCATTGTTTATGGCACTTGGTAAAGATATCAAAATGGGAGGACACGTGTAGTTTGCCTATAATGTATTGTCAGGGCCATTCACTTAAACATGAGCACAGTTGGGGTGTGCCTCTTGGATACCACAGAGCCAAGCATGTGTGAATGCCTATTATAGTGAGCCATTGAGAGATCCTGGGGTGGAAAGTGCTGTAGAAATGCTGGGTGTTAATAAAATAACATAAGGCTCTATACAGTTTTCTGTGTTTATTCTGAATCTTGGGTGGAATTTGTGTGTTATGTCTACCTCTCTTACTGTTTCCCAACCAGTGTGCCACAGCACACAGGCATGCCACAAAATTTTTTGAAAAACTACTCAAAGAGCTCTGGATTGGCTCATTGGCTTATGAAAATATATGGCTTCATTTGGAAACTATATGGCAGTGTGCCTCAAATGAATTAAAGGTAGCAAGGAGTGCCGCGGCAGAGACGCCGTTGGGAACCACTGACCTATGTGGCAGCAATGACTTGAAAGGGAAACAATATGTTTCCTTACACATCAACTCCCCTCCCCACCCCTGTGTGGCATGAGCTTTTCCCTGGCTTCTAATCTGCTCCCAGCCCGGGACCCCCGACCCAGCTTCGATCTCCAACTTCTGCTCCCTGCCAGCCCCGACCCCAGCTCCTCCGATCCCCACTTTTGCTCCCCAGGAACTCCGACCCCAGCTCCTCTGATCCCCGCTTCTGCTCCCCGGGAATCCCGACCCCACATCCTCCGATCCTAGCTTCTGCTCCCCTCCAGCCCCAACCTCGGCTCCTCCGCTCCCCGCCAGCCCCAACCCCAGCTCTTCCACTCCCTGCTGCTGCTCCCCACCAGCCCCGACCCCGGGTCCACTCACTGGCGCAGCTTACAGGGAACATTGGTGCTGTGATAAGTTCCTCTTTGTTTATCAAGATGAGATTTAGCATACTATTCTCCCCTGTTGGATGCAACATTTTTCAAGCTGGGAATAATCTTTTATCATGTTTAGAAATTCCAAGATTATTTTAGTAATGGGAATATGAAGCCTGAAGCTTATGTAATTTGGTTTGAAGTCATCCATGATAATTCATTTTTGTTTGGTTTGGTTTTGTTTTTTCTCTACACATTATTGATAGGTGTTTAGGTAGTTGGCCATCCAGTTCTCAAGTGAGAGTTGGTAGCTGTTAGGAGATACAGCACACAATGAGTTACTAGATGGTGTCTGTTTGAATTATGTTCTTTCAGAATTCAAAATCATGTACTTCTGAATTGCCAAGGACATGGAGACACGTAATGCCATTTTTACAGAATAGCCACCATAATGAGTCTGACCAATACTCCACCTAGCTCAGTATCCTGTTTTCCAACAGGGGTGATGCCAGGTGCCTCAGTGGGAGTGAACAGAACAGATAATCATCAACTGTTCCATTCTATCTGCCATTCCTAGCCTCTGACAATTAGCAATATCTGCAGATCCTGGCTAACAGTTACTGACTGTGACAGAATGCCCCTCATTCTTCCTTTCTGCATTCCTAAATTTTCTTAGGTGGGTGGGGAATAGATGGAAGAAGGTCCAATGACCATTATGTTACAGACCTAGATCAGTTAAGAGATAAACTCATTAGAGCCAATCTGCTAGCTGGGTCCATGCAAGTGTATTGTTAGACAATTGACCTGACTTTTCAAGAAATTGTGGATATTTGTCAGTGAAAACGGATTCCAAAATAACATCAGTAATTCAACTGAAGTGAATCTAATTAAAGACAGAATTCAAGAGTAACACAGAGATCAAATCTGATTGCAGTAAATGTGGAGACAAGAACAATTCAATTCACAATGCACATCTCTGGATGTATAGGTAAAAATGTAATAAAAATAACTTTTATACAATTTATCATTGACTGATTTTGATAATTCTTATTCTGTGAGTTCAAGTATGGGCTATCAAGCTTTTACTGTGTGTAACCGTTCTGTCACTCAAAATTGTCAGCAACAATGTCTGAGTTCAAGATCTAAGGGTTCCTTTCAACAACACAAGCACAAAATTTGCTCAAGTACCCATCCATTAACCAGGAACAATTACACAGCACCCCTGGGCACCCCTAGAGACAATACTTCCCCTTTCACAAACATAGAGACAGTGCCGAAAGAGAGACTTAATAAAAGGGGAAAAGGGACCTGAATTAATTTGGGAAAATACCACAAGCAAGAGTTACATGCATAAAACCACGAACAAGACATCCACCTCAGTACATTGGACTATTTTCTTTTGCCTCAAGTTCTTAAGTCCAACTACAAGAAGTTCCCTTAATGGGAACTCCCTTTATAGCACCCAGCTCATAGGTGTTGTTCTTAGTCGAGGCAGGCCCAGATTACAAAGATGCAGCTGTACTGCTTACTCTGGTTGATGGTGCAGGAAAAGAAGGCATCTTACTTGCTCTGCTATCCAGTTGTCCTGTCAGACACCCTGCTGGTCACTCTGCCAGCTGCTCCATTGCAAATAACTAAGACGATTTGATTTTAAATAGAAAGTGGTTGACAAGCTATCAAAACATCTACTATAACCATAGATACCAAAGTCACTTGTTATATGGACCATACATTAAAAATGAAAAACAGAAGCTGCAGATCCACTGGTCTAATACAATCTTAGATATGTCTTTCATATCAGTATGCAAAGAACTCTGTGGCTGATCAAATCATAGAAGATTTAAGGTTGGAAGGAAACTCATAAGGTCACCTAGTCTAATTAAAAAGCAAGACCAACCCCAGCTGAGTTCTGAGCTCCCCAGCAAGCAAAATCTGTGCAACCCAAGCATGGGCTCATCACAGCAGGAAAGCGCTGGTTCTGCCTAAAGGAAAAACCCTTTATCAACATCAGAGGAAAAGGCATGTCTCTAAGTCCTTATGCAATGCCTAGTGTCCTCTCAGAGGAGAAGACCAACAATAAAGCAGCTATAATCTGAAAAACTGATGAAGTTGGAGCCATTTTAAGAATAAAGTGTAAGCTGAACCAATTCAGAAAAAGTCATGTTTATGATTTACCAAACATAAGTGTTAATGTTTAGTTGTCATTGCTTTGAAGCTCCAGCTGCTGACAAAAGCTAGAGGTTTCTCACTGCAGCCTGAAGCTATCATTATTATACAAGAGAAAAAAATTTTAAGGCTATCCTGATCTATTAATTTTGTTTTAAAATATGCAGCTTTCTACAGTTCCAATTTAACACACCAGTATTCATTTATCACTGTAGGGCATCATGGACAGCTGCAAAGTGAAGATTCAACTGGATATTGGCAGGCTCACATAGCAATGTAATGTTGCCCTGGGATACAACTACAGTTTAATTTTGCCTGACGAGTAAACACTGTAGTGTTTGAGTGTGTGCTGGTCATTGTTGTTGATCTTTTAAGCAATACTAATGCAAATCCTCCTTTTATCATAATCCTTTTTCTTCTTGTATATGTGCATTTCACCTTCAATTATGGAGTAGCCATTTCTATCCAGTTATGGAACTATTATCCTTACTAACTTTGCCATTTTCATTCGGTGGGCCTTGCACTTTTAAACTTTTGTTTGCAGAAAAAAAAGCTGTCATGTCCCTCACAGCTTCTGTCAGGCCGCACACACCTTCTGTTCTAGTCACATGGCAGAACACAGTTTCCAAGGTTTTCTGCTTCCTTCCTCCTGTGCTTACTGAAACTCTTATTTTTATGTGTAACATTATTGTGGGGGAGTGAATGCAAGGGGCACGATCCCCACACTGCAAGAGGGAGTTCCAGTTGAGAGGCAAGAGACCAAACCACAATTTTGTGGGATAACCACTTTTTATGTAACTTTTATTGAGGTAAATAGAGTTACAGAAAAGAAAAAGAAAAAAAAAGGTTAAATAAGAGGTTAATAGTATTCAATTACTAATATTCCTATTACTAAACTTAAAAAAAACTTGCAATTCCTATTAGATTACACTTATTAAAACTTATATCAACTACGGTTTTAGAACTCTATTTCTTTAAGGCATTTAAAGATCTTCTAAGTACAGATTAATAGCCCAATAACAGAAAATAGAGCATGAATACCACCACAATGTCTATCCCAATCCTTGTGCCTAACCCTGAATTAAAACCCCCTGTGCCAATCCTGGGTGGTATAATTCAGCAGAGTGGGGTTTATGGGAGACAGAGATAGGGGACACAATCTGTGGGCAAAAGAGCTTTGCTATATACCACACACACACACACACACACACACACGCACACACACACACACAGTAAACCATCATGTGCAGCCCAGGACAGCACGAACACCTTGCTTCTCCCCCTTGCTCTCCAGACAGCATGGCTCACAGCCCAGTGTGGCTAGCCATGGGCTGTTTGCGGCTAGGAGTTACAAGGGTTAGCTGGGGTGCCTGGCAGGGAATACAAGTGGATTTATTCTTTCATCACACTCTTTTCACTGCTGTTTCCCAATTTGATTGTGGAACACCAGCTTGATTCTGATCTGTAAGGTTTATAGGTTTAGAGCAGTAATAATACACATACACACAACCCCAAAAAGCATTTTCCAATTTAAATCCCAAATTTGGCCAGGTTATATTTACCACATCTGGATGTTATCTCTGGAGTAAGAGACAGCAGATCTGTTCCTTTGAGAGAGAGATAGCAAAACGTGACAGAACGCCCCGGTTTTAAAACAGCTGCTACCAACAGTGCAGCTTACAAGCTTTGCCTGTGGCCTTCAAATCAGCAGCCCACCGGTCTGCTGTCCACCAACTGCGTGCTCCTTAAAATCCTGCACTTGACCAGCCCGGTGTTAAAACAGCTCAACCAACAGTGCAGCCTATGGGCTTTGCCTGTGGCCTTAAAAATCAGAGCCCACCGCAAACAGTTGCAGCGGTTGAATACCCGCTGCCACCCCCTTTGGATGTGCAAAAGACTACAGCCCCCCACTCCAAGGTGAACAGGTGAAAACTGAATACTTAGTAAAAGAATCCAAAAAGAAAAAGAAAAAGATCTACCAAAAGGAGAAAAAGAAAAACTGCAGGCGCCCTTGGTGATCAGTCAATGGGTTTAACACTCTTCCTTGTGAAGAGTGGGGAGGTGCCTAGGGGTAACCAGATCCCCTGGCAACATGACAGGCTGCTGACCTATCGCTTCTCCAACGTGCCTAGACCAGAACCCCGGCTTTATGGCTGAGACCTCAAAAATTAGCATATCGCTTGTTGGCATGGAAACTCTGGGACTACTTGCAGTCAGTTTTCTTAAAAAAGTGTTACTATCTGCAGTTTTCCGACCTTGGAAGATAACACCACATAATTGTTACTTTTCCCAATTAGATGCCTAACAAGCTACATTCCATAAGCCAGGCTGGAGTTTAGCCATAGCAAAATTCAGATGGAAAAGTCCACCTTTCAGAAACATAAGCAACAATGGGACCAGGAAGAAGGATACAGGGCAGTACAAATGTAACAACAAAGGCCATAGGAACAATAAATCAATGACTTATGAGATTATTTTGAAAGGTTTTTAAACCTTATGGAGCTGAAGATGTAACAAAACCACATTTACACTGTAGATTCTGTATTGGTGGTGACCTCTTCTGGACTATAAAACATTTACTTATGTGTAGGAGACATGCTTGTGCTAGTTCTCATGGAACTAATGATCAGGAAAAAAGAGTAGCCATGGTAGCAGGGCAAGCAGCTCACATCAACTGCTCGAGTATATATCTATGAGGGCTGGCACATTTGTACTCTGGGCAGGTTGCCCGTCACACCAGTAGCTCAAGTAGCTTAGATGTCAATAACAGTGTGCACACTGTAGGGTTATGTCTATCCTAGGAAAACTTAGGTTGATTTTGTTAGTTTGAACTAATAAGTTCAACTTTAATTAAAACTAAACTCCACCTTATTAAATCGAATTAACAAAGTGGATTAAGTCAATTTAAAATTAAGTTGACTTAGTCTACTTTGTTGATTTGACTTAACTGCCCTTAATTCGAATTAAAGTTGAATTAAGGGTTAATCCTTGCCTACAACATCTTCAGTTTGAACTAAGGAGCCCAATTAAGGCTTAGTTCAAACTAACAGGCTGTTGTTATTAACTTGACCTAAGTTTTCATTAAGGAGTTTCTTAATTTGATTTAATGGAAGTCCAGTGTAGACAGGGAATAATTTAATTAAAATTAAGCTTCCTTAATTTGAACTAAATTGCCAGCATAGACATAGCCAATGGATATGTCTACACTGTGTGTTTAAGTCCACTTAAGTCGACTTAAACAAAGCCCTGTCTACATTGCAGGGCAATAAAGTTGACTTTCACATCAGGTAAAGTCGACTTTATTACTTCTGCTTATAAAGTCGACTTTACAGTTAAGTCGACTTTATTAAGTTGACTTAAGGCAGTATGAAGGGGAAGTTGCCTTAAGGTGACTTAATTGGCCTCCCAACCACAGGAAACATGGGGATGGAGGCTGGCCAGAAGGCGCAACACAGCTGGGAGCGTTCCCAGCTGTGTGGACCACAGCCAAACTCCTCATGTTCCCTGACTGATCTCCCTTGCTCTAAGCTGGACCGGCCATCACAGCCCAACCCAACATTTCCCTCATTCTCAGCCTGCTCTGCATGTCTGCCCTGTTCTTTGCCCAATCCCGCATGTCCCCCCTGTTCTTTGCCTGACCCTGCATGTCTCCCACATTCTCAGCCCGACCCTGCCTGTCTCACTCCTTCTCTTCCCAAACACAAGTATGTCCCCTTTCTCTGCCCAAACCTGTGTGTCCCCCCGTTGCCCTTCTGAGCCCAATCCTCAGTGTGTCCTCCATCTCTGCCCAAATTTGTGTGTCTCCCCCCATGCCCTTCTCTGCCCAGCTCTGGGTGTCTCCCCCTTCTCTGCCCAAACTTGTGTGTCTCCCCCTTGCCCTTCTCAGCCCAATCCTTGGTGTCTCCCCCTCGCCCTTTTCAGCCTGACCCTGCCTTTCTCTCCCTCTCGCCAACCAAACCTATGTGTCTCCCCTTCTCAAAGGACCCCCCTGATATTGCTGTAAAACAAACAAAAAGAGTCCAGAGGCACTGTTTAAGACTAACAAATTTATTTATTGGATGAGTTTTCATGCTATAAAAGTTTTCCTTCATCAGATAGTCTGAAGATGGGGGAATTTACAGAATGGTAGGAAATAAATGCAGGGGAGTGTAAAACATAGGATTAGGTCACAGTCTAATAGCAAATCAAAGCAGTTGTTAAGATTCAAACACTGGGAAATAGCACATGGAAAGAAAGAAAGAAAGAAAGAAAGAAAGAAAGAAAGAAAGAAAGAAAAAGAAAGAAAAGAAAAAGTTGCTATTTCTTTTAGATTAGATTGTGTGAAAGCAGGATTAAATCCTAACTATGGATTTTTTTCCCCATTATAACAAGTGATTTGACTTCACCTTCCTCTATGTGCTGTTTCCTGGTGTTTAAGTCTTAACTGCTGCTGCACACTGCCCATGCACTGGCAGTTGCCCTGCAGCACCTGTTCCAGAGCCAGAGGAGTCTGGGCAACACAGGGAGGGTGTGAAGTGCTGTGCTGGCACATTGCTAGGCTACATCAGGCTCCCTGGGCTCCCTGTTGCCACACACAGTATGGAGGGTGGTGTGGTCACTCACTTCCTGTAGTAAAGGAGTGGCCGGAAGAGAGGGGCACCTCTGCTGTGGTGCACTGTGGGTTAGGTACCCACAATGCACCACGTCTAGGGGGGCCTAGCAGCTGCCAGTGTGGACGTGGGCAGTGTCCTGGCATTTTGAGTGTGGATGTGCTAAGCCAGCTTAATAAAGTCTACTTTAAGCAGATTTTATTAAACCGGCTTAACCAAGCCCTGTAGTGTAGACATAACCAAAGAGAGCTAGCACAAATGTGCAGGGATGCTAAAACAACTTTATAGTGGGCAATGAAAATCATCAAAATAAAGTATATGATGTTTGTAATTACTATTTCCAGCTAGCAGATGTGGCAGCACCCCAGTTTCTGTACCACTGTGAACATGTCTCCTAAAGCTGGAAAAGAAAGCCCAAGCTCCAAGTACTGATATACTGGTTTGGTTAATATTTAAGGACCCAATATGGAACCTTTGTACATTCTGAACATCACTTACTTAAACAAGCAACCATTAGGATATCTGGTATTTTTTTGTGTGACTAAATGTGAACCTAGCACTGAATTAGTAGGAATGCTCAATTTGTTTTCTAGGTAAGTCTCATAGGCTGTGCTCACACACAGGGGATTATTTCGATCTAAGTTGTTTTGAAACAACTTATATTGAAATAACACCTTATTTCGAAATAACTTATACCGAATTAACAAAAAGTTACTTTGAAATAAGGAAAAAGGCAGGAAATGAAATAGCAAGTTCACAGTGTGAACATGCTATTTCGCTTGGGGAGGATGGCTGCAGGCACCGGCGGGGTTCAGCGCAGCCCAGCACTGATCCCTGCTGGCTTAAAGCCCAGGCTGCCCCCAAACCCGCCATGACCTGCGACAGATTTGGGTGCAGCCCGGGCTTTAAGCCGGCGGGGATCAGCACTGGGCTACGTTGAACCCAACCGGTGCCTGTAGCCTCACTCTGCAGGCACCCGCGGGTTCAGCGCTGAGCTGCGCTGAACCCCACCAGTGCCTGCAGCCCTGCTCTGCCAGCCAGGGGACACCCCTCAGCACCCTAGCCAGGGTGCTGAGGGTTCCATTGCCAGGGTGCTGAGGGGGCAGCCCTTCAAATGTTGTTTCGGAACATCTTGCTCTGAAACAACATGTTCACACACATCATTTCGAAACAACGGTTTCGATAAAAGGTTGTTTCGCCCTCAAATTGGGTTTAGCTTGTTTCAAAACAACACTGTTGTTTTGAAACGACGGGTTCCCTTTGTTTTGAAACAACTGTGCGTCGTGTGAACATGTTTTTTTTTTGTTTCGAAACAACCTCATTGTTTTGAAACAAAAATGCTGCGTGAACACAGCCATAGAGACTTTAAAGGTTATGAACTTCAATCTTATGTAACCCCCCTGGGGTTTTAAGGAGCATGGTTCCTTTAAATCTTTGCCCTCTAGGAGAGGGTTTGTCGAGCTGAGGAGGCGGCTGCAGCCGGATGCCTGGGAAGGAAGCAGAGGGAGAGGCCCTGCCTGAAGCTGAGGAAGACAGAGCGGCTAACCTGGGGTGCCAGGCCAGCACCCACAGAAGGACACTGTGCTGGGGAGAGTCGCCCAAGGACAGAGTGGGATCCAGTGACTGGCCATCAGGAGCTGTGGGGCTGTGAGTACAGCACCTAGAACTCAGGGGGGAGGTTGTAGTTAGTTAAGTAGGGAGGGTGTCGCTCTGGGTTCACAGAGAGCGGCAGAAGAGGCATCAGAGGGTTTTCTTTTGCTGGGAAAGTGCTGATGCCAAAGACTAGGAGTTGCTGGACTGGACACTGGACTGGAGCTGTGCTGGGACTCCTGGACTCATGGTGCAGATACAGAGCTCATGTCTGCCTCCAGCCTGCTGCATTTTTGGGCCTTATAGGGCCCTGTGTTAGCTATTACTCTGTGTTACTGCTGCCCCATCTACCCTGTTGGTTTCCCCTCTGCATCCTTGTAAATAAACCTTCCCCATTCCCATAATCCCCACACTATCCCAGTGTGTGTGTGGTCACTCTGGGGGTTTTGAACAGGTGCCCCTGGGGCAAAGGGGCTCTCCTTGCTGTGTTCCCGTGCACACCCTTTCTCTGGTCAGAGCTGCCTGCAAGGCAGACTCTATCTGGCCACGTGGGTGTTACACTTGGTGGCCTGTATGGGGAACTCTTGCAGTACACAAACCTCTATGTCACACACCCTGGGTACTCCTTCAGAGTGAAAAGGGACCACCTGCTGAAAAAAAAGGGGGGAATGGAGAGAGAATTACTAGAAGACCTCTGCCAAGGGGCACAGATCTTGGTAGCCCAGGCTGTGCTGGTGGCAGGGTTCCCATAAGAGATAGAGCCCAATGAAATTGAGGAGAGCCTAGATGCGGTGGGAATACTGTGGAGAGTGAAGGTTCACACTCGTATGTACAGTGCATGATCGCACTATGTACTCATTCCAAAGAAGCAGATCCTGATAAAGTACCCCCTGGACGATTCTGGGGCCAAGACAGTCCTCTGCTAGCGCACCTTTGTTACTGAAGGTGGACTCATTAGCTCAAAAGCTACAGAGTCTGATGGCAAATGAGAAGTGGACATGAGGGGAATTAATATTCGCATTAGGAGGGACTCCAACACCTGCAGCACCCAAGCCAGTGGAATGGGTAAAAGAGTTGGGGAATGCCCTCAGAGATGTGTTGAAGCCAGTACCTGAAAATGCACCATACAAGCAGTTGCATTGTTTCTCTGGAGTCACACCTGTACCCTCATGGGAAGATGATTATGAGACCTGGAGGGAATCTTCAGTGCCCCTTGTCCAAGAGTGGCAATGCTCTGATGCTGAAAAGTGGAAATGGGTGCTTGAGAGTCTGAGGGGACATGCTATGCAGATTGTCTGAACCCTGAAAGACTCCCAACCAGCTGCCATGGTGCATGACTATTTAGCTGCTCTTGAGAGTGTCTACGGCATGACGGATAGTGGCAAAGACTTGTATTATCAGTTTCATCACACCTATCAAGGGTCTCATGAGAGGTTGTCAGATTTGGTCAGGAGGCTGGAGGACTTACTGCAGCAGGTAGTGCAGAAGGGAGGAATTCCCACTAAGCACATTGACTCTGCTAGGTTAGATCAGATCCTTTGGGGAACCCGACAAGATGGGTTGATTCTGTGGCGACTGCAGCTGAGGGAGCGGATCCAAAATCCACCTCCATTCCACAATCTCATTCAAGAGATATGTGAAGAAGAGGAGGGATTTATGCAGGCAGGTACATTGGCACTACCAAAGAAGGTAGGGAGTTATACCACCACAGTGCATGGAGTAACAGAGGAGGTCCCATCAGTAGTAGCAGCCCTGAGAGATTTGACCCAAGAAGTGGCCATGCAGAAGGCTTATGCTGTGCCATCTGGAAAAAGGAAAAATAACCAGAGGGGTGATAGCCCAAAAGAGGGGTTCTGTTATAACTGTGGGAGAGATGGACACTATGCATTGGAGTGCCAGAACAAGACAGACCATGCAAGGGTATCTCGGAGACTGCAAGAAACCCGTAGGGAGCTTCAGGGAAATGCCAACGGGGCTTGGAGAAGGAGCGATCCAAGACCCTGAAATTCCAAGGCTCCCCCAAAAAGAACACAGATCAGGGTTACCCTGATGGGCTAATAGGGCCCCAAGCTGTCATACCCATCCATATGGAGGGACATTTGTGTGAGGCATTGCTGGATAGTGGATAATAGGTCACCATACTTTATGAATCTTACTATCCAGAACACCTGCAACATTTGCCCCTGCATTCCCTGTCTGGCTTAACAGTCTGGGGAATTGGTGGTGACTCATGCTCTTGTCTGGGGTATATCCTGTTAAAGGTCCAATTTCCAAAGGATGTTGCCAGGACAACCCAGGAAATAGAAACATTGGCAGTGATCTGCCCAGATCCAAAGGGAAGAGAATATGCACCTTTAATCCTAGGGACAAATGCAAACCTGTTTCAAAGATTAGCACAGAAGTGTTGAGAGATGGCGGAGAATAAATATCTGCAGGACCTACCAATGTATGCTTTATATAAAGCTGCATACCAGTGAGTGGGATGCCCTACATCCCAAGAGGAGACCAAGGCTAAGCCTTTTGGGAAGGATAGTTTCCAGTTTGGGGATTCTCTGATTCCTGCTGTGTGGAAGGATCTGCTGTGTGAGGAGTTAGTCAAAAGGAAGGCTGTTTTCTGTATGCATGAGTTGGGGTGTGCTCATGGTGTGGAACACCATATCCGCATGCAGGATGGGTGGCCTTTTCGAGAGAGATCAAGACGATTAGCCCCTGCTGATATTGAAGAGGTGAGGCAGCATCTTCAGGAATTGGCCCAAGCAGGTATTATTGAGGAATCCAGGAGCCCTTATGCATCACCAATTGTAGTACGAAAGAAAAGTGGCAAGGTGCGCATGTGTGTTGATTATCACACTCTGAACAGGTGAACGATTCCTGACTGATACACAATGCCCTGGGTGGATGATGCTTTGGATCACCTGAATGGCAGTTGCTGGGTCTCTGTACTTGATCTCTGCAGTGGATACTATCAAGTATCCATGGCACCAGAGGACTGAGAGAAGACAGCATTCATCTGCCCCTTGGGATTTTACCAATTTAATCGTATGCCCCAAGGAGTATCTGGGGTTCCAGCCACATTTCAGCAACTCATGGAACAGGTTGTAGGGGATATGCACCTGTTAGAGTGCCTGGTGTATCTGGATGACATTGTGGTCTTTGGGCACACTTTAGAAGAACATGAAACTCGATTGCGCAAGGTCCTGGATCAGTTGGAAGAGGCTGGTCTCAAGTTATCCTTAGACAAGTGCATCTTCTGCCAGACATCTGTGCGATATGTAGGACACATTGTACCTGCAGGTGGTATAGCAACAGACCCAGAGAAGGTAAAAGCAGTTACCACCTGGCCAAGGCCTACAACTCTCAAGGAATTACAATAATTTCTGGGATTCTGTGGCTATTATCTCAGGTTCATAAAAAATTATTCCCATATTGTGCATGCCCTCACAGAACTCACAAAGGGATACCCTCCCACAAATAAGAAAAAGGGAAGACCACCCTGGCATCGATATTTCAATGTGAGCACACCGTTCGGAAAGCGCTGGACTTCTGAATGTGAAGAAGCTTTCTGTAACATCATTCAACAGCTTAGTCAAGCACCTGTTTTGGTGTATGCTGATCCCACTCAACCATATGAGCTCCATGCTGATGCAAGCTACACTGGTTTAGGAGCTGTCCTTTATCAAGAGTGTGAGGGTAAATTTTGACCAGTAGCTTTTGCAAGTCGAGGCCTCACATCATCAGAGAGAAACTACCTTGCTCATCAAGTGGAATTCCTGGTGTTAAAATGGGCTGTGACAGGTTTCATGATTACCTGTATGGAGCAAAGTTTATTGTAAAGACTGATAATAACCCTTTGACATATATCAAGACAACAGCAAAATTATTTGTAGCAGGACATTGGTGGTTAGCGGCACTCTCTGCTTATGATTTCACCCTCCAGTATCATCCAGCTCGAACAAACATAGATGCAGATGCCTTGTCTCATCAGCCTCACATTAAAGACTTGTCACCCAATAATTGGATGAATGTGGGTACCCTTGAATTGAGAGCTTTATACCAATGAGTATCTGTTGTGGAGGAACACTCCATGGCCAATGGGGAACAAGCAATTGACTGCTTGGGGGTGCCCCCACAAGCCATACCCTTAGCCTACTCAAGTTTTAGTAGAGAACAGGATCCTCAACTGCCCAGATGAAAGGATCGGGAGATGGAACATGCCCAGAGAGCTGATCCACGAATGAAGGATGTCCTTTATGGTTTGGAAAGAGGGAAAGGATCCCAAGAGTATTCGACCGAGTCATCCAGAGGAGGTCCTCTTGCTGAAGGAATGGGATCACTTATTGATTCGAGGTGGGTGACTTTATCGAGGGAAGAAGCATTCCCCAAGACCTCACCCAAAGCAGTTGGTACTACCACAAAAGTATCAGCAAGGTGTATTGGAGGCCTGCCATGATCGAGTGGGTCACCTGGGAGCACAATGATTAGAGGCCTTAGTTAAGGCAAGAGTCTATTGGCCCTGGATGGGGCACGACATTGCCCACCACGTACACACTTGTACCCGATGCATCCAACAAAAGACTTTGCCTAAGCAAACAGCCCCTCTTGTCAATATCACAAGTTCAGCACTCATGGAGCTTGTCTCTCTGGACTTTCTGTCATTAGAGCCTGATCGCCGGGGTACGACAAATATCCTGGTGGTAACCAACCATTTTACTCGTTATGCTCAGGCTTATCCCACAAAAAATCAAAAAGCTTCCACAGTTGCCAAGATCCTGTGGGACAAGTTCTTCGTTCACTATGGGTTGCCTGTGAGACTACACTCAGACCAGGGATGGGATTTCAAGAGTCGATTAATAAAATAATTTTGCACAATCATGGGGATCAAAAAATCACACACTACCCCTTCTCATCCACAAGGGGATCCACTGCCCAAATGATTCAACCACACACTGCTCAACATGATGGGAACCCTAGAGCCTCACCAGAAAAAAATCCTGGAGCCAGCATGTGGAGCACTTGGTACATGCCTATAACTGCACTCAGCATGAAGCAACTGGCTACACACCATACATGTTGATGTTTGGTCGAGAGACACGGCTGCCAGTTGACGTCTGTTTTGGAGTGTCTTCTGATGGGGCACTCCCTGAAACATATCTGGAGTACGTGGCTAACCTAAAAGACTAATTGAAGGAGGCATATCGGATAGCAACACAAGCTTCTGGCTAACAGAATCAAAGGAACAAATTGTGATATGATCAGCAAGTGAGGCAACAGGAACTTCAGACTGGTGATCAGGTGCTGGCCCAAAATCTGGGATTACAGGGAAAGCACAAAATTGCTGATCATTGGGAGTCACACCTGTATGTCATTGAGGAGAAACTGGGAGATCTACCAGCGTATCGGATACGCCTGGAGGGCAATCATGGCCCCACTAAAACTCTACACAAAAATCACCTCTTACCTGTCGGACAGGTATTGTTTCCCAATGAGGATGATCCCACAGTCTCTGAGCCCCTGGGTCCTGCCAGTCAGACACAATTCCAGCAATGCAGCTATAATAGGACTTTGCAAACACCCAGCTCCTCAGAGAGTGAGGAAATATTAGAGTTCAGCCAATGTCCTCTTGGAGAACATTCAACCACACCAGATCTTTCCAACATTGCACAAAGAGATGGGGAAGGGGAAGAACCCACAGTAAGTGTCCCAGACGGTTCAGTGGCTGAATCTGTGGAGACCCACCAAGGGCCTGATGAGGAAGAGAACACTGTACCCCATACAGCCACTTTAAATCTAGATGCGTCCACTTTTACACCTCAGGGATCTGTCACCATGGCCTCATGTTCAGTAGTGCCACAGCAGTCGATGCCTGACAGCCAACTTACATGTTCCTCCAGGGAAGGGAAGCCCAGGTGTGTGCTGACATATGATCAGTTGGGAGGACCCAGTGAAGTAAAAATCTCTGGAGTACCCGGGGGGGGGGGGTGAGTTGCATCACAGGAAACCTGTTCCACCCCTCAATGTCCTGTGAGTTGGACAATTGCGATACTCCTAACCAATGGGGGCCCTGGGTCTCCTGCTGGGAATCCATGGACTGAAACTGCCCACCCTGCTGCGGACACCAAGGATCCTTTTCTTTGGGGGGGGGAGTGTAACCCTCCCCTGGGGTTTTAAGGAGTGTGGTTCCTTTAAATCTTTGCCCTGTGGGAGAGGGTTTGTGGAGCTGAGGAGGGAGCTGCAGCCGAAGGCCAGGGAAGGAAGCAGAGGGAGAGGCCCTGCCTGAAGCCAGGGAAGACAGAGTGGCTGACCTGGGGTGCCAGGCCAGCACCCACAGAAGGACATTGTGCTGGGGAGAGTCACCCAAGGACAGAGCGGGATCCAGTGACTGGCCATCAGGAGCTGTGGGGACATGAGTGCAGCACCTGGAACTCATGTGGAAGGTCGTAGTTAGTTAAGTGGGGAGGGTGTCGCTCTGGGTTCACAGAGAGCGGCAGAAGAGGCATCAGAGGGTTTTCTTTTGCTGGGAAAGTGCTGGCACCGAAGACTAGGAGTTGCTGGACTGGACACTGGACAGGAGCTATGCTGAGACTCCTGGACTCATGGTGCAGGTACAAAGCTCATGTCTGCCTCCAGCCTGCTGTATTGTTGGGCCTTACAGGGCCCTGTGTTAGCTGTTACTCTGTGTTATTGCTGGCCCATCTCCCCTGTTGGTTTCCCCTTTGCATATCTGTAAATAAACCTTCCCCACTCCAATAATCCCCGCACTATCCCAGTGTGTGTGTGGTCACTCTGGGGGTTTTGAACAGGTGCCCCTGGGGCAATGGGGCTCTCCTTGCTGTGTTCCCGTGCACACCCTCTTCTGGCCAGAGCCGTCTGCAATGCAGACTCTATTTGGCCACATGGGTGTTACACTTATGTATGCGGCATTTATACAGAAAATTGTTAGAGTGGCATCTGGGTGTGGGAAAACAGGTAAATTGTATGGTCATAACACATCTAGATGAATTATGATTTTGCAAAGATAATGAATTTGACCACCACAGGAATTTTCTGTTGAAAGGGGGGTTGGATGCCTTAATTGTGAAAAAGAGCCTGAGGTACTTGGATTTCTCTTATCCGTTTCTGCTAAAGATCACTTGAAGATTTTTAAAAGTCTTTACAATGGATGATCCTCTTCATACTTGTACATCCTTTCCCACTATCCATCCAATTATCTGTATATTACAATGCATCATGTTACAGGGCATGTCTTTAATAGACCATTTAGCATTTGCTAAATAATTACAGTTCCTCACAATGCAGTTACTTCCCATTCAAGATATAAGGAATATCGGAGACAAGGTAAACATTTCAAAGCTGTTATTTCTTTTTTTAAAATGGCATTGACTGGCATGTTTGAGTATTGCATATCTTTACAGATATAGGTGTCTGCATATTTTGAAAAAAAAACCCTGGAACATAACTACCCAACTGCATATTTTTCTGCATTCTTGTATATTGTTCCACCCATGAAACATATTGGTCTGTGTGTAGCAAGTTGCAGTATAAATATTTCCCACAGCAGTTTTGCTTCATTCATGCAAACCTATACCATTTGTTTGATATCCTAGAGCAAAGTATAGCCTCCAGGAAGCCAGCACAATGACAAAACTATGAGCCATTCTACTTAAAATACATTAGCCAAATGCCCCTCTTAGGATTACCTGATCTTTTCTAGGTCATCAGCAAAGAGATGTCCAAATTTTATGCTACCCTTCTGAATTTATCTCCCATCCTACATTTGTAAACCAATATTAAATAAAAAATGTTCAGCTTGTGATGACTTGGCTGGAGTAAGATAAAGGTCTTTCAGTGTGTAATGTATGCTGACATGATACATTTAGTTATGTGTCTTATGGAAAAGATTTATGCTATATTTATTTTAGCAACCTTAAAATACAGCAATAAATACTGCATAAAATACTACAGCTCTTTAAATGATAACTTATGAGACATAACGTCCATATTTTCAAGATGTATATATTATTTTACCTATAAACTTGTTAAAATACATTTTTTATTCATCATGCTTAATGTTCAACTTAAGTTGTTCTCTCAGCCTGGAAAATTACTAAAGGGAAGATTAAAAAAAATAACTTTGAATATTGACTAAAATATACACTGCGTACCAAATTAGAATGTCAGAGTCAATCAAGATTTTTATTAGTATCAAGATCAGAATTTTGCCTCTTATGCCTCATTCTTTCAGTATGCATGACTTGCAAGTCAGCACAACACAATATTTTTGAAAGCACTGATCTAAAATACAAAATACTAAATATTTGCAGCACTCTGGTTAGTTCAATCCAGGAGGAATATATAGTCTAACTGTCTGATAAAGTCAGAAGTTATGTGAGTAGAATGTATTCTGTCAACCAGTAGCGTATCAGTTTTGTTTGACTGTCTAGAAACAAAGTAGGCATGTTTTTGGTGGTAGATCTTAGACCAAAGGGTCAGCAACCCCCAGCATGCATGCCAAAGATGGCATGAGTGCTCATGAACAGAAGCATGCATGGCTCCTGGCTCTGCAGTGCCACAGCTGCTCCCCCTATTGGCCCCGCCCCAGCACCTGCTGAGGGTTGGAGTGGTGGGGCTGGAACAGGCGCCAGCAAAGATTGCTGACCTCTGCCTTAGTCTATATTTTCAGGTCATGTAAATCATTGTAACTCCATTGACTTCAATAAAACTGCTGATTTTCATCAGTTGATGATCTGCCCTAGTCTTTTTTTTTCTTCTTCTTCTTCTTCTTCTTCTTCTTCTTCTTTCTCTGTATGATTTTGAAGAGACTGGTCCAGAATTCCAAGCTATGGCCTTTAATTCCAGGACAGATCCCTGAACAAATATATCAAAACATTGTAAGGTTGAAGAATGTGCTTTTCTAACTAAATTTAATAACTTTATGCATCAAGTGATTTTATCTGAATGAGGCAAAAAAACCAAACAAACAATTTTTCATTATTGATCTCAGCTTATCATGACTACTGAGAAGGACAGATAAACTAAAGTGTTCAGGATTTGAACAAAACCCTGATCAGTGGAATAAAAGTCTTTCCATTGGCTGCAATGAGCTTTTGATCAGAACCTTTATCAGAAAGAAGCATTTCAGTTATAATTTAGCTTGCTAAAACTACACGTTTTTTGGAGTCTTCCACTATTTTTAGTGGTTTACACAACTGGTTCAAATCCTAGCCCACAGGTTAATTTAAAAACTGTGTTTGTTTTATAAATAAGTCAAGGAAACAGGTGGGCCTAGTTTGTTTGTTTGAGGCTAAAGATTATTTCATTCATTAGGGGAAAAGAAACTTCCGGAGAAATTAAACTGATCATGTACATCTACACAGTCCATTTTTTATTGGTGTTCTCTCTGTGCACCCTTGTGTGATCATTGTTCTTTGTTTTCATATCTAACAAATTCATTTATTCCTGAGTTCAGAAAGAACTTTTGAATTCAAAATGTGATGAAAATTAAGCAAAATGAATTTACCCATCCCAAAACATCAAAGGCTCAAACTGATTTTTACACCAAAAAATATAATATAAATATCAAATGTAAGTCAAAATATTGTGCTTTAATAAAACAGAATATTTTGACTGCTAGCATTCAAATGAAAATAATAATCAAAATTCCCCAAAGCTTATTATAAAATGGAGGTTGATGTTTCAATGTGCAAAATTTCAATTTTTATTTTTTTTACAGAAATGACATTATCTGTATTCCTAGTAACCCTCTAAATAAATAAGTAAATATAAGTAGAGCTGCATAAAAATAATTGTATACACAGGGCAAGCTGTGCTATATCAGTTTAAAGGGAAACTGAAGAGGAGTTGACACACCGCCTTCAAAATATTGGAAATTCTTGAGTTAAAGCCATATGGTATATGCTATGAATTATATAATTATACCATTACCTCTTTTGGAAATGTTACAAGTGAAAGGGCACCTTTACAGTCACAGCCAATAACTCTTCTGGCCAGCTGGCAGCCCAAAAGTATTGCCAGTTTTCTAATATTATTGCACCTATTTTATCCTGATTTAACCAGGCAAGGAGAAAGACTCAGGAGTCATCATGAATAGCTCAGTGAAGGTGACTGTCCCAGTGTGCACCAGCTACTGAAATAGCAAATGGCATATCTGGTCATATTAATAAATGAATAAATATAACATAATATGGTATGTTGTATAATTTGTATTTGTATACCAGAGTATAATTTGGTGGTCCCCAGAACCCTCTGGCATTGGTGGGTACCCCCTCCAGCACAGGTGAGCCCCCAATACCCATCTCCAGAACCCACCCCTTGCTTCAATACCCACTCCCAGACACACACACACAGCTACCCCCCCACACAGCCTCAGATACACACAAAAACCCTAGCAGTCCCCCACCCCCAAATCCCTTACCTCTGCTGTTTGCAGAGTGGCTGACTGGCTGGAAGCTGCTCTCGGTCACAAGCTGCTCTGTTCAACAAGGAGATCATTCACAAACTCCCAGCCTGCTGCAGCTGTCTGCTGGCTGGGCTTAAGGAGGAGCAGGGCTTAAGGTGGAACTGCCAGAACACTGTGTTCTAGCTGCTCATGCTATTTTTAGGAGGGGTGGAGCCTGGAACACAGCGTTCCAGTTCATTCCTCTATTTTTAGGGGCCCCATGACACTGCCAGGCTAAAAGTATAGGGCCCCGGAACTGCGTTCCGGTGTGTTCCCCCTTACTTTAACCCCTGGTATATTCTTTCTTGGACTGCTGTTTCAGCTTATGCCCCTCAATCAGAAAGATTTTTAAACCTGTTTCTCAATATAACCTAGCTGTTTTGCACAGTCAAGTGGCACAAATTCCAAAGGGGTAGCAGTGTCAGTCTAGTTCAACAAAACAAAGGACTATTGTGCTACTTGTAAAGACTAAAATTTATTTCTCTTATGAACTGTGGTGGGGGAAAACCCCACTTTGTCAGACACCTGAAGATGGAGAATTTACAGAATGGGAGGAAAATAAATGCAGAGCAGTGTAATCAGGTTAGACTGCTACAGCGAATCAAAGCAGTTTAGATTCAAATAGTGGAGAACAGCATATTAGAGGGCGATGAACTAAAATCATCTGCTATGATAAGAAAAGAACCCAAAATCCCTATTTAACTCTAGTATGGCTATTAACATGTCATCAACAGAGTGAGCAGGGAAATTGATATGTTCTCCTATTGGTTTTTGAATGTTGCTATTTCTGATATCATATTTGTGCCCATTTATACTTTTGAATAGAGTCCTCTGTATCTACTGTATAAGGCAAAGGGACATTGCTGCTGCATATCATAAGTCACATCAGTGGATGAGCAGATGATTGCCTTGATGGAGTAGCGGTCCTGCAATAGACTCATAGGCTGTGTTCACACGGCACTTTTGTTTCGAAACAACCTCGTTGTTTCGAAACAAAAAAAACCATGTTCACACGAGGCACAGTTGTTTCGAAACAAGGGGAGCCCTTGTTTCGAAAC
>ML681979.1:49931019-49949832 GCA_007922195.1 Podocnemis expansa | reverse complement strand
GAAATAAGGTGTTGTTTCGAAACAAGTTGTTTCGACACAACTTGTTTCGAAATAACCCTGTGCGTGTGAACACAGCCATAGACTCTAAGGTCAGAAAGGACCAATATGATCATCTAGTCTGACCTTCTGCACAGCACAGACCACAAAACCTCACCGACCCACTCCTACAATGAACCTCAAACCCATAACTGAGCTATTAAAGTCCTCAAATCATGATTTAAAGACTTTAATACAGAGAATCAACCAGCAAGTGAGCCATGCCCAATGCTACAGAGGAAGCCAAAAAAAAAAAAAATCCCAGCACCCAAGCCAATCTGCCCTGGGGGAAAATTCCTTCCCAACCCCAAATATGGCAATCAGTTAAACCCTGAGCACGAGGGCAAGTCCACAACAGCAAGTCAAGAAGAACTTCTCTGTAATAACTCAGAACCCACTCAATCAAATGCCCCTTCCCATATCCCTATCATACCCATCACCAGTAGTTAAAGACAGACAATGGCCAAGCTACACTGTCCAGCATATCATTCCCTCCATAAACTTATCAAGCTCTGTTTTGAAGGCACTTAAGGTTTTTGCCCCCACCACTTCCCTTGGTAGACTATTCCAGAACTTTACTCCTCTGATGGTTAGGAATCTGAGTCTAATTTCAAGCCTAAATTTTCTGAAGGACAGTTTGTATCCATTTGTTCTTGTGTCCACATTGGTGCTGTATTCAAATAATTCCTCTCCCTCCCTTGTATTTATCCCTCTAATGTATTTATAAAGAGCAATCATATCTCCTCTCAGCCTTCCTTTGTTCAGACTAAACAACCCAAGCTCTTTAAGTTGTCTCTCATAGGGAAGATTTTCCATTCCACGAATTATCCTTGTAGCCTTTCTTTGAACCTGTTCCAGTTTGACTTCATCTTTCTTAAACATAGGTGACCAGAACTGTACACAATAATCCAAGTGAGGTCACACCAGCACCTTGTATAACAGTACTATCACCTCCCTCTCTCTACTGGAAATATCCCTTCTGATGAACCCTAAGACCGCATTAGCTTTTTTCACTGCCACATCACATTGGCTACTCATTGGGTATGTCCACACACACTTCTTATTTCGAAACAACAGGGGTTGTTTCGAAATAAGAAGTGCCATGGCCACACGACACACGGCCATTTCGAAAAAAGCAAACCTCTTGTTTCGAAATGGCTGCTGTTGTTTCAAAACGGCTTAAACCCCGTTTCATTTCGAAACAGGGTTGTTTCGAAACCAGTGGTTTCGAAACAGCCCTGTGCGGACATGTTGTTTCGGAACAAAGTGTTCCGAAACAACATGTGACTTTTCTCCCAGGGTGCTTAGCACCATGGGAGGAAGGGCTGCCCCCTCAGCACCCTGGCCAGGCTGCTGAGGGGTGTCTGTGGGGGGGACGCAGGGCTACGCCTCACTCTGCAGGTGCCTGCAGCGGACTGCAGGCACCAGCAGAGTGAGGCGCAGCCCTGCGCCTCACCTGGAGAGTGCCTGAAGTCCCCTGCAGGCACCCGCCAGGAGAGGCACAGCGGGGCGCCTCACCCCAGGGGCTTTAAAGCCCCGGCTGCCCCCAAACCTGGTGGCAGTCCCCAGGGCACGGCTGAAGCCTGCTGCTGCTGGGGCCAGAGTGAGCACCGGCCCACGATTCCCCGGCACCCCTGCTCCTGTTGGGGGCATGGCCGGGGCATCCCCAGCCATGCCCCCGGAATCCCCGGTGCCTCTGCTCCCGGCCACACCCCCAGAATCCCCGCTGCCCCCAACAGGAGCGGGGGTGCTGGGGATTCCAGGGGCGTGTCTGGGGATACCCCGGCCACACCCCCAGCAGGAGTTGGGGCGCTGGGGATTCTGGGGGCATGGCCGGGAGTGGGGGCACCTGGGATGGCCTGGCCATGCCCCCGGCAGGAGCGGGGACACCGGGGAATCCCTGGCCTGGGCTCGCTCTGGCCCTGGCAGCAGCAGGCTTTAGCTGCGCCCCGGGGACCACCGCCAGGTTTGGGGGCAGCAGGGGCTTTAAAGCCCCTGGGGTGAGGCTCCCCACTGCACCTCTCCTGGCGGGTGCCTGCAAGGGACTGCAGGCACACTCCATGTGAGGCGCGGAGCTGCGCCTCACTCCGTCGGGGCAGGCACCGGTGGAGTGAGGCGCAGCCCCGCACCTGACTCCGCCGGTGCCTGCAGCCCTCTGCAGGCACCTGTGGGGTGCAGTGCCCCTCTGCGCTGCACCCTGTGAGTGCCTGCAGGCCCCTCCCCAAGCAAAATAGCAGGTCCACACTGCAGACCTGCTATTTCACTCCTTTATTTCGAGGACAAAGTTTTTGTCCTTCGAAATAAGGTGTTTCAAAATAACATGTTATTTCGAAACAGCTTGTTTCGAAACATCTTGTTTTGAAACAAGCCTACCCTGTGTGAACATAGCCATTGTCATTATGTGATCAACCAGTACGCCCAGGTCCTTCTGCTCCCCCGTCACTTCCAGCTGATGCATTCCCAACTTATAAGAAAAATTCCTGTTGTCTGTCCCTAAGCGCATGACCTTGCACTTCCCATTGTTGAATTTCTTCCTATTTCTAATGCTCCACTTTACAAGGTCATCCAAATCATTCTGTATGCTATCCCGATTCTCTTCTGCATTGGCAGTACCTCCACTGCAAACTTAATTACCACATTCCCACTTTTTGTGGGAAGGTCAGTAATGAAAAGGTTGGCTAAGATGGGTCCCAGGACCAATCCTTGGGGAACTCCACTAGTAACCTCCTTCCAGCTAGACAGTTCACCTTTCACTATCACCCTCTGTAGTCTCCCCTGTAACCAGGTCTTTATCCACCTTTCTATTTTCATATTAATCCCCATGTCCCCCAATTTAACTAATAATTCCCTGTGTGGAACTGTATCAAATGCGTTGCTGAAATCTAAGTAAATTAGGTCCACCGCATTCCCTTTATCCAAAATATCTGTTATCTTCTCAAAAAAGGAGATCAGGTTGGTCAGGCACAATTTACCTTTTGTAAAGCCATGTTGTATTTTATCACAGTTACCGTTTTCCTCAATATCGTTAAGTACTTTCTCCTTCAAAATTTTCTCCAAGACCTTGCATACTGCTGAGGTCAAACTAACAGGCCTGTAGTTACATGGATCAGTTTTACTCCCTTTCTTGAAAATAGGGACCACATTAGCAATTCTCCAGTCAAAAGGTACAACCTCTGTGTTCACTGATACTTCAAAAATCCTTGCTAAAGGGCTGGCAATTTCATGTGCAAGTTCCTTCAGTATTCTCGGATGAAGATTATCTGGACCCCTGATTTAGTTCTATTAAGCAGGTGAAGCTTGGCTTCCACCTCAGATATGGTAATTTCCACTCCTACATTCTCATTCCCATTAGCTGCCCTACCTTTGTCCCCAATCTCACCATCACCCTCATTAAAGACAGAGGCAAAGTACTTATTTAGATATTCAGCCATGCCTAGATTATCCTTGATCTCTACCCCATCCTCAGTGTATAGTGGTCCAGCCTCCTCCTTCTGTGTTTTCTTTCTCTTTGTATGGCTGAAGAACCTTTTACTATTGCTTTTGGTTCCCTTTGCAAGGTCTAACTCTGCTTGGCTTTTGACCTTCCTCACTTGATCCCTACATGCTCTGACCACTAAAAGGTAGTCCTCCTTGCCTATCTCTCCTAACTTCCACGCCTTGTAGGCCTTGTGTTTCCTCCTAATCACCTGTTTAAGATGTAGATTCATCCAGCTTGGTTTAGAACCCATGCCTGATTTTTTTTTCCTCTTCTTTGGAATGCAGGCTTCAGACAGTTCCTGCAGCTTTGTCTTGAAGCAGTTCCAAGCATCCTCAATGTTCATATCCATGAGTTCATTGGTCCAGTCCACTTCCCTAGCTAATTCCCATAATTTTTTGAAGTTAGCCCTTTTGAAGTCAAAGACTCTGGTCACAGATTTATTTTTGTTTACCCTTCCATTCAGTTTAAATTGGATTAGCTCATGATCATTAGAACCTCGGTTGTCCCCTACAACTAATTCCTCTATGAGGTCCTCACTACTGACTAATACCAAATCTAAGATCACATCTCCTCTCATTGGTTTGGAAACCGCTTGATGTAGAAATTCATCTGCTCTCACCTCCAAGAAAATCTGGGCCCTTTTACTGCTGCTAGCACATATCCTCCAGTCTATATCTGGGAAGTTAAAATCTCCCGTAATCACACAGTTCCAGTAGTGTTTACCTCCTTAAAGAGTTCTCTGTCCATGTCCAAATCAGATCCTGGTGGTCTGTAACACACCCCAAGCACTAACCCAGGAGAAACTCTAGTAGCTTTCTTCTCCAAAGTGATTTTGAGCCAGATAGACTCTGTCCTGCTAATTTCATCACTCTGAATTTCTTTGGAATCTATTGCATCATTGATACACAATGCCACACTGCCACCTTTGCCATTACATCTGTCTTTCCTAAAGAGCACATAGCCTTTAATGCCCGTACACCAGTCGTGACTACTATTCCACCATGTTTCTGTTATCCCTATAATATCCTGTTTCAATTCCTCTACCAGTAGTTCCAGTTCCTCCATTTCATTACCTAGGCTTCTCGCATTGGTATATAAACATTTTAGCTTTTGCTGCTCGGCTTTGCTCACATTCTGTACCCAACATGGCCCTTTTTTACTGCTGCCAACATTGCCCATCAGACCAGTATTTGTGCTTCCCTCCTTTCTAGCATCAATACTGCCTCCCACATGTTTGTCTTTTCTGAATTCAGTTTCCTGCTTCTCAATGTTAGTATCAGGCGTAGAGATTCTCCGAGCATCTCCCAACTATCTCTCCGCACTCCTTAGTTTAAAGCTCTCTTGATCAGTTGAGCTAGCCTCCCTTCCAGAAGTCCGTTTCCCTCCCTACTCAGGTGAAGTCTATCCATAGCAAACAATCTTCTGTCCATGAACGCCTCCCAGTGCCCGTACATCCCAAAGGCCTCCTTGTAACACCACTGCCTGAGCCATCTGTTAACTGCCAGAATCTTCTCACAGCTGTGTTGTCCTCTTCTAGGGACAGGCAGAATCCCACTAAAGATTACCTTAGCCTCCAGCTCCTTGAGAGTCCGCCCCAGCCTAGCATAGTCCCCTTTGATATGTTCCAATGAGAATCTAGCTATATCATTCATACCCACATGAAGGACAATCAGAGGATTCTTTCCTGCTCGCATTAGGATCCTCTTCAGCCTGGAGTATTAGGTCCTGTGATGGTATCTTTTTTCCAGATATGTGGGCAAATTTGAAGGGGTTTGTTGCAGGTATATGTGCCTGTTTAATGCTTCTGTTGTTTGGTCTGTAGTTACTGGTAAGTACCTGCCTAAGTTTTTTTTTTTTTTCGGGGGGGGGGGGTATCTATAAGCAGGGCAAAATGTGCCTCCTATCTATAAATGGACATAAATCTGCCATCAGAAATAACATTCAAAAACCAGTAGAGGAACATTTCAATTTCCATGTTCACTCCATTGACAGTATGTTAATAACTATACTTAGACAAATGAATTTCAAATCAATAATGAATTGCAAATCAATGCTTCAAAGAGAAACTGCAGATTATGCATTCATATGCAGATTTGACACCATTGCCTTAGTGTTAAATAGGGATTTCATGTAGGTTCTTCTCTTAGTATGACAGGTAATTTTAACTCACCTCCCCTTAATATGCTGTTCTCCACTGTTTGAATCTAAACAACTGCTTTGATTTACTGAAGCAGTCTAACCCAGGGGTCTCAAACTAAAATCACCAAGAGGGCCACATGAGGACTAGTATAGGGCCGCACGAGGACTAGTATGTTAGCCTGAGGGCCGCATCGCTGAAACCTTTTCGTACAACAGTATTGCAAATATCAGTAATGATCATCTTGTCACAGGCCACAGAAAATAGCTTTAGGGGCTGCATGCCCCGGGGGCCACATGTTTGAAATGCCTGGTCTAACCTGATCCTGTGATTCATAGTTCTCTGCACTTATTTCCCTCCCACTCTGTTATCTCTCCATCTTCAAGCATCTGATGAAGTGGGATTTTCTTCTATGAAAGATTGTATGATAAATAAATTTGTTAGAGTTTAAAATTGCCACAAGACTAATCATTTGTTTACATGGCACAAAGGAATCAGATTCTGACTGTAACTGATTAGCTGAGAACTCACCAGAGGCATAAAAGATGCATCAAGGGAGACAGATACTACCACTCTGCTAAGCCCATCCTAAGCTTGCATGTGGTGTCTTTTAAAGCAGGTATTGTTAACTAAAGCTAGAGAAGTATCTCTTAGTCATGCTGAAGATGGAGTAACCTTGCTGTATTACTCAAGAGAGACTGCCATCAACTGCAGTGGACTTTGAATCAGACCCTTTTGGCTTAGGTTCGGTCTACATGTACAGCATAAGTCAACATATGTCAGTCAGGGATGTAAAAAATCCACAAGAGCACATATCATTTCAGTTAATGGCTATGTTTACACTTAGCTTCATCGGAGGGTGCAGTGACATGGAGCTGGGGAAGGAGCACCCTCTGTTCCCAGCCCCCCCCCAATGATGCGGGAGACGGGCAAAACCCCACTAGGGGGGCCCAAAGTTGGGGGGCAGTCCCAGCCCCCACACTAGTTAGACTGTTAAATCAAAGTTTGCTTTAACCATTGTTTCAAATTTAAGGGAGGTTTCATCATTTTGAAATTACCTTTCCTTATTTTGAATAGAGGGAGGTCCTTACTTTGAACTAAGGAAAGCTAATGTAGCCGTGCAATATATTAAATTGAATTAATCATCATTAATTTGAATTAAAGTGTAAGTGTAGACATACACAATAAGACTAGGGTTGGATTATCACAGAGGCTATAGGGGCTGAAAGGCAGCCCCAGGCTCCAGGCTCTAAAACACTGGTATAATTTAGCACTCACTGCCCCGCTCACTGCGGGCAGGGCAGGAGTGCTAAGAACACTCCTGCCCTGCTGGCACAATGGGGAGGGGATGAAGCAGAGCCCTGGAGCCAGAGGCCTGGCTCCACATTCCTACCCTGCCCCTGGACTGGCTGGTGTGCTCCCAGGAGTGAGGTGGGCAGTGCTTGCTTGCTCCACCCAGGGACAGGCAAGCTGGCATGGCCTTCACTTTGAACAGGCGCAGCTCTCCAGCGCCCATGACCCTGCGGGGGAGGAGGCTGCATTGCAAGTGCTGTGGCATGGAGTTGGGGAAGAAGCAACCTCTGTTCCCTCCCCCCCCAGTGATGGGGGACAGGGGCCGACCCCCATGGCAGGTCCCAAGTTGGGGGGCAGCCCCAGCCCCTGAGCTAGTTAATACAGCCCCACATTATCTCTAAATACAAATTAAAAGCACCACTGAAGTCAATGGAGCTCTGTGTGAGGCAGACATATACCTATACAGATCCTACGACAGAACGTACTCCTGTCTCTGAGCCAGGACTCCAGGATATGTTGCCCAGTGTTTTTGTTAAAACTTCATGGTAAGCAGAGGTCCAGTCTTTTAGCATTCCCACTGTCTTCATTCAAGCAGTGCTGTCAAGGCTTTATTAGCTTCACAGATGGGGATGCTATTTCTACAGGGCTGCTGGGTTGGGGGCCTAGAAATACATCTCTTCTCTGACCAGCCAGAAAAATAGAAAGATGCTTTTGATCTTGTGTACAACACCAAATGAAGTGGCAGTGTAGTGCAGCAGGAATCCAGTGTTAGCTCTTCCATTCAGCACAACAGGAGCTGAAATACCTAATTACACTGAATGCACACCCCTTCCACTGAAATCTTCTTCACAGTCCTTAAACAAACACATGCAATTAGCATCCCATTGAGATGTGTCTGCATACTTAACCCTAATGGGAGGGGAAATATTATTTTAAGATTAGTCCTTTTAACCATTTGGTATAAAATCCTACTTCTTGAAGGTGTCTGTCTCCATAGACACTGTAGAGAAAAAAAAAATCCCTACATGGCATTTTACAATTAATTCTCATCTCCTTGAACTAAACACAAACAATCTGACAGCCATGGTTTATGCAAATGTGTTCCACACTTCTTTGAAGTAGCTATTTTTAAAGATAGATATCATTTCTGCTTGGGGCTGAGACTGTTAAAATGATTTTTGTTTCAGTAAAAAAAATGCTAGAAGTTGTTTTCTAGATGACTTGTTCCATTAGATATATTTATTCTGACAGAAAGTGCTGAAATACTAGCAATAAAGTGCTGGAATTATACTTCTGGGTTTCGGATCTGAGTCTAACCAGAAGTTCTAAATAAGATGAGGTTTGTGTCTGATGTTAACAGAGAATGATGTATTATTTAAACATCAATGCAACCTGGCACAGCTTGTCCAAGTCAGGCTCCTGCTCCAAAGAGTCAGAAAGAAAAGCCTAGAAAGAGCCAATTACAGTCATCTGTACAGGAACTGCCAGCTCATCTTAAAAGATTTTTTTTTGTTGGAACTAAAAATATGAAGGAAAATTAGTCCTTCCCTTGGTGGGTCCAGATATATACTAGCTTCAAGGTAGAAAAAGAACTTGATGCAATTCATCCAGAAGTATCATGAAACGTTTAAAGTTTATGATTTACAAACAAAACTAAGGTCACATTTCCTGTGTTGTGCTTCGTGCAAAAGTCAAAAAGAGAATGCAGAGGCCTATTCTACAGCAAAAAAACTGAGGGCAGATCTGCACTAGAAGTACGACAGTGGCACAGTTGCTGTAGTGCATCTGGTAAAGGCACTGTATGCCAACAGAACAGCATTCTCCCATCAGCATAATTACTCCATCTCCACAACAGCTGGAGTTGTGTCAGTTGGAAAGCCTCTCTAACTGACACAGCAATGCTATGAACAGAGCTTAGGTTGCGGTAAACTTGTGTCACTCCCTGGAATGTCTTTTTCACACCCTTCAGTGATGTAAGTTAGATTGACTTAAAGAGTCGGGTAGACCTACCCTCAGAGACAGTTTTGTAATTATAGCATTAGTCTGGGTCTCAGGATAACTAGATTCAATTTCTCCTTCTGCTACAAACTTTGTGTGTGAGATTGTGCAAGATGTTCATTGCCCTGTGCCTCATCCATAAGGAGGATAGTGCTTTCTTTCTCAGACTTTTAGTCTGTTTAGATTATTCGCTCTTTGGGAAAAAAAAGCAAAAACAAAAAAACAAATGCTTATTCCATGTATAAGAAATTCCAAAGGGGTAGCTGTGTTATTCTAGTTCAACAAAACAAGCAAGGAGTCCTGTGGCTAACAAAAGCATCTGCCGAAGAAGCATGTTCTCCTATGAAAGCTCAAGTGATAAAGAACTTTGTTAGCTTTTAAGTGACATAGGACTTCTTGCTTGTTCTGTGTATATGGTAACACATAGCGCAATGGGATCCTGGTCCCATTTGGATCCTACTGTGATATAAAACAGTGTTTAATTTTACTAAATAAGGAAAAAGACAGCGGGTTCTGTGAGCACTGAAGACTAGCTCAGGCTGCTTCTTGCAGAAAGCCTATAGTCTTGTGCTTTTGTACTGCAAGAGTCAATGTACATTACCAAAACAAGGGATCATTGGCTGGTCTGTAACCATGATCACAGGAAACTGTTATTTAGCAAACTCTAAGAGCTAGTTTTTTACAGTTGAACCTGTTTGTGGGTACTTCATACACTGCTCCCTGAACAAAAAACTCATCATCGTTTAAAAAAAAAGAACATGTTTTCTCAAGAGGTACCAGACAGGTGTATCTTGTGAACAGGGGGACTTAAAACAGGGAAGTTTGAGAGAGAAGGAATTGGTGAAGCCCTGAGAAGGAGGTGAAGGTGATCCCCTTGCTGAAGAAGCAAGGGAGACAGTAAAGCTTGGGTGAGTGAATTGCTGATAATATGTTTGTCTCTTTCCCTACAGGTGATTTCTATTATTTGTCAGTTACTGTGTGAATTGGGACTGTGACTGCATGATTGTCTGGGGGCTGTTCGTACCATTGTTCCCTGGTACCTTTGATCACCAGCTTCAATCAGCCTTGTGATCATCCTTCCCTGTGTGCTTAATGAGTGGCAAGGGCTGACCTAGGCAAAGAAGGCCTTAAAAGCCAGTGCCTGAGTGACCAGGGAGACCACAAAATGGGGAGTTTGAGAGGGAGAAGTTGAGGCCACGATGGTGAAGAGTAGCTGCACTGCCAGCACCCCTTCTGTCTCCTCCACCTTTGCCTGTAGCCAGACAGACATCCTGACCATGGTTATCTCTATGCAGATCCTGATGTGGACTTGCAGGGACTGTGGCCTTCATTTCCCTGTCACAGTCAATAAGGCTGGGGAGATGAATCAACATGACAGATGTCTTCTGGTGGAATCTCTCAGGAGGCAGATGGGAGAGTTACAGAAAGAGGTGTCTATGCTCAGGAGTATCCATGACCTGGAGAAGTTCCTCAATAGCATCGAGGAGGAGACATGCAAGGATGAGGATACTATCCAGGTACCAAAGATTACTGCCGTACCACTGCAGAAGGATGGGATGCCTATGGTAGAGGGAGGACACTGGCACCTGGTTACGTCTGGCAGCAGACAGTGCTCCTCCCTTGCTCCCATCCCACCCTCCGTTGTGGTGAAGAACCGTTACACAGCATTAGAGACGATGGATGAGGTGGAAGAGGAGACGCCTTGCACCCTTGAGGCTGGGAGGATCACAACCGCCAAAACCAGGAGGAAACATAGGGTTGTGGTGGTTGGGGACTCCCTTCTGAGGGGGACAGAGAGACCCATCTGTCATCCTGAAAAGGCCTCTCAGGGGGTCTTCTGCCTGCTGGGTGCCCATATCCAAGACGTTATGGAGGGATTCTCAAGAATCATCCACCCCTCTGATTACTACCCTAATGCTACTCATCCATGTGGGAACCAATGGTACTGCAAAAGGTAATCCTCGGCAGATGAAAGGGCTGTGGGAGCATAGGTGAAGGAGTTCAGAGCACAGGTGGTATTCTCCTCAATCCTTCTGGTCAAGGGTAGGGACGTGAGCAGAGACAGATGCATCCTGGAGGTGAATGCCTGGCTGCAAACATAGTGTCATCAGGAGCTCTTTGGTTTCTCGACCATGGAGTGCTGTTCCAGGAAGAGAGACTGCTAGGCAGAGATGGACTCTGTCTCTCGAGAAAGGGGAAGAGCATATTCAGACACAGACTGGCTAACCTAGTGAGGAGGGCTTTAAACTAGGTTTGAAGGGGTAAGGAGACCAAAGCCCACAGGTAAGTCACAGTGTGGGGGACATGGGGGAAGGGATGAAAACTGGGGGGTGCTGGGACTGTAACACCAGGGATGAAAGAGAAGGTAATTGGAATATGGGAGGGGGGTGTCAAATAATTGTCCCTAATACCTGAGGTGAGTGGGGGAGGACAACAGCAGGAGAAAATGCAAGGAGGTAGATGCAATAGAACTGAAAATCGACAGGGGAAAGTAGAGCAATCAGCCAAGTATTTTAGGTGTCTGTACACAAATGCGAGGAGCCTGGGAAACAAGCAAGAAGAATTGGTAGTTCTGGTGCAGACAAGGAACTATGATATAATTGGAATAACAGAGATGTAGTGGGACAGCTTGCATGACTGGTGCACTGCCATGGATGAGCATTAATTTTTCAGGAAGGACAGGCAGGGAAGAAGAGGGGGAGGAGTAGTGCTGTATGTAAAAGAGCTTTATGACTGCTTAGAGCTCCACTATGGAAGTGGAAATAAGTCAGTTGAAAGTCTGTGCAAGAGAGCAACAAGGGGGTTGCTGTGGTGGGTGTCTGCTATAGACCTCCAGACCAGAAGGAGGAGGTGGATGAGGCATTCTATGGACAACTGCTGAAGTTTCTAGAGCACAGGCCCTGGTTCTCATGGGGGACTTCAATTATCCTGACATCTGCAGGAAGGCCAATACAGCAGTGCACAGGCAATCCAGGATGATTTTTTGAGAGTGTTGAGGACAACTTCCTGGTACAGATGCTGGAGGAAACAACTAGTGGTCTTGCACCTCTCGACCTGCTGCTCACAAATGGAGAAGAATTGACTGGGGAAGTAGAAGTGAATGGCAACCTGGGCAGCAGTGACCATGAGATGATAGACTTCAAGATTCTGATTAATGGAAAGAAAGGAAAGAAGCAAACTGCAGACCCTGGACTTCAGAAAAGCAGATTTTGGCTCCCTCAGGGAACTGATGGGCAGGATCCCTTGGCAGGCTAATCTGAAGGAAAAAGGCATCCAAGAGAGCTGGCTGCATTTTAAAGAAACTCTGCTAAGGGAACATGAAGATAGCATTCTGGTGAGCAGAAAGAACAGCAAATGTGGAAGGCGCCCTGCGTGACTTAACAGAGAACTCTGCACTGAGCTAAAGCATAAAAAGGAAGATTACAGAAAGTGGAAGCTTGGACAGATGACTAAGGAGGCACACAAAGATATTGCTTGGGACTGCAGGGAAAAAATTAGAAAAGCCAAAGAACAATTGGAGTTGCAGCTAGCAAGGGATGTGAAGGATAACAGGAAAGGGTTCTACAAGTATGTCAATAACTAGAAGATTATCAAGGATGGTATAGGTCCCTTACTGAATGGGGCAGGCATTCTCGTGGTGGAGGATGAAGAAAAACCTGAAGTTCTCAATGCTTTTTTTACTTCAGTTTTCACAGGCAGGGCTAGCTCCCAGCCCAATACACTTGGTATGGCAGTTTGGAGAGAAGAAGGGAGGCCCTTGGTGATAGAAGGTCAGGTTAGGGACTACTTAAAGAAGTTGGATGTGTACCATGGGGTTGGATGAACTGCATCCAAGGGTTCTGAGGGAGTTGGCAGTACTGCTGGCCATTATCTTTGAAAACTCATAGCAAATGGGGGAGGTGCCAGAGGACTGGAAAAAAAAGCAAATATAGTGCCTATCTTCAAGAAAGGGAAAAAGGACGATCTGGGGAATTACAGACCTATCAGCTTCACGTCAATCCCTGTAAAATCATGGAACAGGTTCTCAAAAAATCCTTCCTGAAACACTCGGAGGAAAATAGTCATCAGGAACAGTCAGCATGGATTCACCAAGGGTAAATCATGCCTGACTAAGCTTATTGCTTTTTATGATGACTGGATTTGTGCATGTGGGAAGAGCCGTTGATGTGATATACCTTGACCTTAGCAAGGATTTTAATACAGTTTCCCACAGCATTCTTGTCAGCAAGTTAAGGAAGTGTGGGTTTGATGTGTGGACTGTAAGGTGGATAGAAAACTGGTTACATCAACAGTTTCAGCGAGTAGGAATCAATGGCTCCTTGTCTAGCTGCCAACCAGTAACGAGTGGTGTGCCCCAGGGGTTGGTCCCGTTCAACATTTTCATTAATGATCTGGATGATGGGATACATTGCACACTCAGTAAGTTTGTGGATGACACCATGTTGGGGGGAATGTTAGACACACTGGAGGGCAGGGACAGGATTCATGGAGACCATGACAAATTGGAGCAGTGGGCCAATAAAAATCTCATGAGGTTCAACAAGGACAAGTGCAAAATCCTACACTTGGGACAGAATAAACCCAGGCACTCTTACAGGCTGAGGAGCTATCAGTTAAGTAGCAGCACTGTAGAAAAGGACCCAGGGGTCACGGTGGATGGGAAGCTAGATCTGAGTCAGTGGCATGCTCTTGCTACCAGAAAAGCCAATGGCATACTGGGCTGCATCAATAGAAGTGTTACCAGCAGATTGAGGGATGTGATTATTCCCCGCTATTTGGCACTGGTGAGTCCGCATCTGCAGTACTTCGTCCAGTTTTGGGCTCCCTGCTACAAAAAGGATGTGGACAAATTAGAAAGAGCCCAGCAGAGGGCAACAAAAATGGTCAAGGGGCTGGAGCACAAGACCTATGAAGAAAGACTGAAGGAACTAAGCTTATTTAGCCTGCAGAAGAGAAGACTGAGGGGGGATTTGATAGCAACCTTCAATTATTTGAAGGGATGCTCCAAGGAGGATGGAGCTTGGCTGTTCTCTGTAGTAACAGAGGCCAGAACAAGGAGCAGTGGTTTCAGATTGCAGTGGGGAGGTTGAGGTTGGATATCAGGAAAAACTTTCTCACTAAGAGAGTGGTGAAGCATTAGAATAGGCTATTTAGGGAAGCAGTGGCATCTCCATCTTTGGAGATATTTAAGGCTTGGTTAGACAAAACCCTGGGAGGGATAATTTAGTAAGTGTGGTCCTGCTTTTTTTGCAGGGGGTGGACTAGATGACTTCATGATGTCCCTTCTACCCCTATGATTCTATTATATATGTATGGTCTATTTTTTTACCCCACTGTTCTGAACAGTCACAGTTAAAATAGAAAAGCTGGAGTAAGCATTTCACTAGTAGAGATAGAGAAAACATACAGCAAGCATGTGTGGTCATATCATTTTTCAGTAGTGAATACACAAAAAATATTTTAAAACCTGCCACACTCAAGTTGAGAAAAGAATGTCAAAAAAAGTCTGAAGCAGGTAAAAAGGAATGGAGGGTTACTTATCTGCAAACATTCTTCTCTGAGATGGGCTGCTCAAATACATTTCCATGTAGGTGTCTATGTGCTGCAGCACACAGTAGCCCAGCAACTTTTTGCCCTAGCCTGTCCCTGTAAGGTCAGGGGCCAACACCTCCTCTGACCTGCACACTTCCTCTGACCTGACTCTATCTTTGCTTCAGTCCCTTTCAGCTAACTCTGAAAAGTGCGGCCAGAGGATGGGTACGGAATCTGTGAGCAGCCCATCTCAAAGAAGAGTGTTTACAGGTAAGCAACTGTTCTTCTTCGAGCGCTGCTCCTATCCATTTCCCATGTAGGTGACTTACAAGCTGTACTTCGGATGGTGGACAGAGTTAAGTTTTTCCCACTTGTACAATGGCTCTGGCCAGGTCAGAGTCATCTTGTACTTGCTGGACAATAACATATTGGGATGTGAAAGTATGCTCTGTGGACCCGGTCACCACTCTGCATATTTCCTGAATAGTGACCTCTGCAAGGAAGGCCATGGAGGATATTTGTTCTGTAGTCGAGTGGCTCTTAATTTTCCCTGGGCGGGGAGTGTTAGTTCTGTAGCAGCCATCTTTAATGCAGCTCATTATCAGTGACGAGATGTGTTGGGTTGTTACAGCTTCACCCTTCATGCGCTTGGCAACTGCTATGAAAAGCTGGGTCTTTTGCAGAAGGGTCTAGCTTGCTCAATGTATGTGGCCAGTGACTTTTTGACATCAAGGGTGGGCCATCTTCTCTTTGACCTGTGGGTCTGGGAAAAACATGGGGACACAGATATCCTGATTTATGTGGAAAGGTGACACCACCTTGGGTAGGAAGACCGGGTGAGGGTGGAGTTGCACTTTGTTGGCAAGAAACACTGTATATGGGGTTTCTGAGGAGAGGGCTCTAAATTCAGAAACCCTCCTTGCTGACATGATAGCCACCAGAAATGCCATTTTCCATGGTAGGACCAGTAGAGTGCAAGAGTCTATGTGTTCATAAGGAGGTTTTGTGAGCCCCCCTCTGGGATCAGATTTATGTCCCATTGAGGAACCGTGTCTCTAACATGGGGATAGAGTCTTGCTAATCCTCTAAAAAGCCTCATCATCATAGGGTGAGAGAAGAAAGTCACTCTCTCGAAGGAGTTATGAAAAGCTCAGCTAGCTGCTAGATGTACCTTGAGGAAGGGAACCTTCAGTCCCCTCTCCTTCACTTCTAGGAGGCAATTGAGTATGGCATGGATTGGGGCAGCCCTTGAGGATGTTCCTCTTTTGGTAGGCCAGATGGCAAACCGCCTCCACTTTGCCCCACAGATAGTCCTTGTGGAGGGTTTTCTGCTCTTGATCAAAACCTGATGGACCTTACTGGAGCACATCTGCTCATCAGGACTCAGCCATGCAGCCTCCAGGCTGTTAAGTGTGGTGATTTCAGGTCTGGGTGTCACAGACACCCAGAGTACTGCATGAATAGATCTGTTCTGAGTGGGAGCATTACAGGCTGGGCCACCAAGAGGTTCAAGGAGGGTGATATATCAGGGCTGATGTGGCCAAGCTAGTGCTCTTTGGATCATGTACACCTTCTCTCTCTTGATTTTTAACAGGACCCTGTGGATCAAGGGAGAGCAGGGAAGGCATAGAGTAGTGGACCTTCCTAGATTAACACGAGGGCATCTGATAGACAGCCCCTTTTTCTGACCCTCAGTGAGCAGAAGAGGTTGCATTTGTAGTTGTTGTGCATTGCAAAGAGGTCTATATGAGCACCTCCCCCCCCCCCCAAGAGTTGGTTTGTCACCGCTGGTTGTAGGGACCTCTTGTGTTGGGGAAGGAATTGTCTGCTGAATTTGTCTGCTTGGAGAGTGCTCACCCTCAATAGATGGGCAGCTATTAGGTGGAAGTTGTGTTTCAGGGCTGGTTCCCATAGTTGTGTGGCCTCCGCCCACAGCACAAGTGAGCAGACTCCCCTCAGTAACTGAGGTAGAACATAGCTGCCATGTTGTCCATTAGAACCTGCAGTGTTTTACTTTTTATTATGTCTAAGAAGACCTGCAGACCAAGCGTATCACTCTCAGGTCCATCACATTTATCTGGAGAGGGCTGTCTGCCTGCTGCCAAGTTCCCTGGGTGTAAAGTCCGCCCAGTATGTACACTCCCCAGCCTAGGTCTAACATGTCTGTGATCAAGGTAAGTAAGGTGTTCTGGGCGTCAAATGGAACACCCCTGCATGCTAAGTCTGGGTCCTGTCATATCGTTAGGGAGTTCAGGACCTCCCTTGGTATGGCAACTGCCTGACTCAGTGGGTGGCATTGGGGGGTGGAATACCACCACCAACCAAGACTGTAGTGGTCTCATATGGAGGTATGTCATCCCTATCACGTAGGTGGAGACAGCCATATGACCTAGCAGCTGGAGACATCACCTCACTGTCATAGTGAGAGCACAGAGCAGTTCTGAAATGATGGCAGAGATGGACTGAAACTTGGATATGTGTAGTGAAGCCGTTGCCCTCATTGAGTCTAGGTGCACCCAATTAACTCTATTCTCCTTGTTGGAGTGAGCTTTGACTTTTCTAGGTTTATAGGATGCCTAGTTTGTCACATTGTCTTATGATAGATTGGATGCTGCACCAGACCTGGGCCTTAGACCTCCCCCGTATTAGCCAATCATCCAGGTATGGAAATATCCTGACCCCTTGCTTCCTAAAGTGTGCTGCTAGGGCTGCTATGCATGTTGCAAAAACCATTGGGGCCAGTGAGAGCCTGAAAGGGAGGGTGGTAAATTGGAAATGTTCTTCCTTTAAAATGAAGTGGAGGAACCTCCTGTGTTTTCACCTTATCAAAATGTGAAATTACCCATCTTTTAGGTCAAGGGCCATGAACCAATCCTCTGAATGTAAGGAGGGAATAATATGACATAGGGAAACTCTTTGAAACTTTATTTTCCATATGAACTTGTTCAAGGCTTAGGTGCAGTATGGGTCTCAGGTCCCCCATTTGCCTTTGGAACCAGGTAGCACATTGAATAGAAGCCCATCCCTCTGGGGGAGAAGTCAACACCTCTGCCTCTGGGATGTGGGGTGACCGTTATTATCCTGGTGGGTGGACTGGCAGGAGCCCTGTGATCTTGCTCGCCTTCCACCTTTAATTCTGACCCTGTCCCCACTTCCGTAGGAATGGTGAGACAACTGGAAGGGTCAGTGGCATGGGTCCTGCTGCTGTCATTGCTGTGCCTGAAAAGATTGCTTAGCTATCTGAGGGGTGTACATTCCTAGAGAGCAGAGTGTTGCTCAGGAACCCTTCATACCATGCAACTTTGAATCTGTCAACTCGTTGAACAGTGATAGGCTGTCAACCAGGAAGTCCTGGATAGACTGTTGCATTTGGATCGCTGTAGCTATGTGGCCCGACACATGGGCTATGTTCACACACAAGGGATTATTTCAATACAAGTTGTTTTGAAACAACTTGTATCGAAATAAGGTGTTATTTCGAAATAAGTTAATTTGAATTAATGAAAAAAGCTCAAAGTGAAATAGCATGTTCAGACAACAGTTATTTCAAAATGAGTCACCGATGTTTCGAAATAACATGTTCTGATGGGATTGTTTCAAAACAATCATTTCAAAACAACGTTGTTTCATCACCAAATGGGGTTTAAGTTGTTTTGAAACAACGCCATTGTTTTGAAACAATGGAACCCAATACGTCATGTGAACATGGTGTTTCTTATTTCGAAACAACCTCTGTTTCAAAATAAGACTGCTGTGTGAACACACCCATGGAGATTGCCAAGGCAACCCCTTTGCTGGCCATGTCTGTGGCATCCCACAAGAAGAGCAACGTTGCACGTGCCACCAACAGTCCTTCCTCAACTAAGGCATTGTAGTCCACTGCGTGGTTGGAAGGGATGAGGTCCCAAAATCTCTGTATCAACTTCCATAAATTAAAATCATATCTGCCCCTGAGGGCTTGCTGATTGGAAATGCTTAGTTGCATCACTGCAATGGAAGAAATCTGTTTCTCCTGAGAAATTCCAGTTTCTTAGCATCTTTATTTTTCAGGGTAGCAACGGGCTGTCCTTATCTCTCCAGCAGATTCATTGCATCCACTACCAGTGATGCAGGGGTGGAGTGAGTAAAAAGAAAGCTGAGTTTGTCTGCAGGGACATTGTATTTCCTTTTTCCAAAGGGGCAGCTGTGTTAGTCTAGTAAAGCAAAATAAGCAAGGAGTCTTGTGGCACTTAAAAACTAACATCGCATCAGCTTTCGTGGGAGAATATCCCACTTCATCAGACGAAGAGGGGGAACTTACAGAACTGGATGACAATAAATGTAGGGGAGTGTAAGACAT
>ML681979.1:49917116-49930619 GCA_007922195.1 Podocnemis expansa | reverse complement strand
GAGCATTTGTAAGGATTCAGACTTTAGGAAACAGCATACAGAGGGAGGGTGAAGTCAAATTACCTTTTATAATGTGAAAAGAATTCATAGTCACGATTCAGCCCTGCTTTACACAATTTAATTTGCATATTAATTTGAAGTCTTGATGTCCCATTGATTTTCTTGATGAGTATCGTTAACAAGTCATCAATGGAGCCATTAGGAAGTTGGAAGTGCTCAAACTTTTTTTGTGTGTGTGTTATGATTTCTGATATCAGTTTTATGGGCATTTAGTTTTCTGCGTAGAGTCTGTCCTGTCTGTCCAATGTATAAGGTGTGGGGGCATTTCCCATGCCATATACATTGGACAAACAGGACAGACGCTACGCAGAAGACTAAATGCCCATAAAACTGATATCAGAAATCATAACACACACAAAAAAGTTGTTGAGCACTTCCATTTTCCAAATCAATCCACTGATGACTTGTTAATGATGGTCGTCAAGACAATCAATGGGACATCAAGACTTCAAAAAGAAACAGCTCAAATTGAATTAATATGCAAATTAAACTGTGTGAAAGCAGGGCTGAATCATGACTATGGATTCTTTTCGCATTATAAGAGGTAATTTGACTTCACACTCCCTCTGTATGCTGTTTCCTAAAGTCTGAATCCTTACAAATGCTCTGATTTGCTGTTGCAGTATGACCTGATCCCATGTCTTACACTCCCCTACATTTATTGTCATCCAGTTCTGTAAGTTCTCCCTCTTCAAAGCATCTGATGAAGTGGGATATTCTCCCATGAAAGCTCATGCAATAAATAAATCTGTTAGTCTTGAAGTACCACAGACTCCTTGCTTTTTTTGTATTTCCTTTCTATCCATTTTGAGACCAAGGCAACCAATGATGGTGTCTACCATAGGGTGCAGGCAATCTTTAACACTCTTTCATGCATGGAGACCACTGCTCTGGCTGGGGAGGTGGCATGGCTCATGTCAAAAAGCAGGTCAAAGTCCTCCCTGACTACCTGGATTGGCAGGTCAAGGTTTGTGGCCATGCACTTTAGCAACTCTTGATGTGCCCTTGGGTTGTCGCTAAAGGATAGGGACCTTTGACAGGCTGCATCATCAGGGAATGACGAAGATATAACCTGGGAGTCATTCTTCCTTGAGACCAAGGGATGTTCCCCTGGGTCTGAGTCCTCATCTAATGCTTCTGGATCCCAAACCGCCTGTGAGGTAGCAGGTCTTGAGGACCTGGGCAATGTTGGGTCCTTTGAGGTGAGTTCCATGCCAACCAGTTCTGAAAGTTCGTGGCACCGAGGTCCGTGCCAGGGATGGCTTTCTTCCCTGTGCCAGGGAGAGGTCAGTTGGCCTGCACCAATTGGTGCATGGGGAATGTCCCCTCTTCTACAGTGGTGCCGGCAAGGCCCCATGTAAAGAGTGATGTGTTGGTGCAGTAGAAAGTGATGCCTGAGACTCCCTGTCCTGGGAAGATGATGGCGAGCACTTCCTCTCGCACTTTCCTGCTGGGCAAATCAATGGCAGCACCAGCTGTGGGGACGTCTGCAAATGGCAGCATCAGTGCTGTGTGATGGAGTTTCCCAACAAGCAGGATGTCAACCTGGTGCAGCACAATTTCTGCAAGGGCGCCAGTGAGCATTCCAAGATAATATCTCCACTGAGAATCACAGATAAGCCCTGTTGTCCCCCATCTGGGAACCCAAGCCCAAGGGGGTGGCTGACCTTCACAGTGAGTGGCTGTGCTATGTGTCCTTGGATCATTTCATTGGGGATGATGGCACCAGTGGCGGGGAAGGGCTGTGACAGCCTTCCCTGGTGAGGAGTTCTGGGGAATGGGGTGTTGAGATCCAATCCTGGGACAAACTCCCTAACCACTGGCCCTGGTCTTGCGCTGGTTCCTGCTGTGCCAAGGGCTGGGTTCAACCTCTGCCCGGGCCAGGCCCTCGAAGACAGTGCTGGTTTCCCCCTCAATGTCTTCAGTGTGGGCAGAGTGGGGACTGGCAACTGCAGTAGTGCCCTAGCTGCCTCAAATGCCTTGGGCGTGGATGGCATCACTATTTGCAGTCTTTCTGCCGGGGTTTGTGGCTACTCTCAGGCCTGCGCCAGAGAACCTGACCCCACCTATGGTGTTTATCCTTTTTTGAGCAAGCCCTCAGTGTAGACTCTGCCCCCATGTGGTGTTTCTTCAGCTTCCAGATGGGGACTGGTGCTGAGGTGGAGCCAGCGCAGAGTGCACTCTCTGTGCCAGAACCAGCTGTGCCAATGATGGGATGCTCGGCATCAAGGCCTGGCGCAGGGTCTGTTCCAGGGCCATGGAGTGCAGGCAATTTTTCTCATTCCTTCTGCATGCTTGGCTTAAACAATTGTCAGATCTGGAACTTGTCAGTCCTATGTGCCTCCCCAACACATTTCAGGCATTTGTCATGAGGTTTGCTGATTAAGAAAGCATTTCCACACATTGGTCAGGGCTTGAAGCTAGGCATGGTAGAGTCCATGCCAGGCCACATGTTACCTCCTGGATGCGAGATGGGTTCTCTGGTGCAGTGCAAGTCAGGAGGCAGAATAGGTATGAAGAGCAATTCCAGATTTGAAAGTGAAGAAAAGAAGTAGATGATGAAGAAATGGACAGGTGTTTGCAAACCTGCAAGAACGGACAGTTCCAAGACCATTACAATGGGTGGAAAGAAGGAACTGAAGTGGGGGTAGGGTCAGGGCCATCTATATACCTCACAGGTGTGCAGGTCAGAGGGGGCATTGGCCACTGACCATACAGGGACAGGCTAGAGCAAAAAGCTTTTAGCCAACATGCTCTGTGGTATGTAGACATCTACATGGGAATGGATGTAAGCAGCATCTGAAGAAGAAGGGGAATCTGACATCTACTTAAGTGGCAAACTTCACTTTGGTCACAGATACAATTAGTTCCATACTAACACTTAGCACAATGATATCAAAAACAACCATCCCCCCCCTACACACACACACAGTTGTACCCATAGTATAGAATATGAAATAACTGTGTAATGGTGTGATTTCTGTTGGCACTTTGGTTGTGTGTGCACTAATTTAATACTTGCAAAATAAGTGATATTGACAGCTCTAGAAACCAGGTCTAGTATGTGGCAATTTCCTGCATATGCTTGGGAGACCTTACTAAATAAAGTTTTAGTAACTTTGGGGTCACTGTGCTAAACACATTTATATATATATTTATATATATATATTCTTATGGGCTAGGGCTGCGTGTATTCTCTTCTGGTGGATGTTATGTGAGGCTAGGCAATTCAAAGAACCACACAGAAAATATCCCAGAAAACAATGCATTTTGGGGGACAATCCGTGTAAAGTGGATTTGCTGGGGAATACTTAGGGAGAGATTAATACAGATTCCCCCTACCTCTAATTATGCAAAAACTCAGGCTTTTGAAGCTATGCCCTGAGGAGTGTATAATTGTCTGTTGATTAGCTGGTTCTGGAGACTAAATCAAAGACTCAAGTTCTATGAAGAAACAGCTGAATAGCTCAGAACTGTGGTCTGGTTCTGAATCTGAGACAGTTATGCAGTTGTATCCACAGAGAAAACTCAATTGTTGGTTTAGAGGGGCTTTTTCCTACCAGAGCCCTAAGTGGGAGTTAGGGATGACCCATGGTAAGGTTTTTAGTGTGTCAGTAATTGTCATGCCATCTCATGTCAGTTATAGTTTCTAATATCCAGTGGGGTAGCCGTGATATTCTAGTTCAGCTAAACCAGCAAGGCATCCTGTGGCACTTAAAAACTAACAATTTATCACATGAACTTTCATGGGAGAAAATCCCTCTTCTGGGATTTTCTGCCTTGAAAGCTCATGAGATAAACAAATTTGTTGGTCTTTAAGTGTCATAGGACTCCTTGCTTGTTTCTAATATGTTTCCTCTGTAATGTGTACACTTGAACAATAAATGTGCTTGTTTTGAAAGAGCTACATGGTAACTTATAATTGCAGGCAATTATATACACAGAAAATTCCCTTTACATATAGCACTGACCAACTATTACCTAGATGACTAAATTGTAGCCCTATTTGAGTCTGGATAGAAATCAGTGATTTGTTGTTTCAAGACCTTATGTCAAACGCCCAAGCCACAAGCCAGTCAGTCATCCTAAGATCCCTTCTCTTGTCTGTTGATGAGATTTTTGAGTTTCCTCCCATTTCCTGTCTCTCCCTCCCTCAGCACTTCCTCCCCCAAACTGTTGGTTGACTTCAATAGAAGCTATATCTATATCCCACAGAACTGATTGAGTGCTTCAAAGATTCAGCTCCCAAAGCCTAAAAAATAGAAACCAAAAAAAAAAAACAAAAAAAAAACCACAGCATCACAAGAACTACAGGATACCTTTCAAGTGGGATCTGCTGTATTATTTTTTTGTACCAGTGGAAGGGAATTGATATTGTGAGCATACCTGAAATTGAGGCAACAGATTTATTTTGTTCTGAATATTTTAAAATCCAAAATCAAATTGGCATATTTTCCCAAACACAAAGAGCAGATGTTTTTTCAATCTAACTCATTTATTTCAGAATAAGGAAAAATAAATCAAGGAAATAACAAATATAAAGTTGCTGTGAACACGAGACAGAAAGAAAACATTAAAGTTACTATGCTATATTATGCATTTTCAGATCCTTTAGATACACTGCAAGGAAAGAAAACAGAAGAAATGATAAGATACTAGAATGCTCTTTAATGTAACAGACAAAAGCACAGCAAGATGTGAAGACTGGGACTTGAAGCCTGGAAAACTCAAAAACAAGACATTTTCATAATTATTGGACAGGGTTCCATTGTTTTAGGGTATCTGTACATTCATTTGTTTCCCGTCAGTGGTCCACCAACGACATCCACTTGATGGCTGCAGTCAGGAAACCATTACTTCTCTCAGGCAGAGATCCATGGTTCATCTGCCCTAAGATGTTTCTAGAACAGTTTCCTGCCAACACTGGTATTCCCAGCAAGTCAAACTGCCGGAAGCCTCCAGTGTATCTTTTTGCCTTTTCTAAGGCTATGAATAGCACAATTGCTCACTGTGCCAAGTTACCACGCAGCTCTTTTTTAAGAAAGCATGTTTATTTTTAAACAGAATGTATTACCGAGAAGCCATATTAAAACAATAAGAGTTCCAATACACATAAAACAGATTACCAAAGGTCACCCATCAGTTTTATATGGCCAAAGTAAATCAACCCCTTCTACCAAAACTGGGGACTCCATTGAGAAGAAAGTTCTGTCTGTTTGCTGGATTAGAAAGAAGACTTTGAGTTGGTTTGAACTTACTGGTTATCTATTTATCCAAAAGCCCCTTCTTCATCTGTTGCATTCTGGAGAATCTAGTGTGAGCCAGTATATGAGACACTTCCCAGAAGGTGATAGCCTCTTAGGGTTGAGCAGTGTACAGGCTGGGGAGTGTACAGCCTGGCTGATTTGCTTTAATCCCCTTGGTCATAGTTCCTGGAGGAGTCATGGTAACACACCTCTTTGAAGAAGATGCAATCATAAATTTAAAATAATTAACATCAAAGATACTTTATGAGGTTAAAATGATTTGTCACTTCTCCCTGTAGACAGTTTACTACAAACTCATCTTATAATAATACATAAACAATAAAGGTCATTTAAGGATATTGTCATCTCTCTTACAGATTATCAAGGGCATTTTGGGAAATGTATCAATTGGATTCTTTGGGCCAGATTCTCTCAAAATGCTAGTATGTACCATGCAAGTGAACTTTTCTGTTATGTAAATGTATAGGCAGCTCTACTATCTATTCCAGCTGTTTGAACCTGCTACTGATAAGAGGGTTCAGGACACCCTGGGACTGGAACATAGTCAGCCCAGGAAACAGAAAGGGCACAATAGTAAAATTCCATTATGCTTGATTCTTCAGGTAAATTAGAGCTGAGCAGTTATGAATCAGGGAACCACATTTTGCTCAGTGAAGCCACCCTTCTTGTTGTACCTGAACAGTCTCAACACAACAGAGGATCAGCACCCCCAGTCAAGACTGTATACCTTTATAAAAGCTAGTTCTAGGTATGTCCTGGACAGTTTTGCTTAAGAAAGAACCCCATGGGTGGAAGTCTATGCAATAACAAAAACAAAACAAAAAACAAACAAACAAAAAAACCCAGCTAGTCTGAGTGCCACAGGACTCGATAGATTCATTTTTCGCATGAGCTTTCATGGGAGACTATCCCACTTTGTCAGATGCTTTGAAGATGAGGGAACTTACAGAATGGAAAGAAAATAAATGAAAGAGAGTGTAAAACATGGGATCAGGTCAAACAGTAATAGCAAACCAGATCACGTTATTAAAGTTCAAACCCTCGGAAGGGTGAAGTCCAATTACTTGTTTATGAGCAACTTAGAACAACATTTCCTCAAGTTTCATCCCAAAGCGCCTCTCCTCTATCTGATACATTGATGACATCTTCATCATCTGGAGCCATGGCAGGGATACTCTTAAAATTTCCACAGAGACTTCAACAATTTCCACACCACAATCAAACTCAGCCTGGAACACTCCATACAAGAGATCCACTTTCTGGACACTACAGTACAAATTAGGGATGGACACATCAAAACCACCCTATATCGAAAACCTACTGATCGGTATAGTTACCCACATCGCTTGAGCTGCCATCCAAAACATCCCAGATGATCCATTATCTACAGCCAAGCCCTAAGACATAACCACATTTTCTCTGATCCCTCAGACAGAGATAGACATCTTGAGGATCTCTATCAGGCATTCTTAAAACTGCAGTACCCACCTGGGGAAGTGAGAAAAAAATTGACAGAGCCAGACAGGTACCTCAAAGTCATCTACTGCAGAAGAGGTCCCAAAAAGAAAACAATAGAACGCCACTAGTCACCACATACAACCCTCAAGTCAGACCTCTGCAACAGATCATTAGGGACCTACAGACTATCCTAAAAGATGATCCCTCACTCTCTCAAGTCTTGGGAGACAGACCTCTCCTTGCCTACAGACAGCCGCCCACCTTTAAACAGATACTCACCAGCAACTACGGAACTAACAACAGAAACATTAAAGCAGGAACACACCCCCTGCAACAAACCATGCTGCCAAGTCTGCCCATATATCTGCATAAAAGATATCATCACAGATCCTACTCAAGCCAGCTTCTCCATCAAAGGCTCATTCACTTGTTCATCTGCTAATGTGATCTATGTCACCATGTGCCAGAAATGCCTTGACACCTTATACATTGGACAAACAGGACGGTCCCTGTGCAAAAGAATAAATGAATATAAAACTGACATCAGAAAGCACAAAACAGAAAAAAAAAACAGTTGCTGAATGCTTCCATCTTTCTAATTACTCTATAAATGATTTGTTAACGATGGTACTCAGGGACGTCAATGAGACATCAAGACTTCAAAGAGAAACAGCTGAAATGGAATTAATATGCAAATTAGATTGTGTGAAAGCATGACTAAATCATGATTATGGCTTCTTTTCCCATTACAACAGGTAGTTTGACTTCGCCCTTCCCAGGTTTGAACTTTAACAACTGCTCTGATTTGCTGTTACTCTTTGACCTGCTCCCATGTTTTATACTCCCTTGCATTTGCTTTCTTTCCATTCTATAAGTTCCCTCATCTTCAAAGCATCTGACAAAGTGGGATTTTCTCTCATGAAAGCTCATGTGAAAAATAAATCTGTTTAGTCTTTAAGTGCACAGGACTCTTTTCTTTTTTCCTTTTTTTTCTGGATTAGACTAACACAGCTGCCCCTTTAGAACTTGGAATTCCATGGGGGATTCAGGGGGTTAGACAAGATAATCCTCACTGTCAGTTTTGGCCTTAGACGTCTATAAAAACAAGCTAGTGGTGAGATATTCCCATTAGTCAAAGAATTCATTCCAGTTGATTTTAAAATCAACATTGTATTTAATATTTAATACCACAGATGAGAACCTCCCAGATGCTGATGAATCTACTAGATGCTGGTGCTGGCAGTAATCACTTTACTGTGTGTGTAATAAATTTCAGTGTGTTTGTTTTTACTGCTCTTGAGAGTCAGTAAAATTATATTCCTTGACCCCACAACAATTCTCTGTACTGATTATGCACACTGACTATTATATATACAGCACAGTGAAATTAAAGAGCCACAGGAGAAATATTTGCTTCCCATTTGGACCCTCAGGTAAATTAAAACTGCCTTTTATATTTTATCAGCCTTCTATGTTGCACTTGGATTTTTTTTAAACAAAATTTACTATAGCTGAGATTTTTGTCCTTTGAAATGATTTGTTTACCCCCACAAGTCAGTAGCTGAACCAAAAATAGAATCGTGATTCCCAGTACCCATCTGTAACCACTGGCCATCACTTTTTAGTGTACAATGCCTAGAAAAGTGACATGTGGATTTCTCTCTAGAACCTCTAAGGACTAGTACAATACAAATTATTATTAATACTAAAGCATCTTATTTGAAGACACTTTTTCTCCACTAATGATTTTGCAGCAAAGGTCATATGTTGCCTTGAACAGGAGCAGAGAGAAGACAACTACAAGTGCATAGGCACCCTGGTTACTTAGAAGAGCACTGTTTTTTACTGTGCACACAATATCCTAACATCCTGCTGATTTTGTACAGCAAAACATATTTGGAACAGGGCTGTAATATGAGAAGTAAATAAAGGTCTGGACTGTGATTTATTGGCTGTATTCACACACACATGGTTATTTCAAAACAAGTTGTGTCAAAACAACTTGTTTCGAAATAAAGCCTTATTTCAAAATGACAATGCGAATTAGCAAAAAGTCATTTTGAAATAGAGAAAAAAGCGGGAAACAAAATAGCATGTTCACAGTGTGAACATGCTATTTCATTAGATGCTGCAGGGGGCTGCAGCCACCTGGGGGTGAGCCCCTGCTGGCTCATCCTGCAGCCCCAGAAAGGGGGCTGCAGGCACCGGCGGGGGGTGAGCCCCTGCGGGGTGGCTCAGCCCACGGCCAGAGCTGCCCCCTGACACCGCAGGCGGGTCGGGGGTGCAGGGCTGAGTCCACAGCCCAGGCTGCTCTCCGACACCCCCGGCGGGTGGGGGGCGCTGGGCTCAGCCCGCAGCCTGGGCTGCCCCCCCGACACCCCCGACCCGCCCGCGGTGTCAGGGAGCAGCCCGGGCTGTAGGCTGAGCCAGCCCGCAGCGGATCACCCCCCCCACCGGGTGCTGAGGGACAGCCCTCAGCATCCTGGCCAGGGTCCTAAGGGTTCCCTGGCCAGGGTGCTGAAGATCCAATGTTGTTTTGGACCACTTAATTCTGAAACAACAGGTTCACACGCATTATTTCGAAACAAGAGTTCCGAAACAAGGTTGTTTTGCCCCCAAGTGGGGTTTAACTTGTTTCGAAACAACTGTGCGTCATGTGAACATGTTTTTTTTTGTTTCGAAACAACAAGGTTGTTTCAAAACAAAAGTGCTGTGTGAATACAGCCATTATGTTACAGATATACACTGTAGTTGGAGAGGAAAAAGGTTCTCCTCTCCTCTTGTTCAGGCCTTGGAGGGGAATTGGCAGAGAGGGAGCAAGCAACTGCGCCCAGATGCTCTTGCCCCTTGAAAGCAAAGCCAGGGAGAAGGCAGAATTGTGGCTCTACCCACTCCTTCCCCCATTATATGCTAGGCAGAGGAATTCGCTGGCCACATGGGAAGGAAGTAGAGGAGTGTGCTGTACTTTCTTTATACCCTCTAGGGAGGGAGTACCAGGAGGCATATTGCAGAAACAATACTTTTCTGTGGCAATCAGAAATCATAAGTCAGGCTCAGGAGACTTATGAAATTGGTTTTGAAATAATGAGATTGAGATTTTTAGGAGTAATACATTTGGAGTTTTTTACTGGGCTTTCTGTTTTGCTATCCAAATTTATAGTTTATATTTTAACCTTCTCTCTTTAAACTCAATGGTAATAAAAAGAAAAAAAACTGATAATTTGATCTCATAATTCCAGGAGTCCAATAACCAGGGCTCGAACCCACACACCAAATATTATGAGACATGATAATACAGAGCTCCCCTTGTGGGACACAGCCCCTGCACATCATCCCCTATTCCAGATGCTGTCTATAGAGCACCACAAAGTAGACCCAAAAACATAATAATATACCTGGAACAAAGCATATATATATTGGTCTTTTTGGGAGGAGGTGGGGGGAGTTGATTATACTAAAGAAGATAAATTACAGGACACATAAAAATTAAAAACAAAAACAAAAACAAAAACAAAAAAAACCAAACCTTCTTTCTTTATGGAGTCACAAAGGACTGCTTCATTGTAATCAGATGCCCTGATCTGTTCCCTGCTAGTCTGTTAATTTAGGCTATGCATAGATTAATGAGTTTGCACTACATTCCACTTGTGTTAAAAAAAAAAAAAAGACAGCTGATGACTGTTTTCACTGCACAAGAGGCTTCACTTCTAAATTCTTTTAAGTCTACAATATGTTCATAGATACTGTATCATAAGATGTTTAAGTTATTTTAATGACTGTTAAACTTCCTAAAAGAATTGGTTGACTGAGTATTTGCAGCCCCTGCAGAAGAAAGCTGGTAGCAGCTATTTCATAACTTTTCCCCTTCTAAATCTCTCATACAAAATTTTAAAACCAAACCAAGGGCTCAACACCTGGTATTATTAGCTGGGATGCCATTAGCCTGTAACAGACTCAATATGGTGGGGTGGTTGCAAGAAGCAATTGTTTCCCAGCTGCCAGCAAATTCCTTCTGCATGTAAGTAATAGCATCTTAGCTTACTGTTGTCTAAAATTTAATTACACACCTATTTTAGTCATAAGGAGCATTACATAAGGAGGTGACATCTTTGGGCAGTCAACATTATGATTGTTTTTTAGCATGCTATCTGTCCAATGAGACTTGGGGGGTGCGGGGGCAGGGTGGCTGGGAGAAAAATACTGCATTTTGATTAGGTGCCACTTGGAAAATCCATTTCAGTGAAAACAATAGGAGGAGATGAGTCATGCTGGAGAACTGAGGTAAAGGGAAATATATATTAACAACCGTATTACAAAGGAGCCTCTAGTCAACTAGACTGTCTCCCAAGGCCCATTAATACTCAGCCCTTATAATTTATTGCTGTCATGGGAAGTATTTATTACCTCACAATTCTCTTTTAAGATCTGGCTATTGATCTGATAACAGTATTGTTAATTGTTTCCAACAGGGCACTTAGAACAAAAGAGGAAGCTCTAGGGAGGAGTGCAAATATCCTCTTCACAGTGAAGGAGGGAAAAAAAAACACACACACACATCTGTTTTCTGCACTCCACCTCCTTTTGTTTTATATTAATTTTCTCTTTAGACCTTTAGCTCTTGTCAACAGCGCAGAAGGAAGCAGTGCACCAAAACTTCCTTCATGAGCCAAAGTGTTAACCCAAGCATTTAAAAGAAATCTAAAAATGGGCACAAAATCAATTTTAGGTAAACTATTTCAGAATCCTGGAACTCCATCCTCTTCTAGTCTAACCAAATTGAACAGTTTGCTATTTGAAATAACATCTTTTTTTTTTTTTTTTTTTTTTTAACATGGGCAAAAACAGCATATTTTTATTGACCCATGTTCTTGGAAATGGCTGTTTTAGCTGAACCTTCCCACACAAATTCAGCCTGAGAAAGATACTTAGCATGGAAAACTTCAACCTGAACCATTAAAGTTTGGCAACAGGGGGACTGCAAACTGGGGAGTTTGCGAGGGAAGGAGTTGGTGCCAAGTGCATCCTGTTGCAGGCTCCCGGGGGGGGGGGGCGCAAGCCCACCCACTTCTAAAGCCCTTCCCCCAGCCTAAGGGGGAAGCGGCACTAAACGGCGCTTCAAAAGATTCCGGGGGACAACTAAGAGAAAACAAGGATGGGTGTGAGGGTCACAAGTTCAAAACTAGGGTTTCGGAAGGGGATACCAAGCAGAGAACCCCGGACAGCGCCCACTGCTCCCGAAAGGTGTCGAGGGAGCCAGTGGACGCTGCCCAGAGGAACTCGGCCCGGAGACATGCACGGATGAAGGAGTGGAAATAGGCCCCACAGTCGGAGGCCCCTCCCTCTGCCAACCTCCTTTCTCGAGTTTTATAGGTAGCTGCCTTGGTGTAAGCCAAGAGGAGGTTGGGGAGGAGGTCCCGCGACTTGGCCAAGTTCACACAACGCACCTTTGTTTTGAAACAACAGGTTCCGTTGTTTCGAAACTACTTAAACCCCATGACTATGTCTACACACACATCATTATTTCAAAATAAGGATTTTGAAATGAGTTATTTTGAAAAAAGTCCTTATTTCGAAATAAGTTAATTCAAATTAACAAAATGTTAATTCGAATTAAGGGAAAGCCTGCTATCGAAACAGCTGTTATTTCGAAATGGTTATTTTGAAATAAGGCCATTTGGACATGTTGTTTCAAAACAGTTGTTTCAAAACAATGGTGTTGTTTCGAAACAACATGTCCAAACGGCCTTCTTTCAAAATAACCATTTTGAAATAACAGCCGTTTCGAAACAATTGGGCTATGTCTACACAGCAATTTTATTTCAAAATAACAAAATAACAGGAATGCTCCTAAAGTTTGCATCAATGCAGAGTTGACAAACAGGGTTCTACCAGACAACAAATGTTTATTCACCCCTCTGTATGTGTGCCTATATATTAAGCATTGCAAGCTGACACAATGGTGTCCTTAACTTACAGGCTATGTCAAGTGGGGATGGGAAATTAATAAGGCAAGAACCCAGAAAATAAAATACACAAGCTCAGCCTGACCTGGAAGACAGAGACTTTGGGGAATATAAGAAAGTAAAGAAGCTATTCCTTTATCTCTCACCTAGGAAGTAATCTGGCAGTATGATTTCATTCATGAAAATAGAATTCCAACCTGCCTTAACTGCAAATGCTCTTTAGAATATTTGGGTGAGAATGTGATTAGCCTGCTAAATTAAGTCACTACTAAAATCATGTTGGGTATGTCCACACACAGTCCTTATTTCGAAACAACAGAGGTTGTTTCGAAATAAGGAATGGCATGGCCACACGACGCACGGCCATTTCGAAAGAAGCAAACCGCTTCTTTCGAAATGGCCGTGGTCCTTTCGAAAGAAGCTAAACCTCGTTGCCTTTCGAAAGAGCGTTGTTTCGAAACGGTTGTTTTGAAACAACGCCAAGTGGACATGCCCTTCCGAAATAACTGGCTGAGATTCCTCCCAGGGTGCTTAGCACCCTGGGAGGAAGAGCCACCCCCTCAGCACCCTGTCCAGGGTGCTGAGGGGAGACAAGCTGCAGGGCACTGGGGCGCTGCCCCCAAGAGCAGCGGGGAGCCCTGCGGAGGGGCGCTGATGCCCCCCCTCTCCCCGCCGCTGGGGCTGCTCAGGAGCCCAGTGGCCGGGTGCCGGGGCTCCCCGCTCTGCCCGCTGCCGGGGCTGCTGCCAAACCCCAC
>ML681979.1:49688353-49916716 GCA_007922195.1 Podocnemis expansa | reverse complement strand
GAGGTGGCTGCAGGGCGCGGGGTGAGCCGCCTGGGCTGTGGCCACCTCCCCCGGGGCTGCAGGACCCCCGAGCTGGTGGCGGGTGAGCCGCGGGGCTCGCAACCACTGCCCCCGCTGAGCCCGGGGCCGGAGGGGCTGGCGGGACCCGGCTCCCCGTGGCTGCAGCCGCGCGCCGGAGCCGCTCCGCCAGCTTGGGGGGCAGCAGGGGCGTTAAAGCCCCTGGGGTGCAGTGCCCCGCTGCCCGCTCCTGGCGGGTGCCTGCAGGGGGCTGCGGGCACCCGCCAGGTGAGGCGCGGTGCCTGCAGCCCCCAGAGGAAGCGAAATAGCAGGTCCACACTGTGGACCTGCTATTTCGCTCCCTTATTTCGAGGACACAGTTTTGTTATTTCGAAACAAGTTATTTCGAAATAACAGGTTTTTCGAAATAAGTTATTTCGAAATAGCTTCTTTCGAAATAACAAAACTGTGTGTAGACATAGCCGTTATGATTTTGTTTTATGTATGGTTTGTTCCCATTATCATGCCTCATGTTCTCTTGATAAACATTTTCACTGAAAGTGTATCTTAGTGCTGAAAAATTCTATCAGCAGTTGGTCTTATGTAGAATCTTACCAGCTAGTGTGCACACTGTTCCCTTGGGGAGAGCAGACCTGCTAGTTCTGTGTGTGTTCAATGGATAATGGAGGCAGGAGGGGAGGGAGAGAACACTGTAGCAGAACATTTTGGAGGAGCTTGGAGACTGCAATGAATCTCCTGCTAACCTGCAAGTCAAAGTAGTGACTGGCATATCCCAGCAGAGATTGTTTGGGGGGCTAACAGACTGGTGGTGTCAGGAATTGACAGCCAAGTAAGCTCAAGAAAGTCTGGCTCTCAGGCTTTGTCCACACACAGGGGGTTATTTCGATACAAGTTGTTTTGATACAAGTTGTATCGAAATAATGCCTTATTTTGAAATAAGTTAATTCCAATTAACAGTTTGTTAATTCGAATTAAGGAAAAAAGCAGGAATTGAAATAGCAGGTTCAGACAACAGTTATTTTGAAATGAGTCACTGTTGTTTCGAAACAACATGTTCAGACGGCATTGTTTTGAAACAATCATTTTGAAACAACGTTGTTTCGTCCCCACGTGGGGTTTAAGTTGTTTCAAAGCAACGCCGTTTCGAAACAACGGTGTGTTGTGTGAACATGGACTTTCTTATTTTGAAACAACAGAGGTAGTTTCAAAATAAGACTGCTGTGTGAACACACCCTCAGTGGAGATGAGGAGGTAACAATGAGACTTTGAGCCCTGGGCATCCTGAAAAGCCTGTTTTTTGGTAAAGATTTTCAAATTTGGATATCAAAAGTTATGCACTGATTTAGACACCTAAAACAACCTGAGATTCAGATGCTGAGCACCAGTATCTCCTATTAAAATTAATAGGATTTAGGCCACTTTTATTTAGCTTTCCAAACTTTTTCAACTGTTGGACTATTATAATCCTAATCCAAATGTATTTAGAACTAAAGGACAACAGAAAATATGTACCAAAATATTATTGAATTACCATGCTACTGAAAGATTCAATGGAGATTATAATAACCAATATTACAACAATCATATCCAGTTAAGGTAGTGTCATCAGACTAGCCACTGTAGAAAGAATTACAGCATTTTAGGGGTTTGTGGGAGTTTTTATAAGGAAATGAATGTGAATCAAAATATACTTTTTGTCAAAACTCTTTCAAAGAGAATTGATTTTTATTTGCTGTAAGTATACACAGGGGAAGAGAGCTCTCCTGGCTTTTTGTACAAGAATCAAGTTCTCACCCCCTCCCCCAATAACAACTTAATGGTGGAAACTGTTCAGTGGGATGTATTATTGCATGCAAATTTTATGTGAACTAATGAACTATTTTATCTCAATATTACTAAATGAGTGCAGTAATTACCAATAATGACAAAAGCACATAATTTAACTGCTCACTTTTTTTCAAGTCCTCTTAATATGAGCAAATTATTTAATGGTAAAACAGCCTTAAACAACCTTAGCTTTAGGAGTTTATGTGTAATTTTATTAATATGTTTCAACTCAGTAACTTGATAGGGTTTTCATATCTTATCTATGAGAGTTTACTTGGAATGAATATTTAAAATGGCTTTATTCAGCTTTAAGAACATTCATCTTATTTTAAACTTTACACAGTCTACTTTTCTTCTTTGAACTGGTTAGAAACTTGTTAAAATACGGAGGCTACAAAATACCTGTGGGCTTGGTCTCTCCATTCTCTCTCCACTTCACCACTTCCTCCCTATCTTTTTCTGTGTTCAAGGCACATGGTTTAGTTGAACTGGGTAAGTATCACCTATTTTTGATGAACATCCGATCAATGAAAAGAAAAACAACAGAAAATAGGCCACTAATCGGTAAATGTAGAAAGGTAGCATAATACTTGATCGGGGTGTCCAACCCTTTAGTTAGGTTAGATCGGGGTGTCCAACCCTTTAGTGCAAGGCACCACACATTTTCCCCCTTTACTCAGGGAACTGGTGTGCAAGTTTTGTGGGTGCTGCTGCTGTGCCGAGCTGCCTGCCATGGGACTATGGGGGGTGAGGGAAGTACAAGCGCCAACCTTTATTTTTGTCAGTATGTTCGGGGAGGGGGTTGGAGGATGAGGATGAGGATGACTCCCCTCACGTCTTCCCATTATACATGGCTGGCATGATTCCCCCAGTCAAAGGGGTGGAGAGCGGTGGTTCCATCCTTCTTCCACTGTGCCCTATCACTCATTCGGTGACTCGCCCTGCCAGCTGGGAGAGTGGACAGAGATCCATGTCCTATCTTGGTCCCTCCTGCTTGCAGAGAAGTGGCTTTCCCTCCCTTCCCTGGAGTACATCTACACTGGGGGCTCTGGTAAGTCAACTTAACAAGGTCAACTTTAAGTTTACTTAAGGTTGACCTTTTTAAGTCAACTTAGAATGTCCACATTCCAAACTCCTGTAAACTGCCCACATCCTCACTGGCAGCTGCAAGGTCAACTTAGGCGTTAAGTCGACGCTGCAGCTGCCAGTGTGACTTAAGCATTAAGTTGACCTTAAGTCGACTTAAGGGCTATGCTCTGTCTACACTGGCTTAAGTTGACTTAAGTTCAGTGTAAGCCTTAAGTTGACTTTAATTGGTGGTGTTAAGTTGACTTAAGGAAGCATTTAAGTCAACTTAATTCCCAATGTGGCTGGAGCTTTTCTTAGGCTCACTGGAGGAAGGTTAAGTTGACCTACGGCTCCAGCATAGACATACCTCTGTGGCTAGTTTCCAGACAGGTGCCCAAATGAACTGTTTTGGAAACAGGCAGGGGAGGAGGGAGAAGGAATCAACTGGAAGCGCTAGTTCATGTGGCCCCATACCCTCAGTCATGAGTCTGGATGGAGAAAGGAGACTGTTTATCCCAATCAGGCTCTCACAGGCAGCTGCTACATTACACAAAACAATATCCCAGCCATCTGGGGTTGCTGCAGGGTGTGGGCTCTGGGGGTGCCAAGCTGCCCTGTGTTCCTGCCAAGGTTAGCCAGTACATGAAGAGGAGGGCAGCCTTGAGCAGAAAGGGGAGGGTGATCCTCCCAAGGGTGGGAAGTTGCACAAACTGAAGAGCTTGCATCTCCTCCCAGTGAATCTCACCTCTCTATCAGCTGACAAACCGAAAGTGGTCAAAACAACTCTTAAAAAATCCTGAACAGTAAGGCTATGTCTACATTACAAAGCTTAGTTTGGACTTCCTTAGTCTAAACTAAGCAGTTCCTGATTAGTTCAAACTAACTGCATCCATCAAATCCGTTTGCATGGTTGGTTCAAAGTAAAGGCTTAGTTCGGACTTTAGTTCAAATTAAGCCATAGGCTGTGTCTACATTGCGCTTTGTTTGAACTAAGCACTTTGTCTGAACTGATCAGGAGAACTTAATAGTTCAGACTAAACTTTGCTTATGTCAAACTAAGGAATTTCTTAATTCAAACTAGGTAAAGCCTAGTGGAGACACAGACTAAATTAGTCTGGACTAAACTTGCTTTGTCCAGACTAATTGGCTAGTGTAGACATAGCCTTATTGACCATTCATCAAGTTTCCATAAATGCTTTATGACAGTCAATGCTGCTCTGTTACTAAAGTAGCCAAAACTGTTTTCATTAATGACATCCTTCCATATGGCCTTAAATGTCTTGGGCTAAGAAAACAACTGGAAAGCGGGACTATTTACAAAAATTGCCAGCACAAGCAAAGTCCTACAGTTTGGAGATGATCAAATGTCTTCATCATTTGAAAACTACCTGATTATGCCAAAAGCTACCACCCCATCTCTCTCCTCTGTGCAAATGACTGGAGTGCATGCCCCTGGAAAGGCTTGTGACATGCTCTCCCAGAATCTGGTCCAGTGTGCCACTGTTACCCCCCAATCTCCACTCTTGAACTCCAATTTACCCTGCTTTGCCAGGTGACCACTCATTCCTGAGTCAGTCCATACCAGCCTCCTGTGTGTAATAAGTTCCAGGCAGTGCGTGAGAGCCCTCTGTCCACTCCAAGCTCTCCAAGCAAGCAACCACAGCCTCAAGCAGCAGTGTGAATGCAGAGATACATTATAGACAACAGCCCCATATTTTTAATTTCCAGAAGTTATGAAAAAGATGCACTCTGAACCTCCTAAAGTCCTCATATGGACTCCTAACCTATTAAATTGGAACGGTTGCTATTTCCAAACAACAAAATACTCTTCTTCAAAAAAAGAATCCATTTTTAATTGGATTATACTTCGTTTTTTCTAATGTCCACTATGTAACACGATTATTCAGTTTAGTCACACCATGTGCAATTTTTCATATATGCTCACAAATGAAACTAACCATGGAGGCGGTGGAAGCTATTGTGATCAAGTCATCTGATTTGTGATTCACAGAGACCAGTACTTTTACATTGATTTATTGTATGAGGTCTTGTGGGAGAAAATCCCACTTCATTAAAACTGGGATTTTCTCCCACATAAACTCATTCAGTAAACATATTTGTTAGTCTTCAAGTGCCACAGGACTCGTTTGTTTTGCTGAACTAGACTAACATGGGTACACCTTTGGAACTTGAATATTCATGTAACCCACATATTGCAGCATATATAGACTTCTGATTTGTACCAATAGATGTAGGCAAGATCAGAATCAAGGCACTCATCTTCCAAAATGACTGGAAAGTGCCATAAATGCCAGTGACATTATTACATATCAAAATAATTTAACTCCAGTTTTGAAAATGAAGTACCTCTCCCCTCTATGAGTTCAAGTCTATTACCTGTACATCAAGCTATTAGCACATTATACTGTGAAGTGTTCCACATTCTTAAAGATGAAGAGGGCGGAAAAAATGGAAAAAATTGTTATATAAAACAAAATGTGAAATGCCAAATGAAAAACTATAGAACGAGCAGCTGTAAGGGGACACTTAAGGTCCAGCTGTACAGACACCTACTTGTACCTGAATTCCCATTGAGGAATCAGTTACCTGAGACAGATTTTGCTACCTTTATCTATGTTGTTAAATCTTTACATGTAGTTAATCTCAATATAATTGATAAGTATATTCAAAGAGCATAGTGCTGCTCAGCATGAGGATAGTAGACTTGAGCCCTTTGTGGTTAATTTTTGTACATTATGTATGTTTACTGATGATGAATATTTCAGATTTAATTCCAATTCTCGCTCATCAGTCAGCAACATATGCATTTTTTCTTTGTTTAAACAGCTTTAACTACATCTTTGCTAGGTCTTAGCTGCTAGAAGTGAGCATTTTTGTTTTTGCTAACACCTCTGCTTAACATACAGAAGGTCCTGGGTTCAATTCCCAGGGGGTTAGACTTGATAATCTCATGAGGTCCCTTCCAGCCCTATGATTTGATTGATTGATTGAACTTAGAAGACTATGTTTAAATATAAAGACAAGGTTCTGCTCACTTCACTTGAGAGGAATAAAAATAAAAACATCACTCCTTTCTTGGTGGTGCAGTTTTCCAGTCTGCCTAGCTGCAGAAAAGCCTGGATTTCCCCACTCTTAATCATGCCCAATGAACCAGGAAGAGCAAAAATAGGTCCTTTAATTTTATTAATATTTGATTTCTAAAGTTCCTAAGCCTGAAGTGAAAATATATTTTTCAATCTGTGCATAAATAATTGTAAACAGAATCCTTAATGAAAGTTGAGATTCTGCAGAGTACAATATCTTAATCTGGACTCCATATATTTTCTTCATTTGCAGATTTGTTGTGTTTGTTTATAATGTATCATATAAACCAATAGGATTACTCAAGAAATTGATAATATAAACAGATCAGACATAGTAGTAGGTTAAAAATGTTCCTAGTCCTCCTGGGTTTACTATTTGACAATATTTCCTCTGAATTCAAGTGGACATCCTTATAATTCAGCCAATTTTCCTTTATCTTACTATTTGAAGTCTACAAGTATGTGAATGAGAGAAGAAATTTGATAGCAGGCAGCTACTATCTAGTAGTAAAAAATAATTAGATCAACCAGTTGGAATCTAATGCAAGACAGATTCAGTCTAGTTCCATGTATGATTTTTTGCTTATGAGGGTAATTAACCATTGAAACAGCTTGTGCAGGAATGTGAGCTATTGTCCATCATCTGAAGTTTTTCAGTTAAGATGGTGTGTCTCTCTATAATACATGCTATAGCTTGAACACATGACGACAGTCATCAAGGAATGATCAAGTAACTTTTTGACCTATGTTATACAGGTGGGTGAACTCAGTGTTTCATAAGGCCTTGAAAATGGCTGTATGAACTATTCCCCCATATCCACTAGATGACTACCTAGTCTACTGAAAATGCTGAAGTAATAGTTAAATATCTGCAGGCAAAATCCTACAAAGATTGAAACATGTGCATATGTAACCTGCTAGGGTGGGCTGAAAGTCATTTATCTCCCCCTCTCCAGTGCCTCACAGAGAAAACCCCTGATGAAAGCAACTGGAGAGCCAGGATCCAGTTGTTAAAAGGACTCACAGCAAAGACTGCTCAGAGTTTCCATCCCACATTAAACTATTACTCAACAGAAACGTAACAATGAACTTTATTAACTAACTAAACACACCTTATCCTAAAGAACCATAATACATTTAAACAAAACAGTAAGAAACCCAAGAGTCCCAAAGTTCAGGTGGAGTCACCTTTATCTCAATTGCAGTCTTTTAAGTCCTTGGGGCTTGAATGCAGAACGAAAGCACTCCTCATCCTCTCTAGCTGCAGGAATCTTCAGGCAGATGCCATGCAGTCCTTTCTTCCTCCTGTGCAGCCAGCACCATGCAATCAAGTCACTGGCCATCCAGCTCTCAGTTCCACTGCAGACAACTCCCCTGCAAAGCAGTCCAAAGCTGGGAGAAAACATCCTGCAGTCCACTCCTGCTCAGCTCCTTTCACTGAGTCCCTTAGCCAATGTCCTCTGCAGCTCTCTGTTTGCTCCTCTCCAGGCTTCTCTTCTCAAGCTTCTCCCTGGGTATTCAACTCCAGCTCAACAATAAAACTCGTGGAGCATGCTCAGTGTGCTCCCACACCCTGTTACCAGAAGGTTCTGGTTTCTGGGCTGCAAAATCTGCCCAGCAAAGTAACCCAGCCATAAGGGCCCCTAAAAGAGATTGCACCTATTTAGGCACATGGGTTACACATAACTAACTTTAATGGAATGAGTAATCTCACTGATTGGTCTACTAATAAAAGTAAGGGACATGCATACATTTCTGCCTATTGAGGCCTACAACATAAATGTTGAGGTTTTTAAAGCTAATTAGTGCCTACCTAAAAAATGTTATATTTCATCTCACCACATTTTTATTATTAGCAGTTTTTGAATAGCTACAACATTCCTTTTGGAATTTTCACTACTTTGTTGCCATCTAAAGTATGAATATTTTCCCCATAAATTAATTCTGTGCATTTAATCCTTTCCCAAATGATTAGTTTCAGAATGTTCTAAACTGCCTCACAAAGTAATGTATCAAAACCAGGGAAAATGCTGCTCTCCTCCCGCCCCTTGTGAAAATATTCTTGCTGTAAAAAAGCTACATACACACAACCTGGAGAGCATTCCCAGGAAACAAGAAACTATTCATAATATGTGAGTAGGCTCTTTCCATTGATTACCAAGTTTTTAATATAAAATAATTATAAAATAATTCCACTTAAGTCAACAATCACCAAGCAGTATCACAGAACAATCACTTCCTTCTATACAGGTGGGTGGGGGAAGGAAATTATGCTAATTTCCAACAGTAGAAAAAATTTAATGGTGATAAGTGTATATTCCCAAGTTTCTATTCCTATCCAAGATGTTTTTAGAAATCAACTCGAGCCTCAAAATGACGCTCAAGGATGGATACTTAGAAATCTTGCAGCCAAGTTTAGTTTTGTCTTTGTGAGTGTGTAATATGAGATGTCACCATAGTTTTAGTGTTGCCAGTAAGGGAAGTTTAATTAGCTACTGGCTTGCCATTTAGGTTCAAATTTTCCATCTTGACAACAACTACCTTTCTTTTAGTTCCTCAAGGGCCATGTCATGAGATTATTGAAGAGCTGTTGCAGGAAATTGCCTTAAAGTTCTTTAATAAAACCCGAAGAATTGGAATTTGTTGTGATTATAGTGTATAAAGAAAGGTTTAACTGACAATATAAAGTGATGTGGTCATGGTCCGTGCAATCTAAGATCTCAGGCTATAAATTTAGGCTAATGGCTGTGATTCTGAGTTAGTGGATCAGTCATTTTTGCAAGAGGCATAACAGTTTTGTTTTAAATGCCCCAAATATGCTCTGGATGGAAAATAAACATTACATAGCTACAACAGATTATTGTGCCTAATAGCCTTCTACATTAAGGACCAGAAAAAATGACAATGGAAAGAATTAAATTTTGTAGTAGAATATAGACTGCCTTGTGTACTGTATTCCTGATGTAGACTATTCCTAAAATAAAAAATATGCTAATTTAATCTTCAATGCCAAATTTACTGTCAGTGGTACAGGAATGCGGATATCAAAATATTCCCCAGAGTGGTCATTTAAGCTATATTGGTAGAAAGCTAACAAATAAAATGAGACAGTCAGTAAAATGGCCATGGAATAACTAAAGATTTTAATTCATGAAGAATCTTGCACCACATTTTTATCTTCAAAAAGACAAGCCTGTAGTTAGTTTTACCAGTTTTGTGACACAAGGTACTACAAACTGAACAACATAAGAAAGACAACAAAATGAAAAGGGCTGGCAAGGCAATGTAATCCAATTCTTTGTGATTGGAATTTGGACTGGGATTACCAGTACATCTTGCCAGGTAATTTATGTTCTTGCCTGAATCTGACAGAGAGGCTAGGTCTACACTATAAAAGCTAAGTTGGCTTTATTAAGTCGACTTAATAAAGTCTACTCGAACTCAACTTTAAGTAGACCTTATTAAGTTGACTTAGTGAGTCCACACTGCATTAAGTCAATTTAATAAAGCCAACTTTAAATGGGTCCCCTAGCTTAAGTCGACTTTATAAAATCAGTTTTATTAAGCCAACTTTAATGTCCACATTGTCTTAAGGAAGCCCTTAAGTCAACTTAACTCCAAATGTGGACAGAGCTTTGCTTATGTTGACTTAAACCCATAGCATAGACGTAGCCATAAAGTCTAAACGAGGACTCCCAGGGATGCCTAACAGAAATGGTCACACAGATACTTTAAAGTATTTTTTTAAGAACCTTTTTTGCAGCAAGCATTATTGATAAGCAAAGAATTGAGAAAAGGTTAATGAACCAATTAATAGCCAAATTGCAATCTACTTTTATTTTGATACATACAGGAAATATTATGCACTTTATGATTTAAACTACACTCAGGTTTATAAGAGATATCTTTAGAATTTATATTAGAAAAAAAATACACCACTGGTTATTACACATACACCTGTCCAACAGCTTGGTTGAGAGGAAGATGTTCAGTTACTTGACCTGACAGAAGATTGGAGAGCTTGGGAATACTAAATAACTATAGCTACTATATTTAGACTGTTAGAGCAAAATTTAAGTAACTAGTAGGAAGAAAAATCAGGCTGTCACTATTTCTTAAACTAGTATCTGAAGGTTAGGCTAGATTATATTAGATTACGATTAGACAGAAAAGCTAAAAGCCAGAGAAACTATGAAGTTAGAATCTAGAAACTACCCCTACAGCAACAGAGTTGGTCCTTTATACCCTGTCTAACATGAGTCAGTTTGGGTCTTCCTTCTCTATCCAAATATGGGGAGATCACCCCAGTAATTGTACATCTATTTTATTGGTTGATGGTTTTGTGCATATGACTGATGCATGTTCATGTTCCCCTATCTTCCCTTTTTATTGTTTCTGGAACTTCTATGGGTTTTACGGAATTTATTTTGTTGTTTTTACAAGATGTCTAGAACCAAAACTGGCAAGCCCCTATGGTTTCTTTGTCTGCTAACCTGGGTATAATCATAAAAACATAGCCCCTGGACTTTTGCATCACTGCTCAAACAGGCCTTTGTGTGCCAACATATCTAATATTAGCTTACCTTCTAAATTTCTATGTAGTTTATGACTACGCCATTAGCTCTTTCATAAAACTGTGTAATTTCCTTACACATGTGTAAGCTACCTCGTGTTTTAGCTATCAGTATAAAAATGGCTACACTAACTTACGAACTTATGCTAAGTATATAAATACTATTTATAATGACAAGACTCCTTAAACCTAGAAAGATACACGTGATCTATATACGAATACATTCATGCAAGCCAAACATACTAGGTTAAGCTAGGGGCTATAGGAGGTATTAGGAAATCCCCTTAACATGGAATAATGGTTGGACTTGCCACAGAACAGTTGTTCTATGTTTCTGGTGTTCATGCATCTTGAGGATGAAGTTGGGAATTCTGTAAGAAAGCAGAATTCCCAAATTTCCTTGACAGCCCTCAGCAGACTCCAGCAACCCAAATGCCCTTCTTAAATACATGAACAAAATCACTGAGAAAATTGCAGTTGCTGAATGTCAGATTCCTGACTCATCAATAAAGGAAGCAGGAATTTTGTGCATCTGAAGTAGCTCATAGTAGGTATACCTTCACAACTCACCAAATGTTTAATCATGTTCAAAATGACAGAACTAACAGTTACCAGGCTTCCCAACACATGCTGCCTCTGTTCTCATTTTATGCATTTGCACATTGTCTTCCTAGACTGGAAGGTCCAGATCCTCAAAGGTATCTCCTATCAAGATTCAGATGAGTTAGGTACTTAAATTCCCTTGAGTATCTGAGCCACAGTTCCTTGGGCAGAAAGAGTATTTTATATAGGTCTAAAAGACCTAGTACGTGGCAGGTGCTTTATATATCATTAAGAGCAATTTTTTAAAAAATATGCTGCCAATGTGAACATGAAGGTATCATAATATCCTACAAGAAATCATATTACTCAGTTTTCCCCTTTGAACAACTACCCTCCTGTATACTACTGTGTGAACTTGCTTGCCATCTCCAAACTAGTCTTTCCACACTTGCTAATCTAAATAGGCTCATACATACAATAAATTGCAGACAGCCCCATGTGGCTGTTCAATGACTGTCGGGGTAAAAATGAACCCTTTCTCCTGGTGTCCATGTACTCTTCCTTCCTTCTCTATTTCAGGCCCTGTAAGAGAAAAGGTATTGTTCCATGAGCAAGATGCCTAGCTCTCACAGGACAGGCAAGGTTGGGGACAGAGACACTGTCATAATCCTCTTTATATCAGTTAATAGAGCTGACCTAAGAAAGAAGAGGAACATACAGTGTACCTTTCCATGGCAAGGCCCACATATGCAGTCCCCAAAGTCATAACCGCATTCTTCCTATAGTGCAGTACTTCTCTATCCACTCATAAAGTATGCTACTAACACACAATGTCCTTTCATCTTTATAACTATACTGCCAAATATCCTCAAACTTTAATTCCTGAAGTAATGATGATAAAAAAAGAGAAACCACAATTCTTTATCATTCAGGTACAAAATGATTAAACACATAGTGGCCTACTGTGATGCTGAGCATGATAGACTACCACTGAAGTCACAGAGTTGCAGGCCTGCAACACCTGGTAATATTGGATTCTAAGCCACTGTAACTAGTTATTCATTTGATTAAACACTTAAAACTGAAATATAAATCTCCTTGATGTCAGTACCACAAAGACGAGATAGTGTGTAAAATCTATTTATTTTTACCAATACTGGAGTCTATTTGAAACATGTATTGAATCAGCACTTATATAATTTGAAAACAAAAGCTTCCATGTGTAAATTAAAAATCATCCTGTACATGGCTTCCAGATGCCAACAAATTGGTTAATGAAGGCCATTAGTATGTCAAACTAGAGACGATTTGAGTCAGTGCTGTAAACAACTTTTCAAAAAGTAATATTAATCACCAGAAACTCAAAGTAGAGACCATTATGGAATGTGCAAATCTATCATGTACTATGTGTGTAAAGAGTGCACTGTACAGTACTTGGAGACTCTCAAACTAACTATAGTGGAAGAAAATAAGAAAACTGAAGAAAATGGTTTTATTTGTTAAACAAATCCAGTAGGTGAAATAGAGTGAATAGAGGCAGGGACACACAACATCAGCAAAAAACACCCATCACAGAAGGAAATTGCTAGCAACTCATTGACAACAGTGCATTTGTAATTGGGGTGTAACTTCATATTCTTATTCGCCTATAAGATTTGGGAAAAGTAATCATTTTTAACAGCAAATGCTTTCTTAGCTTATTTTATAAAATTGATTCATTTCACATTTTAATTTAACAATTGCTATATGTTTACATTTATATGTATTTATTTTAATGTGTATTATGGAGCACTTGTACTATGCTACTGAAGTACTGAACATTATATCAGGCATGAGCTTTATTAGGTATTTGAACATCAAAAAAGCATAATATATAAAGTGACAAGTATTTACATGTAAAGAAAGAAATGGTGATTGTCATGAAAGAGACTACGCATGAACATCTAGTAACTAAAGTCAAATGCCCCAGCTAATTTCATACCCCAGTAATATAATGTGAATAATGGAGCTATGGGGACAGGGGAATTCTAAATTATTCATGATGCAAACTGTAAAAAAAGGTTTCTGCATCAAAATCATATCCTTCAGTTAAACACTCAATTCAACCACCCACTACTGAAATTCAAACTGCACCCAAATTCAGCACCTTGATCAGAAACTATTGACAGCTGATAAAAAACACATTCATCCTACTGAAGCACCTGTAAGAGGACAAGCACTTCTTGCACTGGAGGAAGCCTCCAACTGGTAAGTGCTTCACATTTCTGACAAAAGTGAAGTTTCCCATTACACCCACTTCGGCTTCTTCTCCTGCATAGCAATTAATTATCCCCACCCTCAAAACCAAACTTGTTCCCCTATTCCACGCATCAGTCTGACCCCTTGAGCCTCCTCATAACGTCAACCTCCCATCTCCAGACTCACCTCTATTCTTCCTGCAGCTCCTGAGATTGAAGCCAGGTTCCATCTCCCTTCCCAAAACCAGGTGTTACAGGTATTGGTGGGGAAGTGGAAGGAGGGGCAGAGTTAGTATCTTCCCTTCCCCCTTGCTCACAGAAAGTAGAAGGAAAGCAGGAAGGAGCAGTAGGAGACTCAGCTGCTAGGCTCCTTCATGTCTCTTCCTGTTAGAAATAGTGTGGGAGTGGACAGTCCTTTGCATAATTCCTTTGGCTGTTTGGGAAAGGCAACCAATTGGGAGTGCTAATCTGGGGGAGAGGAGCAATCTCCCAATGTGTGGTATTAAAGAGGCATTACTCTCAGGCTATGTTCACACAGGGTATGCTTGTTTCGAAACAAGACATTTCAAAACAAGCTGTTTTGAAATAACATTATTTCGAAACACCTTATTTCGAGGACAAAAAACTTTGTCCTCGAAATAAGGCAGTGAAATAGCATGTCCACAGGGTGGACATGCTATTTCGCCAGGGGAGAGGATTGCAGGCACCAGCGGGGTAAAGCGCAGCTGGGCGCTTTACCCCGCCGGTGCCTGCAGGGGCTGCAGGCACCCGCCAGGAGAGGGGCAGCGGGGCGCCTCACCCCCAGGGCTTTAAAGCCCCCACTGCCCCCAAACCTGGGGGCGCGGCCCTGGCGCATGGCTGGAGACCGCTGCTGCCGGGCCGGAGTGAGCGCCGGTGCGGAATCCCCCGCACTGACACTCCTGCTGGGGGCGGGGCTGGGGCAGCCCCCGGGGCCCCGCCCCCAGAATCCCCCGCATGACGCTCCTGCCGGGGGTGGGGCTGGGGCAGCCCCCGGGGCCCCGCCCCTGGAATCCCCCACGCGACGCTCCTTAGCACCCCAGGAGGAAGGTGACATGTTGTTTCAAAACACTTTGTTCCGAAACAACATGTCCAAACAGGGCAGTTTCAAAACCTCTGGTTTTGAAACAACCCTGTTTCGACACGCAACGAGGTTTAAGATATTTTGATAGAACCATGGCTGTTTGCTTGTTTTGAAACTGTTTGCTTGTTTCGAAATGGCCGTGCGTCGTGTGGCCATGGCACTTATTTCGAAACAACCTCTGTTGTTTCGAAATAAGAAGTGTGTGTGGCCATACCCTCAGTGATGCAGTTCATTTCTTAAACATTTTCAGTTTATTTATTACCTTGTAACTTTTGTCTGGGGTTATACCTGACTTCATGAAGTTCTGCAAGTTTTACTCTAGCCCACTAACAAAATCCTCAGGATTAATATACTGGAGAATGAAAGTGCAAAATACAGCTACAGAAAATGGGAACCAGCTCCCCAGAGGCTTTGATCACTGCTCTTTTTATAAGTGAGTAATGCACATGAAAGGTGCCTGATCAATACCATGGAAGATGGTAATGAACAGGTGAAGCATGATCAGCAGCCATGCAAGTTTTCCTCAAAAGCCTCATTAATGTGCTTCAGCTGATATGTAGGGAATAGAGGTGACATTGAGTCCCTATAATAATTCTGTTCCTGGTCTCCCTGCTGAGAATGCAAATGAAGAAGCCACTATTGCTCTACTTGTGCAGGGTGCCACTTGGCTGCTAGGAAGTGGACTAAGATTATCCCTTTATTTCAGAAAGTTCTGAATGTTCTGCTATTAACCAAGCTATGATGAAGCCATAGCTATCATACAAGGCTGTCTAGAAGAAAGGACAAAATTGTGATTCTTCTCCTGAACAAAAGGAACCCTACTTGATACTATTTATACTGTGCAGGCAGTGAGCAAAGCTTTCACAATCCATAGCCCAATCAATAATCCATTTAGGGTGGGGTTGTCAAAAGCACTTAAGGCAGAAAGATCAAGTCCTTTTGACTTTCAATTGGAATCATACATCTGAGTCCTTTGGCCACTTTGGAAAAAATACTACACTTAAGCTTTTTTACTTCTATATATAAAGGGGCATTCTTTGTTGTTGTGACATTAGGGAGGTGGGTGTTGAATTCTGCAGTGATGAGACAGTGGCCAACACAGCTGAAGCACTCATTTTGGGGAATTAATTTGCCTTCTGACTAATTATGATCTGACCTTTTTGGACACATTGTCATTAGTAAAGAAAAGATAATGACTCTGAGCTTAAACTTCAGCCCCATCATCATAAAAATAATCAGACTATTCCTTGCAAAAATGAAAATAATAATGAATTTCTGCTAGGAGAACTTTATTTGGGGAACACTAAAATTATAAAGGATGTGCTCTGGCAGAGAGTCTGAAGGTTATGGAAGAGATGTGCTCAATTGAACAGGGGACTGAGCCAGTACCATGGATAAAAGCCTCTGCGGCCTATGAGAAGCAATAACATCAGCTGCAGACACAGCTGTTTGCCTGCCTTTCCAACTGGAAGAAACCTGCTTCTAAGTGGTCAAATAAATTATTAGCATGCCCGTAAGAGGTTCATAAGCTGAAAGTGCAATCTCAGCAACAAGTTAGTTATACCTTCAGTCTGTTACATACCTGAATCAAATCACAGCGTATTCACAGCTTTCAGCTGTTTTTCCAAGAAAATAGGAAGAACACAACTCTTTTATGAGATCAGTATAAAAGAACAGCTTCAAAGTTCTCCTCCTCCCAGCACTCTATTTTGACAGGTCATTCTGATTCCAACCATGTTCCCTGTTACATATGAAATATTCATCAGTAATGCAATCTGTCAAAACAAAACAAAGAAGTTCGTCCACTTCATGCACTTTCCAAATTAAGAAAGCACTTATTTTGCCATGTTCCTGAGCACTTCTGAAAAGATTTCAGAGGTGGACAGAATAGCAACTGTACAATATAATTGACTTCTAGGTATTGACCTAATTGGGTCTTTGGGGTTACTTTGCTGCAGTGCAAATATTAAAATGAGCTTTAGCTGAGACAGGTTGGAAACATCTGGCTGATTTAAATTATATGAAAAAGAAAACTATGTACTGGTAGAATGTATATTACCATACCTGCTGAGAAGTTGCATGGGGTTAACCATCACCTACACGTGGACTTTTTCCTGTTTTCTTACTGGTCCTTCATTGCATTTTTCTGAGATTAAACATCAATACAGAAAACATCCTAGACAGTCTTTCAAGTCTGGATTTGATGTTTTCCATAATGGCAAAAGCAATCACATTTTAAAAACCCACATTTATTAAGAAATGAAAGATTTTAGTTCACAAGGACAGACAGATGCAAGTAGCTCAGCTACTTTATTTTCCCTTTCTTCCATCCTCTGAGCAACACTCAGCCTATGATATTGAGAGAGCATGATTGCTTTAGCTAGTATTACAGGGTAACCTACATTGAAACAATGGAATGTCTATCACTGTGCTTAGACTGATGTTCCAGAACCAGCAGGAGTGGGATTATTTCTAGTATCTCTAGCCATTCTCTCTTCTGTTCTCTTTGCAATGTCTGAAAATAGGGTTTGAAAGACTTGTCCAGCAACTACTAGCCAGAGGACTCCATTTACCAACCAAAGTGGAAAAAAATATACATATACACAAGTGCTGCCATGCTTTTCACCCCAAAGCCACATACCTTCCATTTAAAAGGAATAAAACTTTTCTGTGTGCATAATTCATTGTCTTCATTATCATCAGTGATTGCTTCATCATTTTCTCCTCCTCCACTTCCTTTCTCTCCTTCCCTCCACATTATGTTTTCTACTTTCTTTTCTGTATACTGCCTCCCATTTCCTTTCATATGAATTCACTCCTAATAAAAAAACAAAAAATACACCGCTCACACTTTTTTCCAAAACCATATTTGTTAGTTTTTTTTCCCCTAAACTCTTCCTCTTTACCTCTCATCCCCACATTCACTCACAAAATATGTTTAGCAGATATCAAATAGAGAACCAAATTTAATAGTAAAATCAGCAGAGTTGAGGATATTCTATCCAGTAGTAAGGAACAGCTGAGAAGCCTCTGGCTAGTAGGTGTCTGAAAAATTTGAAGCTACCTCCCAAACAGCTCTGTCTATAAGGAACAATGACCTTTTTCTATCTCTCTCCTGTCTATATCTATCCCTTCCATATCTTCCAGCTGCTGTGAGGAAGCGTTCTCTGCTACCCCACCTCTCCTCCAGGACTTTATATATGTTGACTTAAATATATATAATTTTGGGTCATATTTGTCTTCTAGCTTTCAGTCATTTAAGGTTCATGCTAGAAACTTTGGCTAAATCCATGTAAGAACTTAAGATGCATAAGTCTCTAGGGCTGTATTCACACAGCACTTTTGTTTCGGAACAACCTCGTTGTTTCGAAACAAAAAAAAACATGTTCAGACGACGCACCATTGTTTTGAAATGGGAACCCGTTGTTTCAAAACAAGGGCATTGTTTTGAAACAAGTTAAACCCCATTTGGGGGTGAAACAACCTTGTTTCGAAACCCTTGTTTCGAAACAACTCGTGTGAACGTGTTGTTTTGGAACAAGGTGTTCCGAAACAACAGGTCAAGGGCTGCCCCCTCAGCACCTTGGCCAAGGAACACTCAGCACCCTGGCCAGGGTGCTGAGGGGTGTCCCCTGGCCAGCGCCTACAAAGGGGGGCTGCAGGCACCCGTGGGGTTCAGCGCAGCCCAGTGCTGCTCCCCGCCAATGCCTGCAAAGGGGGGCTGCAGGCACCCGCGAGGTTCAGTGCAGCCCAGTGCTGAACCCCGCAGGTGCCTGCAGAGCTGGGCTGCACTAAACTCCACCAGTGCCTGCAGCCCCCTGAGGAAGCGAAATAGCAGGTTCGCAGTGTGAACCTGCTATTTCACTTCCCGCCTTTTTCCTTATTTCAAAATAACTTTTTGTTAATTCGAAATAAGTTATTTCTAAACAAGTTGTTTTGACACAACTTATTTCGAAATAACCATCTGTGTGTGAATACAGCCTAGGTAACACCTCACTACTATTCATAAACCTAAGACTTGGCAAATTTGACACTGAATTCTCAAAGTCTCATCAGCACACTTAAGCTCAGCTTTCATTTAAAAAAAAATGAAATCTCTAGTAATCTGTCAATTCCAGAAGCTGGATCTTAAGAGAGAGACACCATATGTTGTAAAGATTGTGATAAAATAGCAATTTTGGGTACACTGTGCATTACACAGCTACATACCAGTTTATTTTTTTCCAGTAGCACCAGTGAAAACTAACCAGCTGGTTTTCACTGCATGCTTCAGAACTCAGAGCAGGTATAACAAACTGGAAAAAATAAACTGGTCAGTCTTTGCTGCAGAGCAGGAAAGCTATAAACAGAAGCAATGGAGAGATCTGGGTACACATCACATAAAACAGAATCAATTTAAATGTGCTTTATATTGGGAAGATTCTCTTTATATAGATAAGAGAAAAGCTTAGATTCTGAAGAAACTTAGGACCTGAACCCAGTAAAGCATCCTATTTACTATCACAATGAAATGGAGTTTACACCCTGCATAAGTTTGTCTTCACGGTCATTAGCAGTAGTCTTGCAGATCAGACTCTGTTTAGGTAGTACACACTGTAATGGTGGGCAATCACCCGAGTTACTCATCTCACTTATGTCTGCTTGGGTTTCCTCTAGCAGACTTTCAATAAGTTTAATGAGGCTTATAGGCAGTGAGCAGTAGCTCCTCAGGGGGCTAGTTTTTATAAACAACTGCCAAATGTTATATGTAAACAAGTCGTCTTCTTTTCTAAGTTCCCAGGCTTTTCTACTCCCTGGAGGTCTATAATCTTTCCCCTGCTTACCCAGAGTAACTCAGGTCCTCCTCATTTGGAGAGCTTTATAGTCTCTTCCCTGGAGAAGTATGTATTCTAGGGAACCTGTTCCTTACTCTAGGACCTTTGTGCTCTAAAGAACAACCAGTAGAGGCACGTTCTCCTCTTCCACTTCTATGCTTTTCCTACCTTTTTTCCAGGCTTTTGCCTGAGCCTTCATGATCCTTTATCCAAGAGGCTAACTAATTAACTGTCACCCTGCTGCTATCTAATTAACCATCTTCAGGTGAATCTAAGTGGCTCCTACTCTTTGCAGAGCCTGTCCTGAAGAGGCTGAGTGACCAACCCTCAGAGGGTCAACTGCCATCTCTCTCAACCCTTGAAGGGCTAGTGCATACATGGGGTATGTCAGATTTTTAGAAGTGAAAGTATTAACAAAAACTGGCTGGAAAGGATTTTGTTTGTTTGGTAGGCTTGTTTTTAATTTTTTTCTTTTTTTTGCTAACTTTGCATTGCTCCTGAGTCTCTCCAAGGGTCTTATTTCTTCACTAACTTTCTCAGCAGCTGTTTGCTACAGTTGTCGCTAATCCTCAAACATTCTGGATTGGTGATGGCTATTTCTAATTACGAAGCTATTCCAATTCATATGACTGGGTATTGTCTGCACAGCTCATGCTTATTTGTCTTAAAATGTCATTCTGCAGGCTGCCACCATTTATCAGTGCTTGATACTGATTTTACTGGCCCTAGCAGAATGGTTCTGCAGATAATTACCCTCAACATGCAACATTTTTTTATCTCTTTAATCTACTTTTTTTTTTCCACAGAGCAAATGTCTATTATTGTAGTCTTCACTGAAACTGCCCCCATCTAATGTATAGAATCCTATCCAAACTGGCATAATAAGATACATATCTTCAGGGGACTCCTGCTTTATCATAATCCTGCTGTAAAAACCCCTGAAGTCTGTATTTTTAAACACAGTCAACAAAACCACAACCACAGTTTAAGTCTCTGACAAATGGCTCATTCTAGCTCTTGATCTGCTGCAACAACAAGGTTAAATTGATGGTAACTTATAAATGACTGAGAGAAAGAAAAGATTTTTGCCCTTTGTTCCACAATACCATATAAAGACAACTATGCTATCAACAGTCCCTGAGTCTTCTAGAGAGAAACAACCAAAGCAGCAGCTCAGTGATTTTCCTGGTTCCACTGAAGGAAAGATCTTATGGAATGTAGGACAAGAAGGCAGATCCGCTCAACAACAACTTGCTTCAAAAGAGGTTGCAAGTCCTGGTAATATCTTTCCCACACAACAACCTCATTTCCACAACTGGAGGTAACACAGTCAATAAAACAGTTAAGCATGTGCCTATTTTCAGCAGGTGTTTAAATTCATCCCTACACAAAGCATTTATGTTGGCCATGTGCTTAAGTCTGGGCAAGTCACGTTAACTTCAATGGGATTTAAGAATGAATTTTAAGTTAAGCACAAGCTTAATCTTGTCCTGAAACTTGAGAGGCTTCTGAATGGTGAATCTAGGAAAAAAGAGTCCTTAATTTTGAAAGTTATTTTTGTTAAGTGTATATCACTACTCATCCTGAAGAATGGGTTTTGAATAATTCAAAAGCAACCAATCAAAACATTACTCAGAATCAAATAAAGCAGGGCAATGTTTAGCTAGCTATATATAGTCAACTCAAATAGGATTCAGATAAAAGGTATTGTATTATATTACAAAAACAAGTGCCTGATCACAAGCAATTCTGAAAGTGCTGACCTGTTTAACTCAACTTTATTGGAAATTGTATATGGTCTCAATTCATCATAAAGCTGGCTTGCTAGATACCTCCTCCCCTTTTACCAAACTATATTGAAACTTTAAAATGCTGAGCTCTATTTTCAGTGAGGCATTATTGCTTTGGATTTAGCCAATCACTAACTGAAGTTAATCAGTCAATGAACGCTGAAACTAAAAGCAAGTAACGATCTAGGACCATGTGGCATTTCAGCAGAATAATTAGTACTTAGATACAATGGCAGCATGTGTTTACACTAAGAAATACAGCAAAACTGCTTTAAAAGAAGGTTTGGAAGGATGAAATTTTATCAGTAACATCAATTTTACTACATACATGAATAAATACTTCCATCAATAATTGAAATATACAGATGCCAAACTAAGAAAATGCAACTTGAGAAGTTATCAGAGTTTGATTAAGGACATTTACTTTGTATGCTCTGACAAACGTTTGTTAACAATCCATATTTTAACAACTATAAAGCTTCACCATTTTAAATCTTTGTATGTCATTTGTCTGACCCACTATAATTTTTAAACGTGTGAAAAACTGATATTGATTTAAACTGAAGCAAGCATATTGATATAATCCATCAAAACTATATCCTAAAGTGATTTTTTTCCAAGCCAGTTTAGAAGCATAGGAGTTTCAAACACCCCTAGGAAAAACTGCACTTCTATCTGAATCACTGTGGTTTGTTGTAGTGGAGTTGCAGGTATCACTGTACACTGGAACTCTGCTACTGGAAAAATGAGAAAATAAATTCACCTTTGGGTAACATATCAGACATGCTTACTGAGTGGTATCTTACTCTTCTGGCTTGCTCCTTGCTAAGACAATATCTGAGTCTGAGCATCCTAGGACTATGTGTATACTACAGGGCTCACTTAAGTCAATCTAATAAGCTCTCCTTAAAGCTGACTTTAAGTAGATCTTAAGTCAACTTAGTGAGGCTGCATTGCATTAAGTTGACTTATAAAGTTGACTTAAGGCAGGGGACCGATTTAAAGTCAACTTTGCAAAGTTGACTTTAAATGGGTCCCCTGGCTTAAACCAACTTTATAAAGTCAACTTTAATTAGCCCCACTGTACTAAGTTGACTGTATTAAGTCAACTTTAATGGCCACATTGTGTTAAGTCAACTTCATAAAGTCAATGTAGCGCCTAAAATCGACTTTAAAGGCAGGAGTTAAGTTGACTTAAGCAAGTGCTTAAGTTGACTTAATGAACTCCAAATGTGGCTAGGGTGTTCCATAAGTGAAATTAAATCTTCTGAAGTCAACTCAAGCCCCTAGTGTAGACATACCCCGTCTTAGCACATAAGAATCTTTGTGAGTAAAATCTTACTGTCAGATGATCCTATTGACATTAATGAGTATTTAAAGAGTAAAGTACTACTTACTGCATACAGATGGTAGAATCTAGAGTGATGTTTGGACTGTAACTGTTAGATTTTAGTGTGCAGAAAGGGTGCAGGGGCTGCAGAATCTTTTATTCTAGTTTGGAAAGAAAAATGATTATCACTGCTCAAAAGGAAAGATAACACCTAGAAATAAGTGTAGTTACCTAGACAGAACTGACTTGTTTTTTTTAAATTGAACAAGCAGCAGCATGCACTGTCACTGGAGCTAAAGTGGTCTATCATCTCTGAAGAGGAGGGTTAACTCTTTTTAGATGGCTAAATTTATACTGAGAAACATACATTAAGCAAATACTTTGGAAAATGTTGGCCTGACTAAAGAATCATCAGGATGAACTTTGATGGATCAGCTAAGAAGTTTCCCACTTCAAAGTCTCTCTGTATACTCATAATTTACAATTAGTGCATATGCCACAGTTCCAGCAGTCTCAGTCACAATTACATTAAATTCAGTACATTTGCTTGATTATAATTATTAATGCTAACAGGAGCAAATTCAAAATCTTTCCTATAAATTAACTGTGTTAGTATTCTCTAGTAGGCATCTACCATCACTGGTAGATAGTTACAAGTATTTGATATATGATGGTATATTTTAAACAGCAATAACACAGAACTTGGTTTGAACTAGCCATGCATTTTTAGTTCAAAATAAGAAGTTAGTCTGAACTAAATAATGTGTGGCTAGTTTGAACTAAAAAAAAAAAAAAATGTGCTTAGTTCGAAATACCTTTGAACTGCTTAGTTCAGATGAAACAAGTCCGAATTAAGCAATTAGATGGAGACGTAGCCTATCTGCCAGCGGACTCCTTGCTTATTTTGCTGAACTTAACTAATACAGCTACCCGTTTGGAACTATGTGATCAGTCACCTTTCCACAGACCAAAAGTAGCTTTTTATGGAACTATGCTGTTCATGGTCCAGCATTTGTAAATCAGGGCCTTATACCCTGCAGAATGGCTGCTCTAAGTTTTTATTTTTTTCAGCCAGTATTCTGCAGACTAGGGGAATTTTCAAGGCTACAATAATAGCAAGAGAGTTTGGGTAAGTTACACAATAACTGATTTAGTAATAAATGTATGATTGAACTTGAAACTTAAAATTCAACAAAAGATCCTGTTGGGGGAAAAGAATGACTAAGGGCATATGTACTACTGAGGAGATCTCTGAAGTCAATTTCAGCTCATTTTCAAATTCTAAATCCTCTTATTTAAGTAACAACACAATGCATAAATATTCCAGGTACATGACTGCACCCTTAAATTCTCCATAGTACTATATCTCTGTGACTATACGATAAATATTAAGTCCTTTATCATTACTGTTAATTTGTTTTGTCGTGAAGTGATGGATGTACAGAAATTTGTCTAAATATGTTTATTGTAACCCACAAAAGGGTTTAGGCTTGGCAGGAAAAATGAAAGAGAATGCATAACTGAAACGACCTTAAAACCATATGACATTGCTATTTTACTGCTATTGAGTTAGTTTCCTTAATACTATCTCCATATTGTTGTTTCCAGAGACATTGAAATATGTAACTTATGAAAAGTAACTGTTAACTTCGGATCTTAGAAATGGTTTCTTATATGTACAAAGTTAAGCAAAAACATTATGGTATATAAGATCTTTGCCTATGTCCATCAATCTAAGAGCCTCATTCCTTCTGGTATACCATTGTTAGAACTGAGGTTATTTCAAGAAAAAGTTGAGCCAGATTATACTTTCTGGCCTGAGATTTCTTCTATTAACTTCAAGGAAGCTTAGATCAGACTGAATTACAACCATGCAAGTCTAAAGTGACATAATGAAGTCAAAGACGTTGCTCCAGATTCACATTGGTATGAGTGTGATCACAATCTGGCCTGTTATTATTAAATGTTCCTCTAAACCTCTTTAGCCAATTATTATATAATCAAGTGCACTTCCAAATGTTTAGCTACTCATTCTCAAATCTGCATGACTTTTTTTTCACTTTTTGAAACCTGCTATTATTGGTGTGCACACAAGATGGAATAAAATAAGAGCAGACCTGATCCTTTCTGGTTTTCATGGAAAGAGAGATTGACTAATGATGTCACAGCTTTGCAGGTGCTCTAGGGCATAAGTCATGAAGAAACCATGGCATTGTATTACTTATATATTACAGATAATTCACTACTGCTGTTACAGAATCAGCAAGTGGGCTATACTTTATAGAGCAGAAATGAGAGGAGAAAGAAGAAACTTGGATCCTCCAGGTAAAGCCTCACTGGGGAGAGAGACTTGGCAATGAAACGGCAAATGAGCCAGTTCTGCCAGACCTGGTAGCACTGGGAAAACAGAAGTACAAGTAGCTGGGAAGGATGACTGACTATTAAAGAAACCAAAGTAACCATGCCTGGAGAAGGCTTGCAAAAACCTCCTACAGACAGCCAAAGCAATCCAAATCCTACAATGTGCACAATCATAACTTATACTTGGTTCAGATACATGTTTCCTCATTCATGGTATTCAGCTTCACAAGCATCGGTAGGCTCAGAGCCCTGTTTTATTTATCTGAGTCAAAAGTATAAAGTGAGCTTTCCTTACTTTCCCAGTAGTAAATTAATACTCAATCCAAGATGGACAATTGCAGCCTGCCCTTTTTCCTGCTGGACCCTGACTGGCTCTGGACTGTTCCCAGACCTTCTAACCTCTGGAAGGCCAAACCTCATTGTTTCAACAGCAACTCATGCTGGATGGCATATCTATGTAGTTCTTGTAGATGTAAACTCAACACTTCCCCTCAAAAGATCACATACTTTGGACAAGGAGAGCCAAGACAGTGAGGCCACCAGCAAAGGACATCAGCCACCTGGTATACCTTGTCATATGCCAACTCTCACACTTTTATCATTAATCTTGTGATTTTAAGTGTTTTTCTTGAAACCTGGAATCAAATGGTTGTGAGAATTTCTGCTGTCATTTGCGCGCGCACACGCACACACACACACACACACACGTTCATCTTATTGTCAAACTCTTTTCCTCACCCATGAGGCATACAAATGATATTTCTATACCTCATGGTTGAGGAGAAAAGTTTGACAATAAGATGTAACTGTAGCCTGCGATTCCAAATCCTGAAGACAAAAACAAAAGAATTTCAATGTTTTGTTTTCTTTTTTACTTTATTGTTGCAGGAGGCTCATTCACTTGAGCGTTAAATGGTTCACATTTTTAAAATTTTGCCATTCACTTGTTGAATTCCATGTTACTAAATTAGAAAGAACTTACAAGCCACCCTTAAACAAGAGTTTCATATTAAATTTCTATTTAGGGTATGAAAAATGCACACATAGAATACCATGGTTTCCAATCTACTAGTCAACAAGTTTTCAGTCTAATAACTTCTAATCTACTGAATCTAGCAGGAAATTTACACCATGTCTACACTATCTATTTTCCTGCTATATATTACTTTGGTTTAACTTGTGAAATAACACATGATATGTTATGATGGAGTCTTAACTATCCTGATGAATATATTTCATGTAAAAAAAACCAAACTAGTAGTAAGTTTTATTGAGATCTCAACTTTTGTAGCTTGCTTTCTCTTTTATATTTCTGTGCTTCATTCAAGCTTGACAGTTTTATGCCACTAGCTCAGTAATTTTGTTCCTGTTTAGATGCAAGTTACAGTAAAAGACACTGAACAAGAATATTTTAGCTTTGATTTTTTTCTTCTTTTAGTACTTTTTGTCCCCAGAACACAAGAAACACAATTTTAACTACACAGCCAGAAAAGCTAAAAGAATTGCTTTGTGGATCTAGATAAAATGCATCAAATGCCAGTAAAAGATCAGTACTTTTTAAGAGACTGAATACTAGCTCAGGGTGATTCTAACTAAGGAGATTTGGTGGAAAGCAAACAGTTTTTGTTCTTAGGGAGCTTTAGTGTGTAGTCCCTGTCTCAATGTGCAGATCAATCCTCCTCCCTGATGCTTGCTACTCACCTCATAAGGGTTCAGTCCTGGGTTCTGATTTTTGTCACACCTGTTGTCTCCATACAATGTGGCTTCTCACTTTGCCCAGGACACAAGGGGTGCTGTCCTCTTGGAAAATAAATAATGCTACTACTGCCAACAAGAACTGCAAAACTCAGTACACAAGAATGAGTAAAAAACATCACTTTAAAGCCCAGGAAAGAAATGCAAGAGTTAGCTACCATGAGAGGGGGAAAAAGGCCACTAAGCTGGCATTACTTACTAGGATTAACTAGTAAGTACAAATCCATCAAAAAGTTTCCCCCTTCCTAATACACACAACCCTGCCCAACCTTCAGTTTCCACCCTGACACCTTCTGAAGTGGGTGGTAAACTGAGATGAGTTTTTCAGGGGGTGTGAATTCAGAGAGTTAATCAGAGAAACCCTTAGCTCTTCTGTTTCTCCCTCAGTTCCCAAACTCAAAGCACAAAACCAAAACTAAAACCAGTCTATGCCTCTGGTTGATTTTCCCATCCCACTGAGATAATTGAGCATAACTAGCTCCTAATGGGACCACCAAACTGCTTGTCCAAATCACCCTGTGGAAAATCCTCCTAAATTGCCTCAGAAGGCGTTTATAATCCATTCTGTCCCCACCCCTGACTCCCAGCATGCTAAGAAATGGTGCCAGAGTGCTCTGGTAGCCATTACTGTTGTTCAAAGAAGGGTAGAACCCTCCAGAGCCAGTGCCAGATTTAGGCACAAGCCAAGTAAGCTATGGCATAGGGCTGCACATTGTGAGGGTTCTCTAAATAGGTCTGTTACAATGCAATATATGTTCCCCCCCCCTTTTTTTTAATGGTATGGGGCCTCTGAATCTTGACATGGCTTAGGGCCTTAGTATGTCTTAATCAGGCCCTGTTCAGAACAGTGATACTCAAGTACATCCATTGTGACTTTTGGAGTCCTGGAATCCCTTCCCTAAACTCCCAAGCTGTGGCCACTAGCACTTCTACTTGCTGCAGCAGCCCAAGCCCCAGGCAAGCTCAGCAGTGTTTTTCTACAATGTCGTAGGAATGCTGTGGGAGGAATCCAGCCCTCTCTACCCAGCCTCTTTGCTTGATTCATAAGGGTGCATTGGCAGGGCCCTGGCTGGCAAGACCTCCCTGTTTCTTTCCCGCTCACTTTCCACTGAAGGAGTGACCTAGATCTGGGCTAATCAGTTTGCAGGAGAAGGAGTTAGAAAGATGTTGCCTTGGAAAGCTGAGTCCTGAAAGCAGCTCTAGGGCTGGCACTCTTGTGCAGAGTGCAGGTGCCGAACAGTGAATGCACTGCAGTGATTGTAGAGACCTAGCAAAGAGATAGCACAAGCTGCTGCAGGGCCATAACCAACCAGAGTTTGAGACCAGGAACTAGGGAGCAGCCCAAGTGTTATCCCAGAATTTAAACCCTTTTGCTGTTAAGACAGCTTTTCACTCACCTAAAAGGAATACTAACCAATCACTCTGGGATAAATTGAAATGTGGTTTGCTCACCTAAATGGGTAAAACATCCCAGTGGAAAATAGGGTTTCTGCCCACTGATCAAGAACAGACTTAGAGCAATGAATTCTTCAAAAACAAGTGTTAACATTTATTTAAAGCTTACAAAATTACAATGAGATTCAAGAACTGAAAATATCTATTTTAAAAATCAATAACTATGTATTACATTGAGCGTTACACAGAATGACAATTAAATAGAATGCTGCTCTGCTGTGTTATGGTACTTAAAATTACATGAGCATAATTACAAACAATAAACTTATCACTTTAAGTAAATACATTAAAAATCACAAAAGTCCTAACAAATACCTAACAACCTATGTAGCATGCAACAAGTGATGGCCAATCACTTGTGGAATGGGTCAAGATCAGCTTTCTGCACACTGCATTCATTCAGCCTTATAACAGGCATGCCACAAGCACTCTAACTTACAGCACCTCTGAACCATCAGTTTGGATCCTATTCTGCTCTGTCAGAGCCAAAGGTTCACCTAAGAATCTTGACATATAAGTCGGGACTCAGTTAGCTGAATTGTCCAGATCCCTCAGTAAAACCAGTGCCTTTCTTGGTACGCAGCACACCGGTCTGGTTAGGATCTGGTCATTGGGGCAGACTTCAGCTCCAGGCGGCTTGCTCCTTGCTCAGGCTGTCCCCGGTCCTTTGGGTGGACTGTGCTCTGTCCAGGTCTCTCTTGTCAGCCTCAGTCCCCCACTTCTCTGATCTCTGAGCAGGATTTGGTCATGGTTGGCTGCTTCTCCAATCTGTGGGCTGGCTCTGCTGACCTGTTCTGTATAAAGCTAGAGTTGGTTAATTAACCTCCCTGGGATACACTTATATCTTATCAAAGTTAGATGGAAGAAGTCCAAATAAAGGTTAGCTGGTAGGCTGTCTGGCTGCTGCTCTGCTCCAGTGAAGTCCTTCTTCAGGAGCTGCTCTGGGTCAGCAGTGTCTTCAGCTACGGTATCTCCTCGGGGTCCTTCATCAGGTTCCTCTTTTGTGCAGCTTGGTTGAGTGCCAGAGCTTCACAAAGCTGCTTCAACAAAATGTCTCCCTTTTTATACCCTCAAGAAGATGAAATCATCCTGCTATTTTTTAGAAGATGAATCATCATCATGAGGCCAGGTGGGGGGGGGCGCAAAGATGGATATGTGCTCCAATGTAAGGGAGAGGGGAGAATGAGTCATCATACCATTTTTGGAAGATTACATAATTCTTGGATGAGGGAGGGGTGGTTGTCAAGGAGTGACTGGGTATAGGATGGGGATTTCTAGGGAGTGGCTTTGGATAAGGGAGGGGTGACTTCTAAGGAGCAATTTTAGATAGGGGTGGGACAGGTTCTTAGGTGTGGAATGGAGCTTAAGGTGGCTTTCTAAGATAGAATAGGGTTTAGGACAGAAGGTACGGGGGGGGGTCCTCCTTAAAAATCATGAAATTGCTGCTGATCACTAATCTTTGAATGCTACATTTGTTATACTTATTAATCACTTCCTAAAGTACCCTAATTACTTTATAACTAAGTTAACACTTGTATCACTGCTAGCTAAGGATTATCCTGAGAATTTTAAAAGGATTTTTCCCTATCAATTTCCCTTTCACCATTTTTGTGTCCCTGTCAGTTTGCCTTCTCCCATTTTCACTCATAGGTTGAATTAATTATGTGACAAAAATCCCTGGCTACACAAGAAGCAGCCTGAATGTATGGCCACCAGGGCTATGTCTACACTACCAAATTAGTCCAGACTAAAAAACTTTAGTCTGGACTAATTTAGCCCTTGGCTATACTAGGTTTTGCCGAGTTCGAACTAAGAAATTTTAGTCTGGACTAGGCAAAACTTAGTGCGAACTAATAAGCACCAATGTTAGTTTAGACTTACTGGCTTATTTCAAATTTTAGTTTGAACTAAGCTCATCCAATAACCAAACTAATGGTTAGTGTGAACTTAAAAAGTTGAACTAAGCCATTAGTTCGAGCTAGCTGTGTGTTCTAGTTCAAACTAAAACTTAGTTTGAACTAGAATGCACAGCTAGTTTGAACTAAAAAGCTGCATTTAGTTCAAACTAGCCTGAGGTTAGTTTGGACTAGCAAGTCCAGACTAACTGGAGATGTAGACATAGCCCAGAAGCCTTGCTAAAAGTTTTATTTGAGAGGCAGCTGCTAGCAATGGCAGCCCCGAGGCAACAGCAGCTTCATTTATTATGGACTTATGAAGGTTCTCTGGAAGAAAAGAAAAAGCTAAAAAAGGAAGAAAGCACAGAAGCAGCCAGCTTCCATTGAATCCAACATGAGTCAGCCAGATACCTGGCCTCTCAGCACCATCTTCTGCTAAGGTCAGCCATGCCTTATATAACATGTGTACATTTAACAGTGACTAGGAAGAAAAGGGGTTTTTTTGGGGGGGGGGTACCACCATTCATCCAAAGACAGCATGATTTGTGCAATTAGCTGATGAAGTTCCATCTTGAGTAAGATGTACATCACGCCCCAGCACTCTAAAGCTCATTGAAAAACAGAGAAAAACTATACTGACAATTTTCTCTGTAAAAAGTTCTTGGAATCAGAACTGAAATAGCTCATCAACATCACAATCCAAAGGACTTTCTTTCCTGAACATTTTATCATATTGGTCAGCATCATAGACTATTTTGCTAGAGAGAGTTCAGAGGAGGGCAACCAAAATGATTAAAGGGCTAGAGCACAAGCCCTATGAGGAAAGACTGGAAGCATTAGGCTTATTTAGTCTGCAGAAGAGAAGATTGAGGGGGGATTTGATGCAACCTTCAACTACTTGAAGGGATGCTCTAAGGAAGATGGAGCTCAACTGTTCTCGGTAGTAACGGAGGACAGAACGAGGAGCAATGGTCTCAAGTTGCAGTTAGGGAGGTCTAGGCTGGATATTAGAAAAAACTTTTTTACTAGGAGAGTGGTGAAGTCTTGGAATGAGGTGCCGAGGGAGGTGGTGGAGTCTCCATCTTTGGAGGTGTTTAAGGCCCAGCTGGACAAAACCCTGACTGGGATGGTTTAAGTGGGAGTGGTCCTGGCTCTGGCAGGGGGTTGGACTAGATGACCTATGAGGTCCCTTCCAACCCTATGATTAATCTGGAATGCCCTCTGTTCAACTAGACAATCAGTGGTTTTATGATATGGTCTTTAGGAAAGATTCAGGACAACAATGAATTGTAGAATAATAAACTTGAAAAACATGGATATAGTTGGTAATATACTTGTGACTTTTGTGTTGTTAAATGGCACCTATTCTGTACATTAAAATTGTTATTTTATTTATATGATACTTACAAATAAACATTAGTAGACAGTCAAAAGTATCATATTTTAACTATCAAAAGTTTAGACAGTGTGGATTTGCTACAGTTGCATGTGTGATCACAAAGTTTGTGTGAAAAGAATTACCCTAAATGCTGAATAACTGTCTATACTGAGTGGCAAATTTGTTATCATAAGGTCGATATTGGCAGGTCAACTGAGCAGTCAGTAAAGACACGCTCAGTCGATCTGGAAATCAAGTTAGTAAAACCACCCCCTCAAAGGCTGTAGTGCTGCACTGACAGGAACACATTTTCCATTAGCACACTTCACTGAAGATAGTTTGCTAAACGAAAGTTCTGAAGTCAGGGTAAGTTAACTGAGATACCCTGGACTTGTCTATACTGAAGTTTCTATGTTTATCTCCACAGATCTATCCAAGCAGATTTGATTGAGCAGCCAGTGGAGACCTACTCAATCGATCCTAGAAGATTTCTCAATTCAATGCAGTAACTCCACCCCCTAGAAAAGAGTAAAGCATTTCCCATTAGTGCAGCCCAGTGAAGACACCACAGTAAGAGAAAGTAAATAAGTTGATAGGACATATATATTCTACTCATTGACCCAGCACAGCAGTATAGAACAGGTCTCTGTGTAGCTTATGTAATGCCCATTGAATGACACTGATTTTTCCAGCAGTATAGACTGGTCCTAAGTCCAGAGTTCTAGGAGCTGGAAATGCCAAGTGGAGACTACAGTTTGTTTGCTCTGAAGAACAAATTTTGGCAACTTTCTGGCAAGCCAGGCATATTATATGTTTAAAAAAAATAAACTAATTTCCAAGCAAAATTATCAGGGCCTTTGAATATGCATTTTCATTCTACTGTCCCCCCACAGCTTAAGTCTTCTGAGTCTGGTCCTTCTCCATGCTAAGTCTTTTCCAGGCTAGGAGACTATGGTGGGTGGCAGAGGAAAGGACTCTGGCAGCTTCTAAATTTTGCTGAAGAAGATGAAAGTTTATAGCTGTGGGGAGATAAAAATGTAGACTTTGAAAACTGATCTTTTATCTCCATGAATCATCATCAAAACAGCTATGTTATTTTCATGTAAGTGCCAAAGAGAAATTTTGGTATTAGCAGCAAACATATTCTACAGTCCTTGTGAACACCCTGATTTACACAAGAAGCCTTTCTGTAGCTTACTATATCCTTTTGCAATTGGTGAGCAATTCCATTAGCTAATTCAGTGACATTATTACTGTCTATACTATTAATCTACATATATTCATCCACAGGGAGCCCAAAACTTGCCACACTGAAGGCATTCAATTTTCTGTTTTTTTGTTTTGTTTTTTTTAACAAAGTTTGTTATTTGCTTAAAACCTGTCCACCTCTTCTTTAATCTTAAGACGTGAACTGACCCAAAAAGACATTTCTTTTGGAAGTTTGTGTGGACCTTGGCCTAGATGGATCAAATATTATTCACACCTAGGGAGAATATATATGCATGTCATTTTATTTTATTTTTTTAAACAGGTGGTGTGCAAGTAAGTTACTAGTCATGTATACTTTACAAGAATAATGAAGTAGATAGCATCTTACTTCACATGAACCCCATTGTAATCTACTCAATGTAATGATGGCACAAATGGTTCCTTATATTGGTATACTTCTAATAAATGCTTTGAAATCTGCTCCTGAAAAGCACTAACTATGTGGGCACAATCCTGCAAGCACCTAACAATCCCTGTAAGTGGTTATCAACTATACAAAGTACTAATTAGTGTTATTGCCACAGACCCTTGGGCTATGTCTACACATGCATTGTTATTTCGAAATAAGGCTTTCGAAATGAGTTATTTCGAAATAAAATCCTTATTTCAAAATAAGTTAATTCGAATTAACAAAATGTTAATTCGAATTAAGGGAAAGCCTGCAATCCAAACGGCTGTTATTTCAGAAGGGATATTTCGAAATAAAGCCGTTTGGACCTGTTCTTTTGAAACAGCTCTTTTGAAACAGGTCTACACAGTGCTGTTTCGAAAGAACAGCTTTATTTCGAAATATCCCTTCCAAAATAACAGCTGTTTTGGGGGGAGGGCAGGTTTTACTTTTTCGAAATGACAATTCTTATTTCGAAAGGACGAGGTCTGTCCTTTCGAAATAAGAAAACGTCATGTAGACCTAATTTCTTTTATTTCAAAATAACGAGTGTTATTTCGAAATAAAAGTGCTGTGTAGACATGCCCTTGGGCTCTAGGCCTGCTACTGTGTATAAATAAAAACAACATAACACACAAATAGAAAAATAATTTAGCACCTTTTAGGAGTATTTCTTCTTTGAAATGCAAATAATGAAATGCTAAAAATAAAGCCAGACAGAACACAACTTGAATTATTTTAACTTTTCATTCAGATTTTAGAACAATGTTATGACATGCAGACATTTTAAAGGGTAATATAATCTGCCATGTTGCAGTAGATCATAATACAGGCTTACAGGGAAAAGGATTTTGCATCATTTTTCAAAAGGGTTAATTGCAGAGTAATTCATCAGCCTAATTACAAAATAGCACATCCACAGAAATAAAACAAAGCCTTTTATTCTTCATTTTGATTCCAGACCTTAGACTGGGTTATATTTTTTTCTGAGACTAGAGCTATGTCTACACACAAAGTTTTATTTTGAAATAAGTCACTTCAAAATAAGGGAAAGCCTACATTTCAAAATAACAGGCATTTTGATAGGTTATTTCAAAATAAGGCCATTTGGACATCGTGTTTCAAAACAGTTGTTTCAAAACAATGGTGTTGTTTTGAAACAACATGTCCAAACAGCGTTATTTCGAAATAACAGCTGTTTCAAAATGAATGGGGTTTAAGCTGTTTCGAAATGATGGTTCTTATTTCAAAATGATGGAGCCCCATCATTTTGAAATAAGAAAACGTCATGTGGACCTAATCTTTTTTATTTTGAATTAACCAGTGTTATTTCAAAATAAAAGAGACATGTGGACATACCCTAGAAGTAGTGGTGTACAGCTATCTCTGTACTCTTTTCCCCACAAACAGCATGGTCTCCTCCTTAGTGCAGATACTCATGTTTTGTATTTACAGTGTGTAACTCACTTCCCAGGCAGAAATCAGCCACTCTGGTCCTGGGTACTGAGCTTCTTGCTGGCTCTGACCATACCCCTCTCCTACTTCTCTGTCCAAGCCAGCTTATATTCCTCAGCTGCTGGGGAGAGCAGCTGTTCTTCAGAGGTAGCCTTAGGCGATTGAGGGCCATAGGTGAAGGCCCATTGTGGAGCCCCCTAAAAGGCCCCCACTGCCACTCTCCCTGTGGCCCTGGTGCCCCCTCCCCACCCAGGACTCCTTGTTTGTTTTGTTGAACCAGACTAACATGACCATCTCGCTGGAACTTATAAATTGCTCTTGGGTATAATATTGTTAAAGATCTTTCCATCATGAAGCTGCTAAGTTGATCATCTTTCACTTAACCTAAATGCGTTAATGCTGAACTACAAAGTTAAAATGAACATTTCAATTTTTTTAAAGGTATATGCATTTAATTAATTTCACCACTTATTTGTTAAAGATGGGTCAAAAATAACTAAGATACCACATTTAAATTTTTAGCTGTCAAATCTTGCAAATGTTTCATATAGGGTTGTGTCTGTGTGCACTAGAAGTTTAATACAAATAATTATAATAAATAAAAATAAGTGAAAGGAAGTTTTCTAGTGTGTAGCTATAAATGAAACACCAATGACATTCTCTGAAATACTCAAATTTATAAGACTGTGCCCCCCTCAAAAATATTAAATATTAAGTACAAAAGAAGATAAACAATTATTTAAAGACATACAGCACAGACATCAGACACATAGCTGTAATGATTTCTTGAGGGCATCACTGTATTTATTTGTACCAGCCTATATGGACCTACCTGGTAAACTGAGCTAACCAAAGGCAAAGGAAAAATTGTCACAAAGGCAATAAAAAGGCAAAAAGACAAACAGGTAAAAAAGAAAAGGAAAAGGCAAAATTTCACAAGTGGGATTAAAAAAATGGCAGAATAAATGGCCACACTGAGGAACTAAAAGTTGAGATCATTGGAAAAGTTCCTGCTATTGTGCTGTCTATTACTTGCTCCTGCTTTTAGGAAGTTCAGTGTGAAGGTGAGAGGCAGATAATGGTGAAATCTGCAATTCAAACAAAGCACAGATCCTAATGATAATTTGCCTTGATGAGCCAAGATTGAAAAGTGCCTAGGCTTCTAGCCCTCTGCTAGGGCTAGAAGCCTAGGCAGCTGCCTGCTTTGCCTACCCCAAAAGCACCACTGCTGTTCTTAATTGAACCTTTGCTCACTCCTTGCCTAGCTTTACGCAGCCACTACACTTATGAGCCCTCTGGCCTGGTGCCTCTTGTAGCTCAGGCAGCTGGGGTGATGTTAGCTCTGCTATACTAAGGTAAAAGTGTTAGGCATCCCCAACTGAATTAAAATACTAAAGCCCATTTTCAGGGACCACTTACAGATTATAAATATTATTGATTTTCACTGACATTTAGGCTATTTTAGGGTGGCCTTATCAGGATCAGCCTCCTGTAGCAGGCCACATCTTAAAATTAAGCCAAATTAAGGCCACTTTAATATTTCAGAGAACATCCACACAGGCCTTAATGAAGTTTAAAGTCATTTATTTCAGATTGAGATTCCTGAGTGCCCCTGTGTAGACAGTTCCTTGGACAGATAAACCTGAGTTTTGGGAACTAAGTCTGGGGTTTAGGCACCTAAATATCTTTATGGATGAGGGCCTTATTCACTAAGTTTTGCTGAAATTACCTAGGTACTGTTGAAAATGTTACCTTAAGTTGGACAACCCATGAAAATTCATCTTTTTTTTTTTTTAATTTGAATTCCAGACAATGTGGGTTGTAGTCCTGCTCCAAGGAACTCAAGAGGGTTTCATTACTGACTTCAGCAGGTACAGGCTCAAGCCTTAGAGAGACAGAAAATACAGATCTAAATTTGCAGATAGAGCTGTTACTTGGGGCCTAAAACATGACCTACATCTTGGGGTACTGTGTGTCTGTGTAACCTGCTAGGGTGGGCTCAAATTCATTCAATTGCCCCTCTCCAGTGCCTCACAGAGAAAACCCCTGATGAAAGCAACTGGAGAGCCAGGATCCAGTTGTCAAAAGCACTCACAGCGAAGACTGCTCAGAGTTTCCATCCCACATTAAACTATTACTCAACAGAAACGTAACAATGATCTTTATTAACTAACTAAACACACCTTATCCTATGGAACCATAATACTTTTAAACAAAACAGTAAGAAACCCAAGGTCCCAAAGTTCAGGTGCAGTCACCCTTATCTCAGTTGCAGTCTTTTACATCCTTGGGGCTTGAATGCAGAACGAAAGCAATCCTCATCCTCTCTAGCTGCAGGAATCTTCAGGCAGATGCCATGCAGTCCTTTCTTCCTCCTGTGTAGCCAGCACCATGCAATCAAGTCACTGGCCATCCAGCTCTCAGTTCCACTGCAGACAACTCCCCTGCAAAGCAGTCCAAAGCTGGGAGAAAACATCCTGCAGTCCACTCCTGCTCAGCTCCTTTCACTGAGTCCCTTAGCCAATGTCCTCTGCAGCTCTCTTGTTTGTTCCTCTCCAAGCTGCTCCTCTCAGGCTTCTCCTTGGGCACCTAACTCCAGCAAAAAAAAAAAAAAAAAAAAAAAAAAAAAAAAAAAAAAAAAAAAAAAACCCACACTTGTGGAGCATGCTCAGTGTGCTCCCACACCCTGTTACCAGAAGGTTCTGGTTTCTGGGCTGCAAAATCTGCCCAGCAATGTAACCCAGCCATAAGGGTCCCTAAAAGAGATTGCACCTATTTAGGCACATGGGTTACATCTGTGCAGACTGGCTAGCTCACCATGAAGTCTGCATTACAGAAAAATAGGTCATAAAACCAGCTCTGAGCAAAACATACCAGTGATTCTCCTGAGGTCTAAGTAAGAAGAAAATTCCTTAGAGAATTTAAGTATTAATTGTTGTATTTTGTTCTTTTGTCTGATCTTTGCCTTGTCAGGACTTCTTCCTTTTGCTTAATGTATTCTCACCAGTACAGTTCTAAAATGATTTAATTACACATTGTCTAGAGTACCCACATTCATTTAAAAAAGTTGTTTGTTTCAAGCCTTAAACACGAACTCAGATGTGATACCTTTTTAATCAAACTCCTACCTATGTGCCCTCTAACTGCTTTGTAGCATTATCACTTTTTTTCTCATGATTTTTGCATACTATTTTGTGATGTTACATTTCTCTACACTAAATGTGGGCTCCAACTTGAGTCTAAACTTCTACTCAGAAATTTTTCAGCCCTGGAGTCTGACCCCAAGTCACTGACCTGTGCCAGCGAAGAGCTTTTTATACCTGTGTAGACATATTCTGAGGTGGGGATCCTCTACTTTACTTCAATCTAAGGAAAAGCTCTCTTTAAATCTCTATAAGTATCCTGAAAAAGCAACTGTGGTCTATAATCATGACTTGGAGTCTTGGCTGAGGAAGTGATTTCTTTCCAGTGTGGCTTTCCATAATCTGATATAAGCTCAAAAGCAATGCATACATTTTACCCCAGTGAAGACTCAAAATGAAATTTGAAAATGGTGTTTCTCAGGCCTGTTGTGGTGGATTTTGTATCACTAATGGCCTTCATTGTAAGTGGGGCACTTCCAAAATTTAGCTCAGATTTGTTAATTTGAACTAATAAGTTTGAATGTAGTTCAAACTGCACTGAATTAACAGTGTGAATTAAGTCAAATTACAGTTAATTCAATTTAACCCACTTTGTTAATTTGAACTAACCACCCTTAGCTCGAATTAACAAAGTGGACTTAAATGTCCGTACTTTGCCAATAATTGAACTATGGGCTTAGTTTGACCTAAAGGGCAGGTCTTATTAGTTCAAACTAAGCTTTCATTAGTTCGAATTAAGGAATTCCTTAATTCAAACTAATGAAAGCCCTAGTGTAGAGAGGGACTAAGTTCATTCAAATTAAGCCTCCTTAATTCAAACTAACTTGCAAGTATAGACATAGCTTAAGAGCCTTCATATTTGATTCAGCATTTTCCATGTCAATTGTTTATTCTGAACCAGTCTGACAATATGTACTCTGTACTTAAACAGCTTCCTGTGCTTTCCTTTATACACTGCATGCACCTCTTACCATTAGTTATTTTTTTCCACTTCTCTGTTCATCTACATTGACTTAAAAAAACTCACTATATTTATTGCTAGATGGTATGCATAATCTGAGGGCATACAAAAATTTATCTTTGAATGCTTTAAATCTCTCTCCATTACTCAAACTCATTCAATTTCACCCATCATTTCCCATGCACTCCCAAAATTTGTTCAGCTGAAATTCAGTGTCCTTAGGTCTCACTTCCAGCTTGGCTATAAACCAAAGGAGATTAGATTGCATTACACTCTTTGTAGTTGCACATAATGTGTAACAGTCTTATGCTCTGGCCACAGAATTACTAAACTATTTCTTTTACTTGGTGAATACTGAATTATATTAAAGAAACTGATACATTACATTATTTAGTCCTTTTCACAGTGGTTTTATTTCATCTTCTGCCCCGTCAGAAGGAGGTATAGCCATCAATGTGTATAATTATTTCCATTTTATTTAATTGTGAGCTATACTCATTCCAGTTTATACATAATGCTTCTAATGACTGCAGGCTTTATGTAACCCTTCTGCCAGGGCAGGCTGCAGGACAAGGGTCGGGTTCTATACCTAGGGGTTTCCCAATAATGTAATACTACTAACTGCCTCAAGCCCCCACCCAGATTTCTGTGAAATCCTGCACTGTTCCCTAGGCATCCCAAAGGGGTAAGTCTTCCCCACTCACAAGCATGAGTCTGCCTGTAGTAAACAGAAGTTTTAATAGTAGTAGAGTGTAAAAGGCCAAACAACAGAAATCAGTGCTGATCTAGCAAATCAGTACAGAGCAAGGTTCCCAACAACCCACAGCACATAACAGAACATACAAGACTTACTGGTAAACAGGTAGTGATCTGGGGAATCAGTGCTAATCAGGCTTCCAACATGATTCCACATATCATAACAGCAAAGGTAAACTCACTAGCAAAATCAGCAGCAATCTGGAGAATCAGTGCTAACTAGGCTCCCAATCAACCCTAGGGTACATAGGGAGCGTCTTTCATGCCAGCTGTCCGTTAGCACCGCCACCGGTCACTCACTCCATCCAATAGCATAATCCCTTGGCTCTACCTTCTGCCCACCAACTCCACCCACCAGTCACTCACACCATCTAGCTCGCTGCTGGCCACTCTCACTATCCCCCGGCTCTGCCCACTGTCTGCCAGCTCCACCCACCAGTCACTCACAATGCCTCTCTCATTGCTGGCCACTCTCACCATTCACTGGCTCTGTCCACCAGTCACTCACACCACCCAGCTTGCCGCTAGCCACTCTCACCATTCACCAGTTCCTTCATCTGCTGCTCCTTTAGTGATTTCAGTTCAGAGGAAGTTTGCCTCTCTCTAGTGACTCCAGCTTGTAACTTCAAATAGCTGCAAACAGCTATCTCTATTTAAAGTGACAAAGGCCTCAGAAGAAGCCTAGCCAGATCTATCATTAGACAAGGGAGACAATAGGAAGTAAAGCAGAGATAGCCTCAAGCATACCTTCAGAAAAAGCTATGCAAACCCCCACTCCCGCCTTCAACTTCTTTCAAGCTGAAACATGCAGTAGCCTCTCTTACAAATCTTTTTTCAACTAAGGGTAGCTTTTACCCTTTAACCCAGACAGATCTGAAACAGTAGCAATTCACAAAAAGACAGTATTTCATATTTCCCCTCAGTAGAATTAGATATTCACAGATTTGTGATCAAATAAACTCAAATACCATTACCCATGTTGCTCTGCACCCATAGTTTGAATATGCTGATGTGTTTTGTGCTTATGCAAACACAAAACCCACGTGGATTAGATGTCCCCCTTCAGAACCTTTTAGGCACTGCTCTTAAGCCTGCCTTACATTTACGTCACATCATAGTCACGCAAAACTCACTAAGGTCAACAGATCTTTTGACAGAATAAGAACTGCTGGTCTGGATCTTGTGTCATCGTTCCAACATAAGCACAAATTACACTGTTTCTCCTAGTACATAAACTTTACTCATTGGACAAAAAGGCAAAATTTTGCCCTGCAGCAAACTTGCCAATCTCTGAAACCTTTGAAAATTTCTCACAGGAACAAACTGCCAAGTTGCCTTTTGTAGAGAGAAACCTGCCTTCCAGGTAAGTTTGGCATAAAAATGTATATAGGTTAGATCAGAACATTCAACACTGCCTTTTCCACATGCAAAGGTGCCAGTTGCCTTGTCTTCCACTTTCCAAGGATTTGCATTTTAGTGAGTAGGCTGAGGACAGAGCAACATATCTTTCATACCCTGTACCTTGTAGAAAGTGTTATGGACCAGTATCTAAGCAGTCTTCTTTAGTACTTGGAGAAATAGTGAGGTCTTGGAAGCAGAGCAAGCATCCAGGTTGGAGAATGAAGGTCAGGGCCAGGACTAGAGCCAACTGTCAATTACCAAAGCTAGGACTCAAGCCACCAGGTATCAAAACTGAAGTCAGAGTCAAAGTTAAATTCAAAAGCTAAGGGGCAAGCCAGAGTCAGAATCAAAAGTCAAGTTCAGAGCCAGGTCTAGTAACTGAACTGATAATTAGAGACAAGATATAAAGTCAGGGTGTGGAGGATACACAGACTATGAAAACATTAGGAAAAGTTAGTTCAAACTTATTAGTTCGATCTAATAAGTTCAAAGTTAGTTTGAACTAACCTCGAACTTATTAGATCGAATTAACAGTGTGGACTAGTTTGAACATTAGTTTGAACTAGTCCACTTTGTTTGGTCAAGCTAACTGCCCTTAGTTAGAACTTATTAAATTCAACCTAAAGGTTAATCCTGGTCCCCACTAGTTCCCATTAGTTCGAACTAATGCTTGGACTAAGCACTTAGTATAAACTAACTGGTGTTACTTACTAGTTTGAACTAAATGTTCTTTAGTTCAATCTAAGGAATTCCTTAGTTCAAACTAATGAAAGCCTGATGTAGAGAGGTAAAAAGTCAGTTTGAATTAAGCCTCCTTAATTCAAACTAATTTACCAGTCTAGACATAGCCATAGAGATCAAGCATGGAGCTGGAGCACAATGAGAACAGAAGCAAAGGTAGGGGTGAGACAAGCTGTTCAGTCATAATCAGAAATCGTATTATTCAGACAAACTTCCTGTTCCTCCTTCCTATTTAAATAGCATGGTTGGACCAATCAGTGGAGCTGGATCATGCTCCAATAAGGGATCTTGTGTGTTGCGTCATGGCTCAGGCTATAGGCCTACTAGTTTTTTGGTAGATATTGGGTAAAGACTAAGAGACAGCAACTGTGTAAGTAACCTGATCCTCAGTAATGTGCTGGGTTTGTGGGCAGGCCACTTGCTTCATTCTTTTCAGAGGAAGCAGGCATGCCCTGTGGTAGAAGAGTTGAAGATCTCCACTAGGGTAATCTGAAAAGATTTTTTTTCCCCCCTGAGGCCCTTCTGTAAGCTTTAGTGCAGAGGAAGTAATAAAGTCCCATATGAACAATTTTCATTAAAACCAATCAGTTTCATGTTCAGACCACAGAATCACCAACTTATAACAGAAAATAAAACATTTTCTACAGAGAAATGGGTTTATTTGTTCAGTGAATCCCTACTGAAAAATGACTTTTCTTTGTATCTGGCCATTTTTAAAATCTTGTATCTTTAAAATCAATTTCAGATGACTAGGCTAATCATGTGCAAAAAGTTCCAGTAGAAGTTTCAGTTAGTTATTTATTTTATTTATTTGGCTTGACTCATGAAAAATATCTGTTGCTATATGGCATTAGATATGTCAGATAGGATGCATTATGTGGAGAAATACTAGAAAGATATTCTCCTGTAAATCACAGGCTTCAAAATTAAATACCCATGAACTGACTTAAATTTAAAAAGAGGCTGTCAAATACTGTCAATCAAAAAGTGGAAAGTAAACCAACTAACACTACTACACACTTAGGATATATGGAGGAAATTTGCTTTTTGAAAAGTTTTACCTACCATTGGGCCTCATTGCTTTTTTCCTGTATTTCCAATAAGCAGAATTTAAAATGCATTCTATTTTCCTCACACTGTCTCTGCAACAGCCCCCCCACCCCACCCACGACAAGCAAAGAAACAAAAACAAAGGCACAAATTTTCACGATTTTCATTGGGACCAATATTCAACCTTAGGAATTAAAGCTCTCGATCTCTGGGAATAGTTCAGTGTTTGCCACAGAAAACCAACAGTAATTGTTTGTGCACCATTTCCTCATACTTGAGCTATTTATTATTATTATTTAATTACCTGTTCCATTGGCATTAAGATAAACTGTATTAAAAAGTCAAATTGGCAAGCCCTTTTTGTTTTTGTCCCTTGCTGAGCCATTAAAATTTGATTTTAATAGCAGCTATGAGATACACACAGAGAGTCTTAGGAATTATAAGATCAGAAGTGCAAAAGAACTTGGAAGTTTAACCCTGTCTCTACTGGAGTATGTGAAAATTCCCTAGATATATTACTAGGTCATATTCAGCCTAAAAGAAAATGTGTCCTAGAATAACTGGACTAACACTTCTGTTGTTATCTAGTGCTGAAACATTTTCATTTCCACACATTTTGCTTTTCTTCAATATCTGGGGACAACTGGACTGAGGAGAATCTCACACTGTGTCAAGTTCTTGATAATTTTTTTTTTTTTAAACAAAACATTACAACTTCAAGGCCAAATCAAGCACACTGAGGTTGCACAATTTCTCAGGTTCAGTGTGGTGTGCATGCTAGTACCTCAGACTCAGTCATAGTTGACAGCAATCAAAGAAATGTAAACCCTTTCAACTCCAGCCAGTTGGATTATTTGGTGCATCTGTGTGTCTGATTTGTCAAAACACCCAAGTTTAATCATTAGCCATGACGTTTCCTTACTTTCCTGTAGATTTCATCTGCAAATAACTGTTACACAAGGAATATTTTATATTCTACCTTTCCAAATAAAGTCACATTATGATATTAGCATTTCAGTTTCTCCACTTACAGTTTGTCCCATATAGTTGTGCATAATAAACTTTTTTTTGTACCTACCTTAAATGTTATTCTGCTGTTTATGGTAATTGTTTTGACTATAGTGCACATAATGTGTAATTCAATCTAAGTGAAATCATTAGAAAGCAGCTTCTGCAAATGCTTTGATTCCAAACATACTAGAGTTTCTATGCCTCACAAAGCCAAATGCTTTCAGCAATGCTACGTAAATCTAATGGCTTAAGGAATGGTACTTTTGGGTGCAGGAAGTAGAGCGAGGCCTCAGGGAGCTGAAATTAATGTTTTGCACAGGGACAAATTCTGTCATTTCCCTCTCGTCACAAATCAATTCCATTGCACAAGTTTAACATAGCAGAGGGGAACTGGGGAGTGAAAGAAAGGACATGGGGGGACTTTGCAGGGGATATGCACCCAGTAGTTTCAGTGACTCCCTTACCTCAGTGCATAAGGGATGTGTAAGGATGAACAACAGGCAGAAGATATGCTATTGTGCGGAAGTAACATCCCAGCATTGCTTGTACAGCTTTGCAACCACTCTGTGGCTTTGTGAGGAAGATCCCCTATACAAGTGGTTCTAAACCTTTTTTGGCTTGAGGGTAACAGATATTTTTACAACCCTGAAGGACCACCAGTAGCTTATGCTTCCCCATACTGCAGCCAAACAGAAGTTGTTCAGCAAGGAGGCTGCCTCCTTTCTGACCTCCCATCTCCCTGGCTTCAGCAGAGAACCAGCAGATGTCCTATACACATGTGCACTCCACCTGGGTCCCTAGCAGTGGCTCCCTTCTGTAGCCAGGGTGATGAAAGATTAGTGTCCCTCTCTCTGGTTCTAGCAGGGACTGAAGCACTGAGGGACCCAGGCAGAGTGCTTTGCTCTCTACTGGAGTCAGTGGAAGGGAGTGCTGATCTCCCAATCCTCTGTCTCCAGCAGGGAACTGAGTGTCTGTGGATCTAGGTGGAGAACTAAGTGCCCTTAGTTTGAACTTCTTAAGTTCAGACTAAAGGTTAGTTCAAGTCTACATCACACTTTGTTTGAACAAACGCTCAAACTGAGAGCTTAGTTCAAACTAAGCATAGGTGCTTACTAGTTGAACTAAGTGTTCCTAAGATCAAAATAAGTAATTTCTTTGTATGAAACAAGGAAAGGCTAATATAGACTGGAACCTATGTAGTTCAAATTAAGCTTCCTTAATTCAAACTAAATTGGCTGTCTAAACACAGCCTGTCAATTTCAAAAGGGATAGCTGTTTTAGTCTAGTCCAGTAAAAAAAAAACCAAGGAGTTGTGTGGCACTTTAAGACTAACAGATTCATTTTTTGCATGAGCTTTCATGAGAGAAGATTCCACTTCCTCAGAAGATGGGTGAACTTACAGAAAGGAATGAAACTAAGTGCAAGTGGGCATAAAACATAGGATCAGGTCATACAGTAACAGCAAATCAGAGCAGTTTTCAGGTTCAAACCATGGGAAGCCTGAAGTCAGACATCATCTTCCTTTCTAAATGCAAACAACTGGACATTATACCTAATGGACTGAAGGTAAAAAATCCTTTACAATCGACATATTACAGAGACTACAGTGACAGATTATGCCATACTCTCTCACAGAAACTCAGAAACCACCTGATCAGCATCCTGTACAGCAAACAGAGCAAAATTAAAAATGAACTCTCAAAACTAGATTCCTTCTTAGCAAACCTACCTACAATGCATTCTTCTACATGGCTGGACTTCACAATGAAGAGAAAAATCCATCTATGACACGCACTTTGCTTTCCTACAGAAGAAAAAAAGATACCAAACTATATAAACTTCTATACACCACTACAGGAAGCAAGAGTGACACCTATAACCCAGCCAGCAACATTGTTAATCTCTCAAGCTACACACTTACTCTAGCAGAGGAATCTGTTCTGTCTCAGGGACTTTCTTTCTGCCCCACAACTGCCACACACAAGATAAAATTCTGCGGTGACCTAGAGGCCTACTTTTGTTGTCTAAGACTCAAAGAATATTTCCATAACACCACAGATCAATGCACTGACAAACAGATGCCTACCTCCAAACACTACAAGAAGAAATATTCTTCATGGACTTCTCCAGAAGGCCGAAATGAGAGACTTGACTTCTATATTGATTGTTGCTGCCACCGTGCCAAGGCTGAAATCGTGGACAAACAACATCCTTTACATCATAACCTCAGCCCTGCAGAACACAATGCCATCCACAGCCTCAGAAACAACTCTGACATTATCATTAAGGAGGCTGACAAAGGAGGTGCAGTTGTCATTATGAATAAACTGGATTATGATCAGGAGGCTTATAAACAACTCTCCAACACAACCTTCTACAGACCACTTTCCTCTGACCCCACTGAGGAATACCAAAAGGAATTACAACCCCTACCCAAGAAACTCCCTAAGACAGCACAAGAACATAGAGACAGAAACACCACCAGAACCACGGCCAGGGATGTTCTATCTACTACCTAAAATCCATAAAAAAGGAAACCCTGGATGTCCCATCATCTCAGGCATTGGCACTCTTACTGCCAGCCTGTCTGGCTATGTGGACTCCCTCCTCAGACCCTATGTTATCAACATCCCCAGCTATCTTCAAGACACCACAGACTTCCTGAGGAAAGTACAGTCCATTGGAAAACCCTGAAAACACCATTCTGGCCACTATGGATGTAGAAGCTCTTTACACCAACATCTCACACAAGGATGGATTACAAGCTATTAGAAGAACCATCCTAGATGATGCCACAGCGCCGCTTGTGACTGAACTTTGTTACTTTGTACTCACCCACAACCACTTCAGATTTGAAGATCATTTATATCTCCAAATCAGTGGCACTGCTATGGGCACCCGCATGGCTCCACAATATGACAACATCTTTCTGGGTGACTTAGAACGTTTCCTCAAGTCTCATCCCAAAACATGTCTTCTTTACCTGCGCTACATTGATGACATCTTTATCATCTGGACACATGGCAGGGATGCTCTTGAAGATTTTCACAGAGACTTCAATAATTTCCACTCCACCATCAAATTGAGCCTGGAACACTCCAGAAAGGAGATCCACTTTCTTGACACTACAGCACAAATCAGGGACAGACGCATCACCACCACCCTATACTGAAAACCTACTGATCGGTATAGTTACCTACATCCTTCGAGCTTCCATCCTAAACACACCACACGATCCATTGTCTATAGCCAAGCCCTAAGATATAACCACATTTGCTCTGATCCCTCAGACAGAGACAGACATCTTGAGGATCTCTATCAAGCATTCTTGAAACTACAGTACCCACCTGGGGAAGTAAGAAAACAAATTGACAGAGCTAGATGGGTTCCCCAAAGTCATCTACTACAGGAGAGACCCAAGAAAAAATGCAACTGAACACCACTAGTCACCACATACAATCCTCAAGTCAGACCTCTACAACAGATCATTAAGGACCAATAGCCTATTCTAAAAGATGATCCCTCTCTCTCTCTCTCTCAAGCATTAGGAGACAGACCGTTCCTTGCTTATAGGCTGCCCCCTAATCTTAAACAGATTCTCACCAGCAATTACAGCTCTAACAAAAGAAACATTGAAGCAGGCACACACCCATGCAACAAACCAAGCTGCCAATTCTTCCCACATATCTGCACAACAAATATCATCATAGGTCCTAATCAAGCCTGCTACTCCATCAAAGGCTCATTTACCTGCTCATCTACTAATGTGGTCTATGCCATCATGTGCAGGAAATGCCCCAACACCTTATATATTGGACAAACAGGACGACCACTGCGTAAGAGGCTGAATGAGCAGAGAGCTGATATCAGAAATCAAAGAACAAAGAAACCAGTTGCTGAGCACTTCCATCTTCCTACTCACTCGATGACTGATTTGTTAACCACTGTTGAGATGTAGCTGGGTCATCAAGACTGCAAAGAGAAACAGCTGAACTCGAATTAATATGCAAGCTAAATTCTGTGAAAGCAGTCCTTAATCAAGACTATGGGTTCTTTTCCCATTACAAAGGGTAATTTGACTTCAGGCTTCCCATGGTTTGAGCTTGAAAACTGTTCTGATTTGCTGTTCCTGTATGACCTGATCCTATGTTTTACACCCCCTTGCACTTAGTTTCATTCCTTTCTGTAAGTTCACCCATCTTTGAAGCATCTGAGGAAGTGGGATCGTCTCCCACGAAAGCTCATGCAAAAAATAAATCTGTTAGTCTTAAAGTGCCACACAACTCCTTGTTGTTTTTTTGACTAAACACAGCCTTTTGTTCCTCATGCCACAGGTTAGGAACCACTGCCCTGTGCTATGACACAGCACCCAGTACAGTGTCTTTATGGTGGTCCTGAGATAAGAAGTTGACCCTTAGTGAAGTTACTTAAGGAATAACTGCATACCAAATGATGCATTTACAAGCTCTTCTCAGGCCAACCAAGCCTGCTCATTTTGTTACCAATTGCCATGAAGATCCTCTAGTGCCAAGTAAAGGTATAATAGTGTCCACATATCTCTTCTTTCTGAGTTAAATGTTAACTTTAGTATTAATTATTATTATTCCAGAAAACAGAAACCTTAACAGAGACCAAGAATCTATTTTTCTGTGCACTGTACAAGTGCATAGAAAGAGCCACTACACCATTGAGATACCCAAGTGACAAGTAAAAAGATATACTAAAGAAAGAAAACATAATTATTGCCATTTTACTGACACACTGAGATTCAGGAACATGATAACAATTACAAGATAAGGCTGTAGAGTTAGGGAAGGAACACAGGTCTCAGGTTCATGCCTCAATTACAAGACAATCCCTCCTCTGGTGAGCAATGATGAAATTTCTTGCTATACACAAATCCTACCATCTCTTCTTCCCTCTCAAACCATGATTAATCTCAGCTTGTTCTTACTCAATGTAAGGTGAACTAACCTGGAGATGATGCCACAAGTATGCACTGTGACTGTACAAGCTGGAAGCAACTACAATTTACTATGATCCTCTTTTTTATTCACTTCATCTAAGAATTAATTAGAATTTTGACAAAATGTATTTAATTTTAAATATTTGAAGAATCATTATCTACAAGCTATCTGGCTTGTTTGTATGGGTTCCTCTTAAGAACACCTCCAAATATTTGATATCCAAGATTCATATATGCAAAGAAATGTATTTTTGTTCTCTTTTAACCATGCTAATTAGAATCCATCTGCTGTCTTTTAAAATATGTCTTGTACATGCAATTGCCTTGTATTTGAATGTTTTCATAGTTACCTTGTTTTCTTTAGCTATTTTCGTATTTGCTTGTTGGTTAAAAAGCAAACAGAAAAAAAAATCCACAATGTGGCATTATATTGATACCCTCATGGATCAGGCTTAGATTCACCACTTATCTCTCTGCTATTTGAGCTAACTGAGTAACTGACAACCAGGACTGTCCTGGAGGAGGGGGGCAGGGCCAATGAGCCTGTGGGGGGCACCCCACCCCTATGCTGGAGGGAAGGGTAGGCAGACCACCGCACTCCTGTCTCTTCCTTGGGACAACCACTCCACCCCTGGGGTGGAACAGCCAGCCCATGGGCAGTGCAGAGTGAAAGATAGGAACTGGTGGTCTGTGGGCCACCCCACCCCACCTCCAGGTTGGCAGTTCCACCCTGGAGGCAGGGAAGGCCAACCCAGAGGCCAGTTTCCATTCTTCCACCCTGCCCCACTGCCTTAGGCTTCCCCTTGTCAGATGCTTGAAGATGTAGAAGTATAGGTGAATGGGAGGAAAATAAATGCAGATAAATGCAAGTCACACCAAAAGGAGTCTGGTGGCACTCATGCAATAAATACGTTTGTTAGTCTTTAAAAGTGCTACAGGATTCCTTGTTTCCTTTGCTGAACTAGACTAACACAGCTACCCCCATGGAATTTGTGGAGCTGGTGTATAGTAGCTGTGAGAGGCTAAGCAAAGACAATCTTTGGGAATTATACCTACAAAAATTGAAGTTATCTACAGTGCATATAGAAACTTTTTTTCCCAGATATGGTAAAAGTCACATTCCTGACACAAAAGGCACTCACCTGCTGAATTTCCAGTTTCCACACCGAAGCTTGGGGCATTCAAGCACCTCCAAGTCAAGTTTGCCAGAACTGTTTTAACATTGCCAAAAAACATATCCCTTCCACTCCTTCTCATTTTTAAAAAATGGCAGAACCATTTTAGCTGATATTCTCTAAGACAGTTTAGACATTCTTCATGGAAGGTTTCAATGCTTGGTAAAATTAAAAGAAACTGAAAACAGGGTGTTCTAGTAGGAACTATCAGGAAACCTTAATACTAGGAAGTTCTACCAATTGTACCTGTAACATAGTTGGTGTTCACTAAAGCTAAATAAAAATGTTTTGGTGAACCCAAAATTATTCACAAATCTAACCCAATTAGTTTTGGCTGGGAAAAAGGTGTTCAAGGCCAGCATCAGAAATCTGCGTATGCCTGTCCTTATAACACTTAGCCCAATGGTTATAACATTTGTTTGGTATACAGAAGACACAGGTTTCAATTACAGAGCTGGGAATTGAGTTCAATTTCCCAGCCAGCAAGCATCCAAACCATTGGGCTATTGTCAATTCTGGGATGGGATGCTCCCAATCTACTGAAGCAGTTCCACTTGATAGAAATACTTAAATATTCATTGGAATAGGGACTTGGATTCAGGGCTCCCCTTCCAAGTGGGTGCCCTAACAACCTGGATCTTCTGCACAAAGCCTCTCTTGTTCAAGTGTTCCCATTCTGTATAAATAGTTAACCACTGGGTCAAACAGAGAGCCAAGGATAACTCTACAGCTTGGTGATGTGGCCACTCACATGTTGGGTGGTTGATGAGTATGCAGATCTTCTCTTCTTGATTCAGAGGAAAGGTAAATGATTGGCAAATAGGCTGTTGAGTCATTTATTGGATCTCAACCTATACCTACAACATGCAAACAGGGAAAAAAAACAATAAAACAAATACCTTAAAATCCCATTCAGAGAAGTGCATTGAACTCTCAGGCCTGAATTTGCCAAAGTGGCATTTAATCCTTGGAGGCCCAGGGTCCATCTCAAGACAGTTTCTTGATCTGCAAAGATGGTTAGTCTTTCTGGATGCCTCAGCTCTTGGGTATCCAAAGAGCATATATTTATCAGGCCCCAAATTGCTCTTTGGATACCCAAGAGCTGAGGCATCCAAAAAAATCTGTGATAAATTGAATGCTCACGAAAATCTGACATACCTGCTATAGTCTCATGCCAGACTGTGAAAACATGAAAAGAGATCCTGAAACAGCAACCATTCCAGAGAGCTCTTGGAGTAAAGCATTTTCTGTGTTTTCACTTTTTATATTCTATACTGAGAGGACACTGGAGTGAAAACACATAGCACAGCAATGTCTCTCTTTAAACCAAGGGCTTGAAATCAGTAGGAGTTTTTCCATTGACTTCAGTGGGCTTTAGAGTGGGCTCCAACTACATAATTGTGATGCGAATAACTAGAATCAACCAACTGGGCCAAGTATTATATACATTTGGCATAACTCCTCTCCCTCTTATGCAATGTTCATCTATTAATTGTATAGCTATCATGTGGGATATGATATATTGTAGTTACTATAGCATAGTAACCAGTCACAGAGTAATAGACTCCAAGGTCAAAAGAGACCAATATGATCACCTAGTCTGACCTCCTGCACAATGTAGGCCACAAAACCTCACTCATCCACTTCTGCAATAATCATCTAAGCTGGGACCTGTATTAAAAGTCCTCAAATCATGTTTTAAAAAATGAAAGGCAGAGAGAATACACCAGCAAATGAGTCATGCACCGATGCCACAGAGGACAACAACAACAACAAAAACCTGCCAATCTGAACAAGGGAAAAATACCCTCCCAACTCCAGATATCAAGATCCCTAGCCAGATACGCAAGAAAGAATTCTCTTTAATAACTCATAACCCACACCATCAAGGATCCCATCAAAAGTCATTGGCATATCTACCACCAGGAGACAGAGAGTAGTCAATTGCCAAACTAGACTGCCCTAGCAGACCATTCCCTCCATAAATCTATCAAGCTCAGTTTTGAAAACAGCTAGGTGTTTTGCGCCCCCCCCCCCCGTCCTCTTGGAAGGCTATTCCAGAACTTTACTCCTCTGATGGATAGAAACCTGTTTCTAATAGAAAAAAGATTATAGTCATTTATATAGTTTGATAGTAATGTATAAAGGTAATTGCTACACTCAATTACACAGCACAATGCTCAAGCAAATCAATGGTCATTGCAGTTGTGTGAGAACAGATCTGGGGCCTTAGTACATACAATTGAACACAGCAGAGTTGTCCTTTGGTAGCTCTCTTACAGAAAAAAGGGGTCATCTGAGGATCTGAAAAGAAGCCAAGCCACCAGAAAGCTTTTGGTGGCAACAGCTTTTTGTTCTGTTTGCATAGCACTTAACACAATGAAGTCCTTGTTCATGACTAGGGCTCCTACATGACATGGTAGTAAAAAAAAAAAAAAAAAATTAATAATCCTGATCTCTAGTGAAGGCTTCTTCTACCACTAAAGTTAAACACTTGGGGCCGGATATTGTCAAGAGTTCAGCTCTCTACCACCTTACTCTGCAATGGGAAGCGGAGCTATGACAAATGAGCATTTTGAAAATCTGGGAGATAAGTGGGAACTGAGCTTCTCTGTAACGCAGTACCTTGGGCTCTGTCTTTGTAAAATGTGGATAATGTGCACAACCACATGGGGATTTAATAGGAAAATGTTAACAAAGTACTATAAAGTGATAAGCAATAATGAGTTCAATCTTTTTCTCTAACAGTCCCAGGGAATCCCCCGGACTGTGGGATCAAAACCATTATTTTCTCTTTTATTCTTTCATCCAGACAATACAGAAACAAGATTCAGATAGTAAAATATAGACAGAGACATATTTATTACCCTACATTGATTCTTTCCTTCACGCTCATATTCTAACTCTATAACAACTATGCTAATCGCGCTTCACAGTGCTAAATAAATGTTCCGTGAACTTAATGCTTTTCACAGGCGAGGAAGCATGAGTAGTCCAAGTTGAAAAGAGTATGCTTTAAACAGCTCTGAGCAGTCTAAAGACAGACAAAGAAATTCAGTTTATAACAGGCTCCTCAAAGTGTGTGGGAGTCCCCTGACCTCTCTATTCTCCTTGTGGTTGCAATAGGAGTTTTGCTTCCAACACCAGAAGAGGATCATAAGCAATTGATCCATGAAAACATTCAGGAATGGTAGCACGAGGAGGGTGAAGGCACATATGAACCTAAAGCTCCACCTATTGCACTTATGTTTCCCAAAACTCACTCCTTGAACAAGATTCTTGTGGTCATCAACACAGTACCTGACATCAGCTTTTCCTGATCTATCACTAAACAGAGAAAAAGGAAATTGAACAATATGCACCTGAATCTTTTTCTGACTGCACCATATGTCATAGGTTTGGGGCAGGGTCAGTTTAAAGCTCCCACCACAGTCTTGGGAAGCAGAACTTCCCTACAACCTCTGGGAAATTCAATCAGAATTCAGTCAGAGATCCCTCCAGAGTGGTACTAATAACCAAAGATCACAATTTTCGATTGACACACCAGTTCCTCAGTTGCCTAGCAGGGGATCACCTCCAATTTGTGTTCTTTCTAGCTGATTCTTGGTACAACATGGTGCAGGGTCATAGGAACCCATGTGCTTAGATTTTCCCCCCACCCCCCAGGCTTGTCCCCACACTTAGAGCTCAGATGCTTTTATCTAATGTGAGCCTACTGCTGGAAGAGTAGCCACACCCTATTCTCTTCAGCAGCCAATGCAGTTCCTCCTCTAATCACAGGCTGGGTTTCCTACCAAACCTCTAACCAGCCAGAGCTCTATGAGGATGGAGAGGCCAGCTTCTCCTCTTTGTGTTTCTCCCTGTGAGTCAGGATGCTGAGGCCAAAGTCAGCTTTTACAGCTCCAGCGCTGACTGCAGAGTGGAGATGTATGGCACCTACTGAAATGGAAAGAAACTGTGTTTCCAATACTTTGGTTATCCAATGTATGGCAGGAATGGAGGTTGGGGTGGAATTGACTCCACCAACCCCTGTGGCCACTGAGAATTGGGTTGGTCCTTGATGTAAGTTAATTCAGCCTCAGAGCTGCTGTAGTTCATGGGATTGTGTGACGGGCTGGCCGCAGTCCACACCAGACAGGTACTTCCTGCTGATGTTATTAGGGAATTGCTCAAGTGGCTCTCCCCTCCACAGCCTGTGCTCCATCACTCTCATACAGCTATTCAGCACTCTGGCTGGGCACCAGTCCATATAACCCCTCCCATGAAAGGTTTCCCTATCCAGTCTCTGCCACTCTGTAGTCCATAACCACCACAATCCCACTGCCACTCCACTGATGGTCTGAGGCAGAGAGGGACTTGGGTCTACTCACTCATTTAGGATCCAGTCCAGGGACCCTGTGGGCAGCAGCCTCTGCACTGCCACTTCCCTTCAGTCCATTCTGTGGGCCGCTTCCCCAATACCATGCTGATCCTTACCTCAAGGCCCTGGCTCCCACTGCATTCCAGCAGTCAGCCACTGTGCTGTCTGAGATGTTGACTCCTCCAATCAGCTGAGCAGCCAACCTTCCCTGTCCACACTCTTAGCATAGGCTCCTTGCTCTGCTCCTGTTGCTCCCTTTTATATTGAGGCATTGGGCTCTGATTGGTTCTCCAGCAACCCCCTCCAATTGGCTGTCACTTCCAGAGCCCTATTAACCCCATTTTGACCAGTGTTGGGCAGCTGTACCGTCGCAGATGAGGAGATGGGTCCTTATACCAGCCAGGTTGGCTGGAGTGAAACTCAGTCTAGCCACACACTCTCCTTTTCCTTGCTTGCTATGCCCCAAATCAGTTCCTGCCCCAGGAGCCATAAAGGTGTCTAAAGAGTCAGTTTTGTATGCTGTGTGCTCCCTGGGGATTTCTCTTTGCTAAGGGACTAGAGGCTGAAGGATTTCTGTGTACTGCACCTTTAAATACAGAAGTGCATCTCTTCCTAAATACACGTACAACTTTGAGACAACTGTCATTTTTTTGTTTCTGTTCAGTTACACAATGTTACAGAAAGTCACTGTGTTTTCTCTCACTCAACGAGTTGAAATGTAGCTTTCCTCCTCGTGTGTGGAAGATCTTAAATCTGAGCTCACACTTTGGCAAAATGAGGGTAAGTGAAAAACTGACCCTGTCTGTATTTCAGTAAATATAATTAAAAAAAAAAAGCAAGGAGTCTTGTGGCACTTACAGACTAACAGATTTCTTTATCGCACGAGCTTTCGTGGCAGAAAATCCCACTTTGTCAGACGCTGTTAAGAGGGGGAACTTACAGAATGGGATGAAAATAAATGCAGGGGAGTGTAAGACATGGGATCAGGTCATACTGCAACAGTAAATGAGAGTGTCCCACCCATCTGCCAGCCAGGGAGGCAGCAAACTGAAAAGCACTTTGGCTGCCTGGTGAGCCACTTGTCAGGGAACCAGGGTGATGGTGAGCCTGCAAGCCTGCCAAGAGAGGCACCAATCTGTGGGATGCCAGCAAGTAGGGCAACTCAGGAAGCCACACAGCCCAGGGAGCAAGGCAGATGGGAAGTCAGGAAGCTATGTCATCTCAGTAGCTGAGCAGCCCTGGAAGCCTGCCCATTGCCTATCAGCCAAGAAAGCAGGAATCCTGGGAAGCTTCACAGCATTCCTTGTCTGCCTGTTAGTCCATCCATGAAGCATGCCATGAAGTAGACAGGATAGGCAGCGTAGATGTCCAACCTGGTTTCCATTAAAAAGAACTGAACTACATCTAATCACCATTTTCCAGTGGAAATGGGCGTCATTAGAAGATTTTCAATAAGATCCGCTTATACTAAAATGCCAAGTTCCAGTGGGGGAGCCGTGTTGGTCTAGTTCAGTAAAATAAACAAGGAGTCCTGTGGCACTTAAAGACTAACAAATTTATTTATTGCATAATCTTTTGTGGGGAAAAAATCCCACTTCGTCAGACACTTTGAAGACGGGGGAGCTTAGAGAATGGTAGGAAATAAATGCAGGGAGAAGCAAGTCATGGGAACAAGTCACACTGTAACAGATCAAAGCCCTTGTAAATCACCTGTTGTAATAAGAGAAAAATCCAAAGTCCATATTAAGCCATGAAGCAAGGCAAGCTAATTTTCAAATAAATTCAATCTCAGCAGCTTCTCTTTGAAACTGTGATCTGGTATTCATTTGTCTGTGCACCACAATTAGTAAATCATCAATGGAGTGATCAGGAAGATTGAATGCTGACCCACTGGTTTTAGAATGCTGTGATTTCTGATGTCAGATTTGTGCCAATTTATTCTTTTGCACAGAGACTGTCCTGTTTGTCCAATATATAAGGCAGAAGAGCTTTTCTGGCACATGATGGCACAAATCACATTGGTGGATGAGTAGGTGAATGAACCTTTGATGGAGTAACTGGTTTTATTAGGTGCTGTAATAGTGTCTCTTGTGCAGGTATGTGGGCAAAGCTGGCAGCGCAGTTTGTTCCAGAGATATGTGCCTGCTTTAATGGCTCTGTTGTAAGTCTGACAAAGTGGGATTTTCTCCCACAAAAACTCATTCAATAAATAAAATTGTTACTCTTAAGTGCCACAGGACTCCTTTTTTTTTTGTTATACTAAAATGATGTCTTCATGATTAAGGCACTGGATTAGAACTCAGGACATTTGTATTCTACCCCTGGTTCTGAAATGGACTTCCCATGTGAATTTACACTACTCACTTTTCCTCTCTGCACCTCTCAGTGAAACAGAGTAGCAACACTTTCTGAGTTCATCACAGGCACTACAGTACACCATTTACATTGGGGGGGGGGGAGCATAGATTCTCTCTCTACCCAAACTTGCTCTTTTCCTCTCAGGTGTCCCTCCTTTCACCACAAGTCCAGGAGGTATATGTACCCTCTTCAAACATAAGTGAGGTAGCATGACCTGTGATTCACTGTTGTCTGGGCCAAAAAGTGATTGGGCCTGAATCAGGTGCCTCTGCCTGGCTCTGTGAGGCCTATAGCTCAGAGGGTTGTTAGAATGAAATAATGAATCTTAGTGAGGCACTAAGATTCTATGATAAAGAATTCAAATGGAGAGAATTAATAAATAAATAGACCTGTTACATTGAAAGTTAATAGGCTAAGTCAAATGTATGGGGGGGGTGGGAGGATGGTGCACATAAACAAGAGCTATTTAAATATAAAAGTAAATTTAATACACAGGCTGGATTAACATCTTCCTTGGGAAATGTAGAAAAGGGGCATTGATCTATTATTTAGAAACTGTAACAAAAATGATCCATAATTTAGCTATCTGAGAAAGAAACTCCTTAAAGACACTCACACAGTACAAGGACTTTGTAATTAAAGCAGAAGACAAAAACGGAACAATTGTAATTATGAATAGTCAAGATTATTGAAAAGAAAATTTAAGGCAATTAAATTATGAAATCTCTCATCAGCCACTTGCTGGTGATCTGACTAAGATTCAAAGAGAGATTGATGCAATTTTGGAGAGAGGATTAAGTATTGTTAATGAGGAGTGGAAAAAAAGAGGTCTCCCTCAAGAGCAGGCAATGTGCCTTCCCTTTCTATGGATAGAAATTTAATGAGTGCATTTATTACACTATTCAATAACTTAGTCAATATTTATATTTTCATACCACATGTAGACACTCTGCATCTCTACCTAGGTATATTTGTGAAGAAGAGATCCTGGCAGGGTTGCTTCTGTGGCCATTCCTGTTTGTTTTCATCATGGAGCCATTAATTAATATCCATATATAGGGTACACCTATACTATAAACAAGGGATGTTATTTCCAGCTTGCATAAACATATAAATAGTAGTATAGTTCCAAATGGGTAGCCATGTTAGCCTAGTTCAGTAAAACAAACAAGGAGGCCTGTGACACTTAAAGACTAACAAATTTGTTAGTTTTTAAGTGCCACAGGACTGCTTGTTTATAGTAGCATAGCTATGCTTGCATGGCAGTAACAGCGACAATGTGGCTGAACCACGCTGTATACACACAACTCAGTTTCAGGTGGTTTTGTACTCAATTTTCTGCAATATTGTTAAAAAATGTTATTTCATTAACTATCTTGGCATCCATTTTCTGAAATACAGAGGCTATATATTAGTGTGAGCCCTGGGAAGTGGTATGAACTTCAAAGGCCTATAATGAACAATAGGCCAAACAAGAATAGACTTCTGGACAGTGTCAAGAGGTTTGCCTAAGGAATCTTCTACCTCCAATTATGTAAAAAACCTGGTCTTTTGAAGCTATTTGCTGAAGAGGAGATCACTGTATGAGGACCTGTTCCCAGAGTCTGAAGATCAAAGCTCAAGCTGTGTAAAGGATAGTGTGGATGAACCAGGTGTGGACCTGTTCTGAGCTAAAGCTATTACAAACTTGAAACCACTGCAAAAACACCTTTTTTTGATGGTTGGGAGACTAACTCCTGCAGGGGCCTTTCTGGAAAATGACTTAACATGAATGGAGGTACCTTTATTGTTTTTAATACATTTTCTCTGTAATGTTTGCACCTTAAAAGTAAATGTGCTTGCTTAGATAGAGCTCCATAGTAACATAACTGTGGACAATTATGCTGTGAAAAGAAACAGACGCTGGCCTGTTTAAGCAGTCTGACCTGCTAGGAAGAATACAGTGTAGGAAGGGAACTGTTGAGAAACCCCAATCAGAAGGAATAACAACATGGGTCATGGGATGTGGCAGCTGAGAACCTAACAGTGGGTGCCCTTCGTGGACCAGAGAAGGACTACAGTTGCAGTTGTCCTGAACTGTGCCACTCAGCATGGCTAAACTCTGCTGCTGCTGCTGCACTGCCTGTGCTACTGTGGCTACTCCACTATTTAAACATGCCCTAACTCCAGGAGATCTAGACCAATATGCAAATTGGGAAGTCACGTCCCTAGCTTGTACTGTAGATAAAGATATTGACATTAAAGTATTGGGTCAGGAATGTAATATGGACAACTGCAATCCTAATATTGGTCTCCCAGAAAGCAATATACAAATAAGGGACTGACAATTGACATAACTAGATATGGCCTTTGATGGAATAAGAAAGAGCGTTTGATAAGTAGTCAAACTCACCCCTAGAGACAATGGAATAATGACATAAGGAAAGTGGGCAGAGAAGCCTGACCTGGTGATTTTCTTTTGTGGCGGACTCTGCTCACTGTCATCTTTAGTTCTAATGGCCTCCATAAGGTTGTAAATATGCACAGGATAAGACCCTAAGTGTGACGAATGCAGAAAACCACTTTACTATATTTATTTTATACTTATGTATATTGATTTTCTATTATTTATCTTATATTTATCCGGATTAAGTAATACTCAAAGTTTGTGTTTCATCAATCTCAGCATTTTAATTAACTTTAAGTAGCCACCTCTCAATATTTTTTCCCTATTTTGTTTCATGTTGCTTCTTGCCAGATGCGTTTTTCACCCTGACTTAACCCTAGGCTACAAAGTCCTTGAGTAGTCTTCAACTAGGAAAGAACTTATCCAAAACACAGTAAGGGGAATTAGATTTTGTGTATATGGCAACTGCACAGCATCCCTTTAAAATGTTGCTGAGCCTATTAGTGGCGCTCTCCATATTTTATTTTTAAAAGTCTGCTAGAACAGCTGTGTGTTTATATAGATAGGCCTTATATGTTGTTCATATTTATATATATGCATATATAGCTAGTAAACATGATTATTTTTGACTCCACTCTACCTGTGTGGTTTCTTAATATGACATGTGAAGAGCAAAAGGCACAGCAGACCTCATTTACTGGTCTACACACAGTGCATGTGGTCTTGCCAGACTAACAGCTGTACATATCTGCTCACTGTCACAGATTCTGACGTCAGTAGACTTCACTGTTATCAGATAGTCTAATTTAATGCCTATCACAGGCCACAGCATGTCCTTGAGTTGATTCCTGTTTGAAGTACAGCATAGCTTTTAGAAAATGGACAAGCATGATTTTAAAATTTCCAGTGATGGTGAATCCAACATAGACATTGGTAAATAGGTACCTCCACTGTTAACTAATACGGGGAGGAGGATGGCCCAGTATATACTAGGGACCATCAGACACCTGGTATCCCAAAATGTGGCGGTCCCTAGTAAAGACAGACATTCACGCCACCATATTTAATATGAACAGGCAGGCTTCATCAGCTTGGCCTACCTGTGTCAAAGTTTTGCAGGTGTAGATTTGGCTGTATCAACAAATATACCTAAGATGCCACATTCCCGTAGTGCCTATTGCTATCATTATTGTTTACTACTTCTGGGTTTATAAGATGCTATTCTGCAAGGCAGAATATGACTAAATATATAACAAAAGACAGCCCCTTCCCCTATTGTGCTTCCAACCTAAAAGAGAAAATGTAACAGGTGAATGTGACAAATGTCGGTGGGAGCTAGATGGTGGGATAACACAGAGAATAGAATGTTTAGCACAGTAGTTGGCTGTGTAGTTCCTAACTTTGGCAGTAGCAGCTATTACAAGTTAACATTTGATCTATGATCTTCACAACCATGTCAGTTTCAGCAAGGGCTGCTCCTAACATAGAGGTGACCTAGGCGATCGCCTAGGGCGCCAAACACTATGGGGTGCTGCCTTGCAGCACAGGCACATAGCCCAGTGCACAGCGAGGCAAGAAGCTTTTAAGGTAAGTGCTGGGTGGGGGGCTAGGGACAACCTTTGGGGGGGTGCCAGTAGGAGTGTGGGTGGGAGGGAGGGGCAGGAGACCTCTGCTGGCCTGCAGCTCAGTGCCTGCAGCCTGCTCATCCAGAGAGGCTTGCAGTCTGACGCACCAACCAGACACACCCCCTGCAGCCCACCACACCCACCCCGCTGTGTGGGCTGCCATGCCAGGCAGCTCAACACCCAGCCTGCGGGCTGCTGCTGAGCCTACGCCCCTCTGCCAGCCCATCGCTTGGGCAGGTGGGGGAGGAGTCAGTGCCAAAATCACAGGTGCCTAGGATGCCAAAAAATACCTTGGGCCGGCCCTGGCTTCAACCAGTGGTAGACCAACTTTTCCTAGCGGTCCAGCTACTTTAATAGACTTTGTAGAGTTTAAGGCAAGCTAGGCCCATTAGATTTTTCTAGTCTGACCACTGTTATATTACTGGACCTCAAATTCCACCCAAATATTCCTACATTAAATCCAAGAACTTCAGTCAAACCAAAACAGTTTAGTCCAAAGGAGATTAAAGTGTTGTATGTTACTGACAGCAAAAGTCAAGACTTAGGTGGCACTGGTGTCAGAGGCCCCTGAAATGGAAGGGAATTGCTTTGGTGATATGTGCTCCATGTTACAAACACAGGTGAAGAGAAAACAAAACAAAAAAACCCAAAATCCTTGCCTATCAGACCTGGAGGGACATTCTGTCCCAGCCTCGAATCTAGCAGTCATTTAGACAATGTGCAAGACACGCCATGCAGGCATCTAGAACAAAATATTTTCTGTAGCACCTTTGAGAACTAGTACACCTCAGCTGGTATCTCATCCATTGTAAAAGTTCACATGCTTCAGTGGAGGGGAAAAAATCTCCAAACTATAAACTTATGTATCAGCTTAAAAAAAAAAAAATTCTCCTTGACCCGGACGGTGACCATATGAAGCCCTAACAGAGGACATTAGATTATAACCATTATGCTATACAGCAAGGCAAGTGTTACAAGCAAGTTAGCCAAACCCCACTGAAACTTCATGAAGGACACAAATGACCAGTGGGATTCCCTGAACAAAAAAGCTAGTGGCCTGAGATATAACACTTTAGCCTTTTTCTATCCTCAGCTTTCCAGTGAGTGGCAAAGGTCTGCTGATTCCCAATAGTCTGTCTCTGCCACATTTCACAGCTTTGCTCCATAAAGCCAATGCCATCAGACCGAAAGCGTGACTGCAGCGCTTCAATTAGCTGTCCCATCGAAACAGTCATGTGAGGGGGTGAAGAGATTTTTTTTTTCAAAGGCATTTGGGTACCTAAATTCAATTAGGTACCACGTGATATTTTTCTAAAGTTCACAAGAAAGCTACTTAGGCAACTAAGGTCCTTTAAAAATATGTCCCTGGGTTTCTGAGCTTTTCTACTGGCAGGGTGAAACTCCATGGAATGGGGTCTCTGAGAAGGGGCTTATGTCCACCTGACATTTTAAAAGCCTATTGTTTAAAAAAGAAAAGGAAAAGAAAACCTAAAACGCCAAGTGGAAAAAGTTGGCCGATTGATTAAAAGAGTCCCACAAGAACACCTTTACTTGCCCTACACGAACGCTGTTTGACCGCTTTATTCTTTGTTTTAAGTCAAACTCCATCCATTTGGCAGCTATTTTGGCCTGTCTTGAATGACTGATGAGTGGAACAATGTCTCTGACACACTTTTTCAGGCCCATGAAAGGCTTGTTTTTCAACTCCATTCTCCAATACTTACCGCATGTGGCATTAAATGTGGTCTGGCGAAAGCTGATTAAAGTACCTTTTGACTACATTTTCAGTTTTTGCAAGCTTATATTTTTCCCTGACAGGTCATTTACCAGGTGACAGTGACTTCTGCTTGTAGAATAAAGAAGGTGGACACATGCCCTGAAACATACCATGTTGAAAGTGGGACTTCTTCTTGGATGCCTGATAAAAGTAATATTGTTTTCTAATGTGTTATAAGTGCACTCAATATCCTTTGCAGATGAAATTGAATTTTCTGTGATGAAACTATGGTAATCTCCATTAGGGCCCTCTACTTATGAGGGTGTTCAAGCATTCCCCCCTGCCTCGAGTGGGTCACTACAGGGTCTTATGGGCAGGTAGGGTGGCAGTGAGCATCTCCAGGGTGAACTGGCAAGGCTGTCTCTGGAGGTAGTGGGCCACCACAAAGCCCTAAAGACCCTGAGGATGTAGTTGGACTTCTCCAGGCAGCAAGTTGTACTTGGAGCCCTCACCTACAAGTTCTTCAGGCCCTGGCCAAGTGAGCAGCCTTACCCCAGTGCCCTTCCCTTGAGGATTCCTTAATCTCTGTGGCATGGTGTCATATAGGGTTGGACTCTCACCCTGCAGCTCTTGTATACCTTGCCTGTCTCCTCAACCAGCAAAGCCTTGCCATCCAGGGATCTTCCAGGTAGGATCTTGGAGAAAATCTCTCCCACCCATGGCTGAGGCCCTGGCTTGGCTTTTAACTCCCTCTTCCTGACAGGAAGTGGGAGGCCTGTCTGACCAGGAGGGGCCTTTCCATTTGCTAAGGCAGTAGAGGGCTCCCTCTGTGGTAGGAGAGGTTGGTACACCCTATCACAGCAGATTATGGGAGTAGCCTTATACTAGAAAGAGTCATCATTAACATGGTCTGCTAGTTTCTGACCAGTCAGGATGTAGTTATGTGACATTCAATCAGCCAGCCAATCAAACATTGTACTCTTGGTAATGCTGGCTAGTGAATTCTGTTGTAAGACATTTAAATTTGGATTTATAAATGGATGATCCTGTAGATATAGGAAGAATTTCCCCAAAGTAATCATTTACTCTGCCCTATGCTTTTTATATAGAAGTAGCCCAAAATGTTGCCTATCTCCAAAGCTCTGTTCAGCTGTGTATAAAGTGGAGTAAGTTTCTCATCACCTTCAATCATCCTTTCTATCAAACCCTTTAGAATGTGGCAGGGCAAGGGTTTTCCTTTCAGTTGGATAGCTCTCTGTGAAATCTGAGACCTCAGACTCTCATATTTTAAAGCCAAAAAGAACAGCTATCATCTACTTTGACCTCTTGTACATCACAGACTGCAGGACTTCACTCATCCACTCCTGAAATAAACTGACCACCGTTGGCAGAGTTACAGAAATCCTCAAATCTTGATTAAATATTTACATTAAGCAGAATCCAACAAATACTCTACTTAAAACCAGTAAGTGATTCATGCCACATTCTGAGAGGAAAGCAAACACCACCTCAGCACCCCTGCCAGGGTCTCTGCCCCTGTCACTGGGGAATATTCCTTCTTGATTTCCAATATGCTTATTATGTCAAAGACGGAGAAGGAAAGAAACGTTTTTCAATGGCCAGGGCTTTCTGGAGTGCTATTGTCTAGGCAGTCCAATCTGAAGAGGAAAAAAAAAGGCGTGTAGTTTGAGAATGGCACTAAATTTAAAAAGTGACCAAGCATAATACAAAGAAAAAATGATAAGTTCTGCCACCATACCAGGTGCATCAACTGATAGACACCTTCTGAAAATACTTTTCACTTTACTGTACCTAAGAGGTCTTCTCTGCTCTAATTTCTACAGTTCTATCATTAGCAAACATTCCATTGTACATTGGTTTTAGGAATGTTTGTGCTATTGGGACATATTGCCATACTTGCTAAACAATCAGGTTGATTTCAGCAAAGGAAAGAAACCAGTTTGGGGTCAAGGTAAGAGAGGAGATATTTAACTACTTGATTTCCAAACCTAAAATCAGTTAGGGTATGACATTTGGTCTAAGTTTCAGACAGGTTCTCAATTTTACTTTTTCAGAACCAGTTGGCTGATTTTAAATGAAAGAATAAATAGAACTGCTGTTAAGTATACCAAAACATGAAGATTTATGTTACTGTGGTTCTACTTCCATTATATATTGATTACTGTATCCTAGAACTGTAGAGTAGTTCCCAATCATGTGTGAGTCAGAGTGACGGCTCCTGTCAATTGACTTGTTACTATTGTTATTTATTAGTATTTCCATAACGTCTATGACCCACAGTCATGCAGCAGGACCCCCTTATGTTAGGGTGGATGACAATCAGATCAGTATCACTTCATACATTATTTAAAAAGGTCTTGTGTTTATTATATCTCCATAGATGTCCATGGTGCTTCATATATTTAAAAAAAAAAGAGTCCCTGCCCACTAAGAGCTTACAATCTAGGCAAATACAAGAAAAACAGAAGGACATAAAGGCAGGGGACAGGAAGTAAATAAAAGGAAGGACAATAGAATTACATTCATATGATAGGCTCAGGCATGTGTCATAAGTGGTTACAAACAAGGGATATGGGGTGTTCTGTGTAACATTTGTTTAATTAGAGTTTTGGTCTACAGAACCACTTAAAGAAGTGAGTTTTGGAAAGAAATTGAAAAGGTGGAGAAGACGGAGCTGAGTGGACAGCTTCAGAAAGGGAGACCCCAGTCTAGGGGAAGCATGAAAGAAGACATGGAGTACATGTGGAAAGAAGACACCAAGGAATGCTAGAGAAAAACTAGATGACCATTGCAGGCATTTCTGAACTCAGAAATATGAATCTGTGATAAATTGCACAAGTAAACCTGAAGGCAAGCATGAAGGCTGAAATAATAGTGTCACACTCTGGTCTCAATGCTTCTGTCACTGTACATTTACCTGAATAAATTCACCATTTTTAGTGATTCTGGATGAAATCTTTCTTCCATCAAAGTCAATGGGAATTTTGTCATTAATTTCAATGCAGTAAGGGATTTCACCCACTATATTTTGTGATGGATCTCCTTTATTTGGGAATCAGGTGAAGTAGTGTATGATCTGCTCTTAGATTGGCACATTTTTACCAGCCTTAAGCAACATTCTGCAGAAATGATCCATGTGGCATGTGCCTCCTGACTCTCTCGTTCTGTGGTAAACAAACAAGGAATCTAGTGGCATTTTTATATACTAACAAGTTTATTTCTCTCATGAGCTTTCATGGGAGAGAATAATTTGTTACTCTTTTGTCACTCTTGCTACCAGACTCCTTGTCTGTTTGTCTGAACTAGACTAACATGGCTATTGCTTTGGAACTTGTAATCATTCTATGCTGTTTTCTGGTCTTGATACCTCTTAAGTTTGTAGAATATCATGGCATTTTTCCCATTTCAAATTTATTCATATTAATGTATTTATTTTGACTCTCCCATTCTTCATTATGGTCTTCTGGTTTCATCCTATGAGCCAGTCAATTTGTTTGTTTGTTTGTTTTTAAAATAAAAATAAAAATAAATAAAAAATATTGTTGAACAATGCTTCTTTGAATGAAGTGATGGGTGAACCTGAGAATGGCAATTCAGATAAATCCCCAAAAATTCAGGTGCAATCTTGAAGAATCTCCACTCCTTCAGTAAGTTCTTCATTTTAAGAAATCAGACTGTAATAATCAGAAGAATAAATTCTCTCACATAACTGCCAGCAGTCCCTAGTTTCTTCTGGCCTGGAAATACTACACGGGCAGTGTCTCTTGCAGTAATGTATCTAGGTACAATAGGCCAGATTAATGTAAACTAGTTTATCTTCAATGACTTCAACTGAGATTTAGGATTTCTACAGCCAGTTCTGTCAAACTCTAAATTCTTCAGAAACAGGTGAAGTTAAATATACTTAGTTATTTATTTCTGTATCTAAATAGTTTCCTATGCCCAGCCAAATGTTCCATGGAAATTTGCTAAGAAGCAAATCTGAATACTGAATGCATGCATCCTCAGAATCCTTAAATAGTAACAACCTGTAAATTAATTAAAATATAAATAAAGAGAATGTCTCCTCAGGAATTAATTTCTTACCTCCTATTTTAATCCTACAAATACAGCCTCAGAGCTGAACGCTAGCTGCTTTAAAACTCTTCTCTGGACTAACATTCATGATCAGGTAGGAAAGAAATTACCATTCCATTCTGCTAAATCAGTGGACATGTTGATCTCTTATATTAAAAGCCCACTTAAAGCAGTTGAACTGAGTAAGGTTTGACTCTGAAACTGCAGGAATCAGATCTACTAGTATAAACAAATATAACACCCTTGATTTTTTTAACAGAAATTTGCCATTTTACATCAGGTGAGAATCTGGCCCTTGTCATTTAGCAGTCCCTCCCCTCCCTTTCAGGATAGGGAACTTCTTCCATTGTATTGAAGGGAAAATGATCCATTGAGCTTTTGGTGATATACAACTACGGGTGATATTTTCTGCTGTTTGGGAGACTACTGTGTATGCAAGTCAGTGTTTATTTAAATTCTTTAACTCTCTAAGGACAACAAAAAATCATTACCAGCTCATATCAATAAACATAATGGCTTAGAGTATACATTCAAAATAATGCCATTATCCCAGTGAGTTTGCTGAACCATCCATTTTTGTCTTGATTTTCAGTACAAATCTCCAATTGTCAGGTACCTTGCACATTTCTCTTGCCGCTGAAGGCTTCAGATTCTGACTGAGAAGCAAATTAATACACACTGTTTTCAGTCACAAGATCCCATATTCATCATGGGGTTTTGTCCCAGATGATTGATATATATGGGAAACTACCTTCTCTGTTCATGCCTACTGTAGTTCAAATTAATGTTAATGAGCATTATCCACGTATATCAAGGGGAGAATGGAACTCCTGCTTATTTCAACATCCTTTAATGGAAAAAAGAAGTTAGACCAAATATACTGTAGCATTACACTTTATGACTTTACAAATTTTATTGTAAATCATCACTCAATGCAATAGCCAATATTTTTCCATTACAAGCCATAATAATTAGGAGCTTCCATTGTCCTATGTGATATTTTATTTAAAAATTAAACTTAACTTTAAATGTACATAACATAACTATATTTTTCCAGAAACTTTGCTGAAGATTTTTTAATGTTATTTTTGTTTTGTTTTGAGTTGGTTTGTTTTCAGGCAGAGATAATCTGTTCTTTTTTCCACATCAGTAGGATGAAACTCACAAGCAGAGATTTTACTTTCCTGATTGCTACTCACGATGAAAATGGCCAGCTCAGTGTATATGGAAAATTTTGAGAATCGGATAGTAGACACAAACTCCCAAATTGCATAATATGATCTCTACAGTTTTGATGATAGATATTATACTTTTGTGGTGGAAAAGTGAAACTGGTTATAGAACATTTCTTTCAGATGATAATGTAAAATTGTTCCTTGTGTAAACAACTTTTCTCTTTCCTCAGCACTGACTGACTTCTTTTTCCTCTACTTCTAAGAATATGTTGTAAATAAATAAATACGCTAGCAAACAAATAAATAAATAAAAATTGCCAAATAAAGTGCTTTATGGAATAAAAGAAGTTTTCATAAGGTTGGTGGTAGATATAACATTCCTATACTAATCCATTATTATACATTTTGCTGTATTGTTAGGATACAAATTTACAGGGTTACATGGTGTAACATCTGTGGGCAGTTTTTTCAAAATGTTATGCGCTGGAACTCAGTAAGAGCAGCATGAGTAAATTAGGTTTGTAACAAAGAAGGACCTAATCCTGCAGTAGGTGTCCATAACAGGAGGTGTACAGCTGTGCCATTAAAGTCCCTGACTTATGCTCAGTAGTAAGTGTTTGTAGGATTGGGCCTCAAGCTGTGATTGTTATAAGTGCCAGCACTGACACAAAGTACTGTACGTATATTGCTCAAATCACACAGCAGAAACAAACCAACAACTAAAACTGACATAATTTTAATGTTTTTTTTTTAATTTTGTGCAATGGATTCAAACAGCAAACTGTGTGCACTTCAACTGTTATCACAATGTGGTCAAGAGGTTTGTGTCTTTTACCATTTACACGCAATTGTTCATTACAATATGTTATCAGCCTAGTGGAAACCAGGAGTGTAGCATGGTAAGTAGTGCCGGTAGTGCACTTAGCTTTTATATTATCTAACTTGAAAATATTTCTCTTCTAAGATTCCTTTTTCTTGATAAAAATAGTTTTCACCAAACGTTGGTGATGCACACGCACTACCATTCATGCTTGGCATCATACCCCGACCGGAACGCATGTTCTTATTTTGTTGATAAAAAGTATTACAAAAATTTCCATACAAAAACTATTTTCATAGAAATCTTGCATTTCCACAAATAAACCCAACATTTTTTTGAAAAAAAAAAAAACTGCTCAAGAATTTTGTTGATTTAACACTGTGACTGTATTGATAAATGCAGTCCTTTTTAAAGTTCACCACATTCACTTCTTTTAGGTGACCAATCCCTTTTCCACTATTAGCGAGAATTGCACAGGCTCCATTGAGTTCAATTAGTAGCAGGATCAAGGGTTTCACAACCCTTTTTGGCTAAAATTCAAGCCTTCTATGTGACAAATACACTTTTATTTTTTTTCTTTTCACAATAAAAGAACAAAGTAATTGCTTACAGTTAAAGGTTGTAAAATACATTTCTTTGCATTCAGAAAAATGTTATGTTATGTAAATTTGGATCAACCCTGTGGTTTTCTCACATCAAAATCCCAGCCCAAGTAAAGTAAAGAAAATTATTACCGCCATTGTTACTGACTTTTTTTTTCTTTTTATTTTGGTCATTGACACAGCCACAGTCCAAAAAGCATGGTAGCATCCCAATTTTTATCCGTCTCATGGGATTCAAAATTTCTTTGCTTTAAAACTTCTCCCATCCAGTAAACTCATATCACTTGTTCAACTGGCAGTTACAGTTTGAAGATACAGGCCAGCAAATAGCAACTCTTCTATGCTTTAAAGTTCTGAAGAACATAATGTTTCTTGCTCCACTACAGTTTTAAGAAATTACTTTTAGAAAGCTCCTTCAGTGTTATGTTGGACATTTATTCTCCACCTTCTGGCATCAGTTGAACTTCAAAAGGAACCTGCAATTTCTCACTGAGACTGCATTTTAAATCAGCTACAAAATGCACATGTAACATTCATTCATTCAAAATGGTGGAATCCGTGACAAACGGTGTAACCCCTGCATAACTTGGTTGATCCATGATGCTTGTGATTCGAGTCTGGCCATTGTAACTGCTTAGATCATTGAGTCTCTAGTTCATAGACAGCGGCATGAGGTAACTCATTTTATTTTGCACAGGTTGCATATTTCCACAGGAAACATTCTCGCAAAGTTGTTTGGGAATAAAAGATGACAGTTTGTGCTTGGGGTATTTGGCCTCCCAGCTCTATGCCATGGTTTCTTTACCTGGCAACCTTCTGTCATTAAATGTGTGCATGTTGATAACTTCTTCTGTTTTCACAATAACAGGGGCCTGTGGTTTGTGTTTTAACCGACGCTGACACTTCAGAGACATCCTCAGCTCCTCTACCATGGCACTACAGAAGGACCTCTATAAGGGGAAATTTAAGGAGAATAAAAAGAGAGAAAGAAGAAAACAGCTGTAAGTAAGTGAAGTTGCAATATTGAGAGGCAGATAACACTCTTCTGGCACAGACTTGTCAGTTTGCCAAGTTTCACCCTGGAGCTCATAACAAATTGCTGTCTTTTAAATATGCATCACATAATAATTAAAATGACTTATCAAGCTGTGATGGCTCATTGAAAATTTCACCTTGTCTCTACAATTATTTATCTGCCAACTAGTGTCTAGTGATGCACATTATATGTAAAGATATTCCAGACAGATGCTCAGTTAGCATAGCTTAGTTTTACAGGTTAAAGTTTGAATGTACATGGATAGTATAGGCTCTGTAAGTCTCCCTGTTTTATATTTTCAAAATAAGATATTTTATTTCTACACATTCTGCATAGCTGTTTTTTCCATCCAAAAACTCATCTTGTAAAATTACCCTAAATTAACTTAAATATTTAAAAAGGTAGAACTTGAGATCAATGGTTATGTCTGAAATCAAATTCAAAACAAAAACACAGTATCTTATTTTATACCTCTTTATCTTCAAATTTACAATACTCAGAACTGTTGTTGCCCACAGAATATTGTTCAGAGAAGGTCATTTGAAAATAAAATATTAGATTTAATTTGAAAATGAAGTGCATAAACTTCTGAGAACAACCTGGCAGATAAACATTTATTAGCTGTTCTCAATATGGGCTAGAAAGATCATTAGAACCTTTACTTAACTGTACAAGGTAATCCTTAATCCCTTGCTCAGCAGTAATCAGACTTTGAGTACAGCTCATCACCCAGTACTCCCTATTGTGAGAAGGGAGGAGAGTGGAAATGGGAGGAGCCTTTTCTCTAACTCATCACCCTTCTCAGTCTTGCCCTGCTTGCTAGATCCAATTGGTCAGGAACATTGTGGGGAATAAATTGTCCTCTGAAGATGGGTGAAGTAATCTCTCCTCCCAAGGTCAAAAGTGGAGTGAGGGAGGAATTACCACTCCCTGAGCTCAGCAACATACTGCCCCTCATTCAAGAGAAGTTCCAGAGGGGTAGTTGTGTATACAGCAAAAACAATAAGAGTCCTGTGGCACCTTAACGACTAACAAATTTCTTCGGGCATATGCTTGTGTGTTTTTCGATGCACTGATGAAGTGGGTTGTGGCTCACAAAAGCTTATGCCTGGAGAAATATGTTAGTTGTTAAGGTGCCACAGGACTCTTGGCATTCAAGAAAGATTGTTGAATTACAATTGAGGCCTTTGTGTTCATCTCCTCTACCAATCACCTGTCTATGGAGGTTACATAAAATCCAGGTGAGAGGTACCTTAAAACTCTTGTAAAACAGATGCTATAATTCCTGTCAGCAAGTCCCAACCAGCATCTGCTTCTATGTGATTAGTAATAAGTCAGCAGAGAATATTCAACCTGTCCACTTTTTTCCCTAGCATCAGGGCTCTTGTCTTTTTTTTAAATAACTAACACTACATGAGCTCACAAGTTCCCAAAGATGTTTTATGATCCATTTGGAATTTGATTATTCCTGCTGAATCTCAGCACAATGGGGGGGGTGCACACAGAGCCACCTTAGATAAGACATAATTGAGCAGAGATGGTCTGAGCTATACCTTTGGCTTTTGTTTTTCTTCAATGTCATAACAAATTCCACAATATGCATATATAAAATTAACCAGTGAGACAATTACAGCCTCAGAGTCACAAATCAAAACATTCTTTTAAAATTAACTCAGGCTATGAAGAGGTAACACATGAAGAAGTAGTAAATGCAAGAAGCAGTGAAACTCTACAACTCAAGCATATTTTTTACTGTAGGTTTACTTTCCCTATTAAGAACATTTTTCTCCATATAGTCATGGTAGTAACCAGGCTCTATAATGTATTCTTGGCATTAAATTTATGACATTATACTTACTCTTATCTTCTGTATAAAAATGTATTGGTACAATATTTATACATACTTTTTTTTTTTTAATTTAGTGAATTTAGTGCTTGGGAAAGATATAAAGCGTGAAGTTGATGAGAGGATTTTCAATGTCAAACATGGAGTTAGACGTCCAATTTCCAATGAAAGTCTAGGATAGGTAGACATTTAATTCCCACCTGTGTATTTGAAAATCATCCCAAAGCTCTCCTTCATTCAAAAAACAGGAAGGAACAGTGCAGTCCTGCTCATCTGTCCATGCAAACATGTTCTAGCCTTGTTGCCAGAGGGAACATGTCCATGGATATTTCCTTCTTCATTTTAATTAAGAACTTAACTAGAATGTTCAAAAGGATCTAAATGACTTGAGTCAAGTTTCTGTTTTCCAAAGTGATGTAGACACTTATGAGTGTAATCTCACTGAAAACCAATGGCATATAATCTTGGAAGGACCTATGCCATTTTTGAAAATAGGATTTTGTCTCCTAAGTCACTGAGATATTTTTGAAACCTTTCTTTTTTAGCTTCTGTGCTAAGATACTGAACAAAAACTTCCAAAAAAGACTGGTGATTTATGAAGTAGACTTTTTGTCCATCTAGAATTTCTGTCTATCACCAATTCATTTTGCATAGGTTACTGAATATTTGTCAGCCAATAATAACATTCAGTCACTACCCATATGAATAGAATTCCAACTAGTGGTCAAGATTATTATTGTCAATACCCAGACACAACTTTTTTTTTTTCTTTTCAGAGTAACAAAAAGCAGCCAGGGTCATGCTTGTGAATTTCACCCTCTATTCTTAGGGTATGTCTACACTGGAGGCTTAAGTTGACTTAACTTGGCTTAAGTCATCTTAAGTAACTCCAGGGCTATATTTAGAATTTATTAAGTAGACTGAAGCGCTTGATCAGGAATAGCCTGTGGCATTGACCAGGCTGCTGAGCCACCTGCTGAAGGCAGCAAGTGGCTTGGGCCCAGATTGGTCTTGCAGCCTTTGCCCCCAATGGCAGGACCCAGCTCCCTGTCCCTTCCACCTCCAGCAAGGGCCTCAAAGCCAAAGCTGGCTCCCAGCCACCTGCTGGTGGCAGCAGGAGATGGATCGGGCCCCTAGGACCATTGGGGCCCCAGAGCCGGGCCGTTCCCTTGGGTGAGGTGGGGGTGGGGCCCAAGCCTGGGCCCAGGGTATGTCTACAAGTGTAGACATACCAATAAGTTGACTTCACAAGGTCAATTTTAAGTCGGCTTAAAGTTGACTTTGTGAAGTTGACTTAAAATAACCTCCAGTGTAGACATAGCCTTAGAAATATTGCATTTCTACAATTGAATGATTCCTTCTGAAATGCTACTTAATTAGTATTTGACATGGCAATGATATATATTGACCAGCCCCATGCCCACAATTAACCTTCTCAGTCTGTTTCTTAATATACAGTTCTCTAAAACTCTAATGTTTGTTGTCACACATAGTGTACCAAATTCTCATCAAAACCTCAGGAAAATGGCAAACATAAATCTCTAGAGGATTCTCCTAAATCTCCATATTCGTTAAAATGAGCTCCATGAAAATGAAGATCATTTTAAAGTCTGACAGTTTGATGATGAAGATAATAAATTTGCCACATCAATAATTATATTTAGTCTAAGTGAATACATAACATATACAAGATTCTTCTGCCCTGTATTTTTAAATTATTTTATCTAAATTCATGCTAACTTATATCAATTTGTTTTATTTACAAGAGTTAAACATGAAAGCCATTGAAACTTAAGAGTCTTAATTTTAAAACTGTATGCAAATTAGATACTGATATTATTCTGTGCCGGGGAATAATAAGTTCCAAAGGGGTAACTGTGTTAGACTAGTTCAGCAAAACAAACAACGAGTCCTGTGGCACTTAAATAATAACAAATTTATTTATTGCATGAGCTTTCATGGGAGAAAATCTTCTAAAGCATCTGACAAAGTGGGATTTTCTCTCACAAAAGCTTGTGCAATAAATAAATTTGTGAGAATAATAAGCTTCTCTCTCAGGAAGCACTTTCTTTTTGGTGACCAATCAATTATTAAGAGAAAAAGGCACATTCTTTCAATTTTGTCTCTCTACTTAGAGCATCATTCTCCACTTTTGGGATATATAAAAGTGCACTACTTGGATTTTGAGTTTTCTTTGCTTGGATAATGGGTTTGAGGAAAAGACAAAAGAGTTTCCCCATGTTGCACAAAATAACTTGCAGGCTGTTTTACAAAGGATCACACCTATGTTTGACATTTCTTCAACTGAAATTTTATCTTTATTACTCCTAATTTCTGACAACTTATCTTTTTCTGTCTACAGAAGCTTCATGTTCATTTAAAGAGCTTTGCATTGTTAAACTATGCTTTTGGGAAAACTAACACATGAAATAAGAAAGGAACTATACAACACTTTTTGTGATTGGTTGATTACTCTATTTTTTGAGAGGATGTTGGAAGATATAATCATTCCCCCATCCCAATTTCAAATGGTATTTCAAATTATACCTGCAACGTTTGTCAAGATTATAGGCTGTATTCTCTAGCCTGAATATGAACTCTTTGCATACATATTATAAAATTTTTCACTTAATTCAAATACAATGCTCCTTACATATCTTTGGCACTGCAGGCAGGTTATAAGAGTATCAACAAGTACTGAATTTTGGCTACCTCTAAGCTGCCTTGCTAAATGTAACCAGAAAGTAAATGTCTGAAAGTCAAGTTTAGAGAAAAATAAACAAGGAGTACCGTGGCACTTTTAAAGAGTAACACATTTATTTATCTCATGAGCTTTCATGGGAGAAAATCCCAGTTCCCTTGTTTGTTTTGCTGAACTGGACTAACATGGCTATCCTTTTGGAACTTCAGAGTATTGGATGGCAGATAACTTGAAGAAAAGTTTCAAGTTCTACAAACATTCACGTATGTGAATGTAATTAATATACAAAATGGATGATCAATGTGTAACATTGGTGGGGAGGGAGAGTTTTACGTTGTCAAAAGGTTAAAGTGTTCAAAACTCAGTTTCAGTCAGTATCAGTGTTAACTGTCTTTCTGCCTTTAACACAAAGGAACTTTGCCAGAGCTCAGCTCCTTATGAAGTGTAAGCTATATCTGCTTCATTTCACTTCACTGCTTCCAGCACGCGTGGCTTTAGTACTATCATTTCTTACTATTATTTACAATCTATGCAGACAGTTTGTGCCAATTCCGGAGCCTGAAATAATGTAGGTTTGCAAGCCCAGAAGCATTAACACCAAAGATGGAAAATATTTATGCAGTGTTCATATAATTCTGTATCTTACATTTAGAGGAAAAGTAATTAGAAACCACATTAATACTCCTCAGACCCAACATTCAGCATCATTGTAAAGTTTGCTTCTAGTGACTAAAAAATAATAATAATTATTATTATTGCATTCATGTATATCAAGCCTTGACAGCACCACATGGATGCAGCATACATATGCTTTAGCTAAAGAAAAGCAAATGGAAACAATGAACAAACCACCAGTACGTACATTGCCTAAAAGCAAAATGCTATGAAAAAAAGACAGAAATGGTATTACTATGACTCTCAAATTTTGAATTTAACTAGCATTCTTCTTTTTTTAAAAATTTTTATAAAAGAAAAAGATTCATTCATTTGCTCTTTTATAAATTGGTCTCCTTTCTTCTTTGATGGAGTTAGTGTAAAATTGACTGTCAAAACCCAGTATGAAATGACAAGATTTATTCAGAAGTTCATTACCTCCAGCCTTGTACGTCAGATATTATTTGAAGCCTTGTTAAATTTTTTTAAAGCAGTAATGGCTGTAATCCTGCAGCTTACATCAGATATTATGGGTCAATGTTCTAACATCTACTAGGACATATCAATCAAACTGGTTTCCATCTGGTTGAAGTCAGCTGAGAGTCGATTCATAGCTCTGCCCTGAGCCTCCTTTCTAATCGGTTTCTGCTTCTATATGCCACTTGCACAAGAATTTTGAATGATGTATAGTGAGGACCTGTCAATCCAGTCTCTTAGATGTAAACGTACAAACACAAATCCGAGGAAAAATGTTGCCACAAGACAGATGCAATTACAGACATTGCAGCAACTACTGGCCTCTAAGAAACAAACCTATGAGGAAGGGGTAGCAAGGGAGAAAATAAACTGTATTTTGAACCATTTCACTTTCAATTTATGTTTACAAGCATATCTGCACTAATCATATATTTAAAACACTAGCAACCAACATACATTTGTACAAGGAGAGTTGACTTAAGCCCATATGTCCCTTCAAAAAACATGTGTTAAAAATGGCATTGTTACACAGAATTTGCCACTGCCTGCAGTCTTGATCCAGAGTCAATGTAGAGCCAAAGATTCTGCAATCTAAATTTCAGAGCAATTAACTACACTATTCACAAATACACTTTCAATTTAAGAATTAGTAACTAACAGCTCTTTTGCCAGATCATGGATCTGAATCTGAATTAAGTAATTAGTTATGATTTCAACCCAAAATCAGTGGGAGGTTTCATTTCAGCAAAAACTGAAAACACGCCAGCAAAAGTAAAACTATCTAAGAGTCCATAAGCTTGCTGTGGTGCCTGAGAAAGCTTTTGCTTTGCCATAGTATCCATGAAGTTCTGATCCGTGGAATTATTTCAAGTGGTAGACAGATTGGTGGAGCTGGGAGAGGCTTCACTTTGAAACAGAGTTGAATGTCGATTTTGGCAAGGAGTTTTCTATCTATCTTGTGGAGAAAATATATCGGAATCTGACTTGATTGGCCTCTCCCATAGTTACAGAACTATCCCAGGGATGACTAATACAACATCTTCTCTGGTTACAAGTTTCAACCAATTGTCCTCACTGAGATTCTAGAGTTGCTGGATGAGCTCTAGGCCCATGACCTGCAAGATGATCCCCTATCTCTCATTACTGGTAGAATTAAGCACAGCAAAATGAAGACCAGTATTGTGTAGGTTGTTAATGTGTCCTAATGGGAGGGTAAGATGCCATTTTCCCTCAGAGTTTAGGATAATTTTCAGTGAACTATTGCTTGATGACAACAATCTAGACAGCTACTCTCCAGTCTCTAACCTTCCTTTTCTGGAAATGGTGATGTGAAACTTGCGGTGAAGTCTTCCGACTTCTTGGACCCATTCAATCAGTTTTCCAGCATGTTTATAACATGGAGTCTGCACTAGTTCCACTGGTTGATAAGATCCTCCTAATGATGCACAAACTTTTCTCATTGATGATTTTGTTTAGATCTATCAGCAGACTTTGATAGCACTGACCATGACGTTTTGCTGACTCACCTGTAGACCTAAGTTGGGGTGGAAGGGCTTGCACTTGTGAGGTTCCATTCTTCCCTCTCAGAGAGATTCCAGGGGATGGTATAGGGCAATTGCTCATCAGCCCAGAGGTTTCTCTTTTATGAAGGAGTCCACAAGGTTTCATTCTGTCATCTCTCCTTTCAATATGCATGTGAGGCCACTGGGGGGAGATAATGAGACAATTTGGGCAGCAGTGCCATCAACATGCAGATGACATACAGCCCTACATCTCTGTTTTCAAATCAGGATGTTGCTGTCTTTTGCATTTCCAATGTTTGGCTGAAATAGGGGTGTGATTGAAGTTCAATCCAGAGTAGATAGCTTTATAATGGACAAGTAAAAGGAAGCACTTAGAAGGTTGTAGTTGCTCTCGTTATTGCAGCTTCTGCTCAACCTTGTCAATGAGATCTGCAGACTCAGAGTTCTTCTAGTTTCCTGAATGCCCCTGTGTTTCATTGGCCAGGATTATCATTTCTCTTTTGTGCTTGGCTAGATATCAGCAACAGTTTCTAGCTGATGAAGACTATGTCACAGTGATCCAGGTCTTTGTGTCCTCCAGTTTATTACTGCATGCCATTCTACAGGGGGCTAACACTCTGAATAAGTCAGAAAAGGAGCTGCAGAATGCTACTGATTGCTTATTAAGTGATGCAAGCAATAATGAAGCATATTATATTATGTCAAGCACAGCTGATGCATAACAACAAACCGCAATGGCTATCTCCTTCCACGGGCAATTAAAAGTACTATTTTAATGTATAGGGTCTATTGGCTAAGGTTCTTGCTATATAAGAAATTCCTTGACTTCTTTCAGGGCCCAATCCTAGGTATATTGAAGTCAGTCAGCTAGCTGAGTTCTTTTGCAAGCAGCTGTTAGATTTGAGAGTCTGATCATACAGGCTTTAGCATCCTCATTTGGGTTTTTGAATTCACTCCCAAGTTGTGCAATGGAGCTCAAGTTTCCTGTTCCTCAGGACAGTGTAAAGGAGTGATTGCAGGAAGTGTACTGAGTCTTCTTTTGGGGAAGGATATATATCAAACAACTTATGTGCATTGTTCCAAAATGTTCACCATGCACCTGCATACAGTGTAAATCTCAAAAGAAATAAAATAATTATACAACACAGAGCCTGCCCTTTTGGAAACTAAATCTTAGCGGTCAAATTTTATGAGGCTATGTCTATATATCTTTATAGATGTTTGTGAATGCTAAGTAATTTTTTCTGCAAAATATTGATTGTGATAATATTTACTAATTATAGAAATATTATGTTATAGTGTACTTTTCATAAAACTTATGGCATGGCCTTGAATCCTACTAAGTAGAGTATTATACTAATCTCATACATATTTGTTCCACTGTGTTGGCAAAATGAATAAACAAATTATACACTTTCAGATGGTGTTAGCCAACACAACAGGGAAATGTTTTTCCTTTTACAGGGACAAGAGATGTCTCAAGTTCAACTACTATTAGCTGAGCATGTTAACACTTCGGTGGACTGAGTCCAGAGACCCACAGTAAACTAACAGGTATCCTAATTTTGATCCAGGCTTGTTGACCAGAACTGTAGTAAGACATATCACTATTTGAACACTTGTTTATATTACCCTTATATTAAATATAAATGATTGTAAACACAGATATTTATAAATGAGGATATTCTTAGCTAGGACTTCCTTGATGTAACATCAAAAAAGAAGCAGCAAGTAAGTATTAGGACACAAAAATTTTGGAGATATACTAACATTTTTTCACCTTGAGAATAAATAAAACAAATTTTAGAGGCACCAGCAACTGCATTTTTTTATAGTTTCTGTCTTCCTCTGGTAAGAGGAAAGCTATTATGAAAAAGGAAATGGACAAACAAATAATTTGTGAATGCAACATTAAATTCCTCTGTGTAAAAAGCATCACAAATGTCCATAACTCAGAAATCAATTTTAGGACATGATCCTGCAATGAGCACACAGATGGACAGAATCTCTGGACCAATGACATTCCACACATATGTATGAACTTGCAGGATTAGAAACCTCCAGTGAAATAATTCTTGAAGAGTACATAATCACCTGGATAATTTAAGTGCATTTTCTTTCCTTTTATTTATGTATCTCAAAGAACACACATAAAAAGCAAATTGCATCTGTATCACTGTCAATAGGTATTTGTCAAAATGTAATCAAAAGTCAAAATAGAAATAATGTTTCAAATGTTTTATTGTTCACAAATTATTTGAAAAACATCAGATCAGCAAAATAAAAATCTTCATTTTCATTGTTTTGTGCTATTTGTAACACTTCTGGTTTTTCACATATTTGCTAGCATGAGATTTCCTTTGCACATATTTTCTACCATTACAAAACATTGTATGCTTTAAATATCTTCAGTAAAACAATTTTAAAGAGGGTGTTGCATTAGAATTCAGCTCTCACTCCATCTCCCTCTGCCCCCCCCCCACCGCAAAAATACCAAAACCAAACAGGACATTCCCTTCTTTATGGAGCTCAGGGATGAGAAAAGCTTCCAAATTTCCAATTGCCTATCTGCAGATTGCAGATGCTCCTAGGCTGGAAAAAATGTTCCATTTATAAACTGCCACAGCTGTCCCTCAGCTATCATTATGTTATTCCCAGTCAACTACAAAAACTCGGGGGTTATGCTAATATAAAATATAACCACATTCAGGCTACAGCATGATTATGTGTTTTTATAAAGTTTATTCAGAGATATATCCTGAATCTATGGCTTTGCTTTACAACCACATCCTATATTTTTAGTTCATCTTCAGACTGATGAAAATACTCTTCAACTTAAAAATCATTTGAACTTGCAAACCCTGAAAAAAAAAATCACTGTGCTGGGAATTACTTTGGTCATGATCCAAAAGTGTTATAAATTAGAGACCATATTATCAAAGCTTTTTAAAAATTAAACTATCAGGCTACCAGGATATTTTCCTACAGTAATAATGCTGATATAATTCATTCTATTTTCTTTGATTTTTTTTTCAAATAACAGTGAGGAAGAGAGATTAATATAAAAAAAAAGTTGGCCATATCTGAGAAAAACTATATGATGAAAAGGAATAGAAGCATAAAAGAAGGATCTGTAAATATATGACCTGAATTTTTGGTACTAGTTACAATTTTCAGTGCTTTGACCATAACGATTAAAAAAAGAAAAATAGATTTCTATTTGTTCAGACCTGCATATTTCATGTTCACAAGACTTCAGTTATAACTTTGTTCTTGGGGGAAAAAAAAGGAGTCCTGGGGCACTTAAAGACTAACAAATTTATTTATTGGATGAGCTTTTATGGGAGAAAATTCCACTTTGTCAGATGCTTTGATGATGGAGGAACTTACAGAACAGGAGGAAATAAATGTAGGGTAGTCTAGTCATTACCTACAACCCCCAAGTCAGACCTCTGCAGCACATCCTCAGGGATCTACAGCCTGTTCCACAAGACAATCTATCACTCTCTCAAGCCTTGGGAGACAGACCTCTCCTCACTTGCAGACAGCCCCTCCAACCTCAAACGGATACTTACCAGCAACTACAGACCTAACAACAGAACAATTAAAGCAGGCCATATCCCTGCAACAAACCATGCTGCCAACCTTGGTCACATATCTGCACAAAAGCCACTATTACCGGACCTAATAAAACCAGCTACTCCATCAAAGGTTCATTAACCTACTCATCCACCAATGGGTGTGCCTACACTGTGTGTTTAAGTCGACTTAAGGGCCTTTAAGTCAACCTAAACAAAGCCCTGTCTACATTGCAGGGCAAAAAATTTGACTTTAGCGTTAGTTAATGTTGACTTTATAACTCCCACTGATAAAGTCAACTTTACAGTTAAGTTGACTTTATAAAGTTGACTTAAGGCAATGTGGAGGGTGAGTTGCCTTAAGTCGATTGTACTGGCCTCCCAACCACAGAAAACATGGGGATGGGGGCTAGCTAGAAGGCAGAACACAGCTGGGAGCATTCCCAGCTGTGTGCAACCCAGCCAAACTCCCCATGTTCCCCGACTGATCCAGCATCTTCCCCATTCTGAGCCTGACCAGGCATCACAGCACAACCAGGCATTTCCCTGGTTCTCAGCCCAACCCCAGCATTTCAGCCGGACTCCAGCATCTCCCTCCATCACAGCCGGACCTCAGCAACTCAGCCCAGCCCCAGCATCACAGCCCGAACCAGCATCTGAGTCTGACCCGGCATTTCTCCCCGCAGCTCAGGCTCACCCGACATTTCTCCCCAGAGCTCAGCCCCACTCGGCATCTCAGCCCAACCCCAACATCTCCCCTGTTTTTAGCCCAATCCTGTCTGTCTCCCCTATTCTTAGCTGGCCCATGTCTCCCCCATTCTTAGCCCAACCCCGCATGTTTCCCCTGTTCTTAGCCCACCCAGCATGTCTCCCCTATTCTCAGCCTGGCACTGCCTACCTTGCTCCTTCTCTGCCCAAACCCATGTGTCTCCCCCTTGCCCTTATCAGCCCAGTCCTCCATGTCTTCCCCGTCTCTGCCCAACCCGGTGTGTCTCCCCTTCTCAGAGGACCCCCCCCATATTGTTGTAAAGAACTACGGAGTCCAGAAGCACTGTTTAAGACTAACAAATGTGTTTATTGGATGAGCTTTCATGGGAGAAAAATCCCACTTCATCAGACAGTTTGAAGATGGGGGAATTTACAGAATGGTAGGAAATGAATGCAGAGGAGTGTAAGACATAGGATCAAGTCACACTCTAACAGCAAATCAAAGCAGCTGTTAAGATTCAAACACTGAGAAACTGCACATGGAAAGAAAGAAAGAAAGAAAGAAAGGAAGGAAGGAAGGAAAGTTATTTCTTTTAGATTAGATTGTGTGAAATCAGGATTAAAAAATGACTATGGATGTTTTCCCCATTATAACAGGTGATTTGACTTCACCTTCCTCTATGTGTTGTTTCCTGGTGTTTGTGTCTTAACAACTGCTGCACCCTGCCCCTGTGCTGGCAGTTGCCCTACAGCACCTGTTCCAGAGCCAGAGGAGTCTTGGCAACACAGGGAGGGTGTGGAGTGCTGTGCTGGCACATCACTGGGTTATGTGACCTCCCTGTTGCCACACACAGTAGGGTGGTGTGGTCACTCACTTCCTGTAGTAAAGGCATGCCTGGAAGAGAAGGGCACCTCTGCTGTGGTGCACTGTGGGCCAGGTACCCAAAATGAACCACTCCTAGGGTGACCTAGCAGCTCCCAGTGTGGACGTGGGCAGTCTCCTGGTGTTTTGAGTGTGGATGTGCTACGTCGGCTTAATAAAGTCTATTTTAAGCAGACTTTATTAAGCTGGCTTTACCAAGCCCTGTAGTGTAGACCAGTGGCACACTGGTGTGCTGTGGCAACACCCAAAGTGTGCCATGAGAATCTGGGAGAGCTAAAGTTAGAGCTCTCTCCCTGCTCAGTCCAGCCTCATGGGCTGTGCAGGGCTGGCAAAAAGCAGTGGCGGCTTTTGGGGTAGGCAAAGCAGGCAGTCTCCTAGGGCCCCAAGCAATAAGGGGTCCCATCCTCAATTTGGTGGGCAGAAATAAAAATATAGAAGAATATAGAAATTGTTCCCATCTAGCAGACCTAGAAGGGCTGGAAGCCTAAGCACTTTTAACTCTTAGCCTTGATGAGCCAACTATCATTAGGATCTGTGCTTCATCTGAATTGCAGATTTCACCATTTTCTGTCCATCACCTTCATATTGACATGCTAAAAAAACCAGGAGCAAGCAACAGACAGCACAATAGTATGAACTTTTCCCTTGGGCTCAGCTTTTAATTCCACAGTGTGGCCAATTATTCTGCAAATTTTTAATTTTGTGAAATATTGCCTTTTTCTTTTCTTTTTTTACATGTTCTTTTGCCTTTTCCTTTGACTTTGTGACAATTTTAGTTTGGCTTTGGTTAGATCAGTTTACGAGGTAGCTTCATATAGGCTGCTACGTATAAATACAGTGCTGCCCTCTTAGACAATCATTACAGCTGTGTGTGATGTCTGTGCTGTATTTTTGTAAGTAATTTTTTTAGCTTCTTCTGTAATTGCTATTTAATATTTTTGAGGGGGCAAGAGTCTTATAAATTTGAGTACTTCAGAGAATTTCACTGAATTTTGGTGTCTTTCATTTATAGCTACACACTAGGAACCTTTTTTTTACTTATTTTATTTATTATAATTATTTGTATTAAATGTCTAGTGCACATAAATCCAAGTCTATATGAAACATTTGTAAGATTTGACTGCCAAAATTTTAAATGTGGTATTTGTTATTTTTGAGCCATCATTAATGTCACCACTTTTTATTTATTAATTAATGCTCATACTTTTTTAAAAATTTTGAAATGTTCATTTTAACTTTGTAGTTCAGCATTAGCTCATTTATGTTAAGCAAAAGATGATCAACTTACAAGCTTCATGATGGGAAGAGCTTTAAAAATATCATACACAACAATAATTTATGTGTTCCAGAGGGATAGTCATGTTAGTTCAGTTCAGCAAAACAAAAAAGGAGTCCTGGGGTGGTTAGGGCTGGAGGGGGAGACTGGGACCACAGGGAAGGTAGCAATGGGGGCTGATAGTGAGCCCTTTAGGGGGCCCCACAAAGTAGTTTGTGGCAGGGAAGCAGCTCCCAGCCTGTCAGCCAGCCTGCAAACAGCCAAGGTAAGGGCTTTGAGGAGGGCTGCTGGGGGTTGTGGGGGCAGGGGGTATGTGTGTAGCAGAAGTGGGTGGGAGTGGATGTGTAGCAGAGGGTGTGTAGCTGAGGTTGTGGGGTTGCTGTCTGGCGGGGGGGGTGTAGCTGGGGGGGTGAGCTGGGGTCTGGAGGGATAGTTCTAGCCCCTGCAGTGATGGGAGGGTCTATCACAGGCAGCTGGAGGCTGGGGGAGGAGGGAATGGGATCCACTGGGGTGGGAGTGAGCAGCAGTGGGGTGAGGATTTGCCCTGGGTGGCAGGGAGCCACTGTGGAAAAAGGGGGAAGTGGGTGCTGCGCCGTGCTCCCGTGCCCCCCCTTCCCACTCCCTAGGTTCCCTCCCCCCCACAAACACACTCATGTTCTCCTTCCCCTCTCCTCTCTTGTGCTGTTCCACACATGGCTGCCCTTGTCCTCTTTGGCCACCCCTGCCCAGGAACAGTGCTATCATTTCTGATGATCCTCCCGTAAGCAGAGCAGGTGCCAGTGCCCCCCCCCCCGCAATGCTTACCAGGCTTATTGGGTTGTGCCGGCCCTGCCCCCGCCCTGCTCTGCTCCCCACACTCATTCCTGCCACTGCAAATATTTCCTGACCCTCCCCCCACTTGCCAGCCCTGCTCTGCTACCCCTGATACCCCACATAGCAGCATTTCTGAACCACTGTGCCATGGTTCATAAATATTCATATTATTTTGAGCTAATCTGAATATTCATGAGTTTTTAATTGTGATGTGCCTCGAAAAATTTGAAGTTATCAAGGTGTGCCACAGCAGAGAAAAGGTTGGGAACCACTGGAGTAGACATAGCCAATGTGATTTATGCCATCATGTGCCAGAAATGCTCCTCTGTGTTATATATTGGACAAACAGGACAGTTGCTGCACAAAAGAATAAATGTGCACACATCTGACATCAGAAATCACAACATTCTAAAACCAGTGAATCAGCATGATCTTCATGATCACTACATTAATGATTTGCTAATTGCTGTGCTCAGCCAGATGAATACTAGATCAATATTTCAAAGAGAAGCTGCTGCAATTGAATTTATTTGCAAATTTGGTTGCATTGTCTCTGGACTTAACAGGGACATTGGATTTTTCTCTTATTACAACAGGTGATTTGACCTCATCTTCCTCTATATGGTGTTCCCAAGTGTTTGAATCTTTACAACTGTTTTGATTTGCTGTTACAGAGTGATTTGTTCCCATGACTTGTACTCTCCTGCATCTAGTTCCTCCCATTCTATAAGTTCCCCCATCTTCAAAGCATCTGATTAAGTGGGATTTTCTCCCATGAAAGCTCAGGCAATAAATAAATTTGTTAGTCTTTAAGTGCCACAGGACTCCTTGTTTGTTTTGCTGAACTAGACTGACATGGCTGACTTTTGGAACTTGGCAACCTTGTTCCACTTATTGTAAAAGTTAGCTTCTCTCCAAGTTTGACTATAGGTGAAACAAAACAATGGGTGAATGATGATCAGTATTTTTTTCCAAACTTGATGTGAAAGGGGAGTATTCTAAATCCTAGTGGGTGACATTTATCCTTGTATAAATGTCCTATATCAGACACTCTTCAATAAACCCCGTGTTAGCGATGAAATTCAAGCCAGAGTTGCTGTGCTTGATATGGAAGAAGTGTGAGCAGGATTTAGAATCAATATATAGGGCTGCAGCACAGCTGCCTTTTCACTCTGTGATCTGGAACAGTGGTTGTAGACTTTCCATGCCTCTTGCATAGGGCCTGTGGCTGCTGGCTCCATGACCACTTGCTAGCACAAGCAAATTGTTGCCCTGCTCACTGAAGCATGCGTGACAGGGACAACTAATATGATCCCTTTGTCCATGTGGCCCTATCAAAAAAAAAAATGTTGCGTATGGTCTTGTAGTGGCCTTTGGCTCTAGGATGAATTTCACTCCAAATGCTTACATGGTGCAGTGGTAACCTCAGCACTTGGTCAACTGCCCCTGAAGTGATAAAATGGACAGTTCCCTCTTTCAATGGTATCTGATCATTTCCACTGGCATTAAAGCTAAGAGTAGATTGCATCACATGGAAATAAGCTCAAGGATTTGCATTTTGAAATGCTAACGGAAAAAGGCAGTAAATTATCAAAATAAGAACCAGCAAGATCCTACCTTAAACATCTCTATTTTTACTGATTGACATCCCTTTCCTACTATAACTTCGAAAATTCTCAAGCATTAGAAAAGTATAGATACATAATGTAGATAAAACTGTGACACACCAAAAAGTTAAATCAACAATAAATACATTGGTAACTGTTTAAAATGGCTTCAGTTTCTTAGATTGCTTACTCACTGCTCTGTAAGTACCAACATAATGTTACAATCAGGGAGCAGGTCATTTCCTAAAAGAAGCAATTATAAAATGCAAATGATGAGCATTTATTGTCAAGATTGTCTTAGAGAATAGAAGTCTGCTTTATAATATGTCTCCAAATAGATGACATAATTGTGTTTTTGTATCAGAAACAATAAGGAAAGGATACAAACTGCTGGCTTTTGAAAAGACCGTAATGAAAGAAGAGAGGTAGGCATTTTGACACTATTTCTATGAAAATTTGGCAATTTAATTTCCTTCTAAGAAATACAATACACTGTATTTTGCTTGCTCTAGGCTGTCAGACAGCAAATGTGAAAAATTGGGATGGGAGGGGAGTAGGAAAGTAATAGATCCCTTATAAGTCAAAGTCCCTAATATTAGGATGAATTATTACAAATTTAATCACCCTAGTTTGTTCTCAAGGAACACAGCTTTGAAGGCTTGGAAACTTCAGCATCTACTCATCCTGCTCCATCACTTGCACTAGAATTTTAACCTTCTGCAATAAAGAAAGTCAATAGTACATTATCACAGTATGTCATCACCGAGGGGAAGTCAGTGGAAGTTTTGCTTGGGCTGGGTTTAGAAGCTCCCCTTTAAGGATTTCACAGAATTAAATACAAGCTATCAAGTACCAGTAAATCATTTTTTTCAATTTTTACTTTCAATCAGAATTAATTATTAATAATTAAGAAAAAAACTTTTTTTTCTTTTCTGCAATTTATGGGAAATGTGACTGCTGCTTTGTCATACATCCCTGTGCAGCTCTTTAAAATTGCTGGAACTGTTGAACAGATTTGTAACTAAGAGCAGAATTTGGCCCAGGAAATGCTGAAGAATTATCATCTTCGTAGAGGTTAAAACACAGTAGCTTATACATTGTATGAAGCTGTATAGATTTCTGTAAAAGGCAAAATTCAACTCAACCTACTTTCTCAGTTTCCATTACAAAATTTCTCAGGGACTGTATAATGCCAGTTCAGTATTTAGAACCCCTTTTTTGATTTTTTCTTTTTTTTTTTTTTTAATTTCAGCAGAAGCTGCAGCTGCAAAGGAGGACACTGCTCCCACATGTCCTATATATATATTCACTGTTGCTCATATTCAGTTTGGGTCCAATCCTCCAAAACAATGGGTACCATCAACACCTCTTGATAGGGATCTGTGAACTAAACTAGCTAGACTTAAACCATCTGAACTTAACTGTGCAGAATTGAGCCTGAAGTCTTAGCGCTATAGAGATCTTCTAAATCTGTCTTTCCTGGAGAAGGCAAGTAAGTGATGAAACACAATCAGATGTAGATTTATTTATTTTTCACTATTCTAAATGATGCTATAATATAAATCAAAATTATGACTTCAGAAAGCATAATTCAACTGATTTTAAGCTTATTAATTGATGGCATCATGCCAGTAATATGCTGTTGTTCTTTTTTAAATATGAAACTTGTCTTTGTCAGAAACAACTGATATTGACCTCATCCAATGAAACAAATAGATCAGGTATATGAGTGTCTGCACAGCTTTCTGCTTTTATGTTTGCTGAACTGCATTTAGTGCTTGGTAATATATTCAGTATTTCACCACAATGGATTTCAACGTCTCTGATAGTAGGGTTCATTCCATCTACTGTGCACTTTCATTTCTTCAAATTTGGATATTCTGATGTGTTCTTAGTGGATTAGGATGCTGCTAATTTTTTAAACAAACAAATAAACCAGAATGTGTGCAAATTATTGATAATTTTACTTTAGTTATTCTTCTTTGCTTTTCAAAATGGTCTATAAAAGAGGAATTTCTCTGTGTCTGGAGAATGCAGTGATTAAATTAATGCACTTGTGTATTTGTAAGTGATTTCTTACTCTTTCCCAAAAAGACCACAACTACATATATGTGACCCTTGTAAAATTTTCAGATAAATGAAGTACATGTAAGGTTTAAGCCCCCTTTCTATTACATTTAATAGCATTCGTACACATAGCCCAATTACAGTTTTGCCTTGTGGTTTATTTTGTTTGGGTTTTTTTGTTTGCTTTTTAAACCCAGTTTCATTTTTACAGGCATCTTGCAACAGCCGCACACTATCAGACCCTCTACCTATGTAAAACCCCATAACTTTGATGGACACATGAATCTACCCCCATACATCCTGTTGTAGACTCAGAAAATTAGACTAAATGTTGTTAGCTATTTCAGAAAAGAAGTATCTAAACTGAAAGACAGTGCATCTAAATTAGGCACGCAAAATGTGCAGTGGTTTTCCTAATTACCCATGCTACAGTTGTAATTGTGTATTTTGCACCTAATAAAAAGGATGTTATCAACAAATAGCTATTTGCTCTTTGGGCTCAGAGATTTACTTTGTTTTATTACCTATACACCTAGGCTACACTACAGAGTTTTAATGGCAAAAGTTTTGCCTTTTTTGCCACACTAGGACAACTTCCAATGACCAAAGAGGCTGTGTGGAGGAGCTGAGAGATCAGTCTATTCTCCCTGCAGAGAGAGCTACAAGGAACCAACAGGCTCCCCATTGCTCTCCCTCCCCACACCTTTGTACTTTTGTACTCTTGTTGTGGGCTTGATTAATGTGGCTGGAGCCCCCACCAGCCCTGGTGCCACACGGACTCGAAAGCCTGGCAAGCCCTAGCAGCTGCCTCCAGTCCCCAGTGGCAAAAGGGCAGCCATCAGGATCCTGGCAGTCGGGGTAGAAGCTGCCAGGAAAAGAGGATCCCTGGTGGCAGGGAACTGAAGCCACCAGGGCTTCCCATACCTGTTGGTGGCCCCTCCCTTGTCACTTTCACTGCCCTAACAGAGCAGTGAAATTCGCAGTACCATTACTATTACAGCAGGGAAACTGACAAATATGACAGCTCTGAAGGAGGAGGGTGGCCTTGATTAGCATTTTGGGGCATTTTTGGAGGCTACTTACCCTCTGAAAAAAAAGAAAAAAGGAAAAAAGAGACTCACCATACAGACGCTCTCTCGCACAAGACACCTGGGTATATCTATACTGGAGGCTCTGTTAAGTCGACTTAACAAGGTTGACTTTAAGTAGTCTTAAAGTTGACCTTGTTAAGTCAACGTAGAGTGTCCACACTGAAAACTCCTGTCAACTGCCTGCATCCACACGGGCAGTTGCCAGGTCAATGCTTCCTGGTGGCCAGGAACTCTAGAAGGAGGCCTGGAGGTCTGGACGCCAATTAATTTGACTTAAGGGCTATTCCTCATCTACACTGGCTTCAATAGACTTAATAAGGATGACTTAAGTGTTAAGTTGACCTTAAGAGGTTGTGTTATTAAGTCGACTTATGGAAGCACTTAAGTCAACTTAATAAAAGCCAGTGTGGCCGTGCGGGTCTGTAAGTCAACTTAAGCTTCCTAAAGTTGACCTAAGGCTCCAGTGTAGACATCCCAAAGGATTCTTACTTAGGTACTATTATTGTTTCAACAAAACAAGGCAGTTATGAGACAACAAGAAGCTTTCAGGTGTGTACAGTCAGCTTGTTTTGACACAAAACTCCCTAGTGTGTACAAGATCCTAGATATTGATCCTGTTTGCTCCCCACGTGTAGAAAAAACATTGGTCATAATAGTTGTTCCTAAAAATGGAGGCCTTGTAGCATCTAACACATAAACACAAACAAGTGCATATATGCTTCCTCACATAACCTTCCTGGGTCACCATCGAAGGATAAGTCATGCTTTTAGCTTCATTTCTAATAATAGCAAGTAATATGAAAAATGCATTCAACCCCTGTAAAGCATTGATCAATTTACATTAAAAAAGTCTCATTAGAGTGGTCCCAATTTAGCAAGTAAGGATTTGAATATTTTTTCAGATGACCTAAACCAAAAATAAACTGAAGTTCATATTAAGTAAATTACTTCTAGAGTAGATAAAAGACATTGTGATGCACATGAATTATGTAAAACAAATGAAAATATTTTAAATGAAATTTGTTTCTGAGATACAAAGCTCCAGAAGGAGGTTGACAGAACTGAATATTCCTATGTTCTTATACATTAGAAAATTGGAGGGTTCACTTTTCCTCCCTATAATTAGTTTAGTACAATTTAATAGAATCCATGTATATCCAACTTTTGTTTAGGAACTTGTGACCTCACACTGCCTTGTTGATTAATATAAAAGCCTTCTTTAGAAACATATTAATAAAAAATTAAGAATTTATACACAAAGAGCTAGGTATATCAGTATAAACTTAGATGTTGGAAAAGATCGGCCCCTTTACATGTTTCTGAATGATATTTCAAGTTACAAAAAAATCACAAGTAGCACCTGAAAAAATATCTATAAAGATAGAGTTCTGGATTTACTACTGATTTTAACAAAATAATATATAAAAATAGGAAGGACTAGAGGCCACAAAATTTTCAAACCTGTAAATCAAACAAAAAAACCCCAGTAAAAATAGCACATTTTCTTCCAAGTTTTTAAATGTGAATTAAAAATATGGTATAGAAATAAAAACTATACTCATTAGTTCAACTTTAGATGTAGCATATCAGCATAAAATTACTATTTATTATGCAAAGCTGATGATATCACTCAAGAATTCTGCAAGAAAATATCAGACGCAGTAGCAGTTCAATTGCCATATATGTATAAACTGTGCGTACAGAACAAGTTAACAGAAACTGTTTGAAAAATAGATGAATTTAAGTTACAAGAGTTCAAATCATAATCAGTAGTAAATCCACAAAGATCATATTGATCTAATAATTTCCAGATGAGACCAGACCAACTTGTCAATTGTAAACCACTTCAGAAAGGACATTTCTAAACTTCTGATTTTTAACAGAAACAGGGTATTGAGTTTTAAAACCCGGATTTATCTGTAGAAGATTAATTTGTCTCCCATTATAGTTTTGGGTTTCTTCTTCATCCATAAAATTAACTGCAGTGAACTTCCAGGAGTAAAAAGCTGTCTTTTTTCAGGCTTGTATAAGAGGAGAAATAGTCAGTTGTCCTGAAAGCTGGCTACAAGTAAACATATTAAAGACAAATTAAAAGATGCATATGTGACACTTCAGGCGCGATTTTGTGAACCTGTTTTAGAGAACACTATGTGAGCATATAAAAGATATCAGAATAGCCCTTCATTTGATAAAAAAAGTTAAAAATCTGATGTAATTAGAATAATAATTATAAAATTAAATGGAAAAAAATATAGTATTTACCTTTTCCAACTGGGCATTTTTTTTTGATTTGTACAAAAACTCTCCCACTGCCACAAAAACAGAAAGCACCAGTCCAGCTGCCAGAACGATGAAGATGCCACCAATATTTTGAACCCCCAGTGCACTGGCCTCTTTACTTTCCTCCTCCGGACAACCATTGCCTCTCCACCACTTCTCCTTCATCATGTGCAGCTTGCCTTCTTCTTGCAGTTGAAGAATTGCTATAGTGATTTTGTCTCTGTATGGAGACCCTGCAAGAGATTAGAGGAAAGATACAATGCACCAAAGTATATTTTAAGGAAAATAAAAGAACATTTTCATTTAGTCCTCAGAAGAATATAACATAAAAATCCTTGACAAGCTCCAAAGATCTTCAAGCATCTGATGAAGTGGGATTTTCTCCCATGAAAGCTTATGTGGTTAATAAATCTGCTAGTCTTTAAAAGTGCCACAAGACTCCTTTGTTTCAGTTTAGATAAAAATCCTTGTGATGGTTCACAAATATTGAAGGTATGTCTTGTGGGAAAAAGAGGATGTTTGTAAACCATTTTTTCAGATTACAGACCTCTTCAAAGCTAGGAGCATTAAACTAAACACACAATTAACTTATTCATGAAAATCCCTAATTTGTGAGCATATATCTAGTGACTGCTTGTATATCTGGCTGTTTAAGTAGCTAATTTATCTTGTACACATATAAAAACCTAATCTGAGCATGTGTATCCAAATATCTGAGAGAACATGCAAATGCAGTTACTATCATTCCTGTAAGCTAAGCAACATGATTTTGCAAATGAAAACTCCTAAACATCACTCACTTTTGTCCCCAGAAATCTTAAGCACTGTACAACCAAACGTTTGTAGGATTAGTTAAAAGTTATTTAGTTTAAACATATACAATTATAGACTATTTGCTTCTAGATCCCATACAAGAAGCAGTATTTCAGTTGCCTATTATCCATAGGAAGAATAACAAGTTTCAAGGCCAAACCAGTACATTTTGCCAAAGTTTAAGATCATAAGTAGCTGAACCACTATGACATAAACCAGACACTTAGGTTATGTCTACACCTAAAACCTTAGTTCGGACTTTCTTAGTCCAAACTAAGTAGTTTGAAGTTAATTCAAATGAAGTGCAATTTTTTAGTTTGAACTAACTTTTTAGTTCAAACTAAAAAAGCATGGCTAGTTCAAACTAAAAGTTATTTTAAACTAAAAAGCCATGATTAGTTCAAACTAACTGCTAGTTTGAACTTATTTAGTTTAAACTAGCATGTCTACATTGTGTTAGTTCAAACTAGCCAAAGCGGCAAGTTTGAACTAATCAGGTTCAAACTAAGCTTTGGCCAGTTTAAACTAAATATTGCTTTAGCTCAAACTAGTTAAAGCCTAGTGTAGACAGGGTTCCAATTAGTCTGGACTAAGTTTGCTTGGTCTGGACTAATTTTGTAGTATAGACATAGCCTTATTTACCTTACATAAAAAATGAAAAGTAAGGGGGATAGCAAGCAGTGTGGCAACAGGCAAGAACTGAGGTTGTTTGGATACCTTACTTATGTATTTATTTATCTTTTTCCTTTGTTTTATTTTTCCTTTTAGTTTTCCTCCATCATCATCTGTTTCCAATTCTTTGATTTCTGGAAATTTAAACATTGATCTTCAGCTGGTATAAACAGCCTTACCACTGTTGAAATTGATTCAGTTTGACAATTTAAGGCTAAGGATTTGGGGTTTTGGTGTGGGTGATTTTTTGTTTGTTCCTTTGTTTGTTTTCCTTAAGTTACTACAACACATTTTAAAACCTTAACTATATTTCAGCAAGGTCTTTTGTCTCTGAATGAAAACAGAGGTGGAAAATGATGCAATAGCAAAGATATTGCAAGAGTCTTTACCCTATCATAAATAAAAAAGTACTATAATTACTACTGTATTACCACAGAGTGAGGTCATTATAGATGTGAAGAACTTCGAGTTCTCAGAAATTTTGAGTGCTAGTTTGTGTCAAAAGAATCACACTCGCTGTCAATTGTCAAAGCTACTTAATGATAAGACCATTCACATAATTATTTGTTTTTCACTTTACCAATGAAAAGTTTATGGAAAAAAGCACAGACACAAGAATATGATGAGTAGAGGGATAGGTTAATGACCCAACGGCGTCCCCCCTCCATTTCTAGGGTAGATGGTTAAGTGAAGAAAAAATGATTGGTGGATGTCTGTTTATATAGTCAATATTCCTCTGTGCTATGGATGAATTTTTTTTTTTAATTTTCCCTGGGAACTACAGCCTGGTTAGCCTCATCTCAATCTCTGGAAAAAAAAATCATGGAGCAGGTCCTCAAGGTATCCATTTTGGGGCACTTGAAAGACAGGAAGGTGATCAGGAACAATCACCATGGGTTCCCAACGACAAGTTATGCTTGACCAACTTGATTGCCTTTTTATGATGAGATGAATGACTCTGTGGAGATGCAGAAAATGGTGGGCATGATATGCTTTGACTGTAGCAAAGTTTTTGTTATGGTCTCAAATAGTATTCTTATCAGCAAGTTAAAGAAGTATGGGCTGGATACATGAACTATAAGTTGGATCAAAAACTGGCTGAATCTGGTTTTAATCAACATTTTAAGTAATATATTACTTAAAATGTTGATCAAAACTGTGTTGCACTAGTAGGAGCATTACAAGGTCAGCAGATATAAAGAAGTGATTAATCCCCTGTATTTGGCACAGGTGAAGCTAAATTTGGAGTACTGGCCCCAGTTTCCCCACCCTCCCACTACAGAAAGGGTGTGGACAAATTGGAAAGAGTCCAGAGAAGGGCAACAAAAAAAGATTTGAGGGATTGGAGCACATGGTTTATGAGGAGATGCTGAGGGATCGAGGATTGTTTAGTCTGCAGAACAAAAGAATGAGGGGGATTTGATAAAATATTTTAAGTACCAGTAAGGCAGTTCCAGGGAGGATGGAGCTAGACTGTTCTCAGTGGTCATAGATGACAGAACTAGGAACAATGATCTCAAGTTGCATTGGGGGAAATCCAGGTTAGATATTACAAAAAGCTGTTTCACTAGGAGGGTGGTGAACCACAGGTATGGGTGACCAAGGAAGGTGGTGGCATCTCTATCCTTCAAAATTTTATGGTGTGGCTTGACAAAACCCTGACTGGGGTGATTTGGCTTGGGTTGATCCTCAGCACAGCAAAGATACTGCACTAAAGTGGATGAGGAAGTTGACAGGAATTACTCAAGCGACTGTGCATAGCTTCATAATGCCTGTTGACTGCCACCAAATTTTGCCTCCAGTGTTGACCAGCCCTATGTTACAGCTGCCTCCCTGGGCTGCTCAATGGCCTGGAATCTCTATCATATAAAAACTACAGCCCCAAATCTGGAAAACCCATCTTACTTCCAGTTGCACTCCATTCTCTGTAAGGGGATTGACAAGGCTGTCCAGCCTTTCTTCCTGGCATGAAAGGGACAGGGATATCACTTCAGAGTATGGGATAGAATATTCCTTTTATTTGATCCACAGGAGTCAGATCTGCTCACCTATTTGCCAGATAGATTCTGAGTTTGTTGTCCTTCAAAACCCACTGCAAAGTCTCTCTCTCTCTCTTTTTTTTTTTCTTGGCTATGACCAAAAGGGAACAGTTTATTTGGAGGTAAGCAGGGAGATTAATAAACTTTGCTGTAGGTAAGCCTCTTTACCTTTTTAGGCAATGTTTTTATTCTTTGTTAAGTGCCCAGAGACTTTGCAATGAGCACTTTACAGATTAAATTAATTAATAAATAATGTGAACAGAGAAAGATTTTATTTTTTGGAACAGCAGGCAATAAATTACTGACATTCATAAGTGCCTTCTGTGTTGAGACTTTCTGTTGTGTTTAGGGATATAACAGAGCTACCCATTTATTATTACTGTTCTCTGGATGTTTAACTAAAATGCTTTAAATTAAACTGGATACCAATATGAATCTAACTATAAGAAAAGATGCTTGAAAGTCGTAAGGGGTGGAGTTGGTATGCCTATCGTCTCACACAGGGGACTCTCTCTTCATGAGCTCTCTGTTCATACCACTGGTCACAACTAAAGTAAGTATGCTTAACAACTATTATGGTATCTTTTTGGTTGATTAATAAGGTCTTGTCCACATTGGGCATCAATTCATACCAGATGGATATAAAGTCTAGTGTTCACTAAAGTATTGTACAATAACTGACCCTTATCAACATGGCTGGCACACTCTAAATGTACCCATGTCTCCTTTCAAACAGTACTACATCAATACACGAGGGCACTTTGAATAAATACCACCAAGCTTCGCACAGGATGCTTAGTGTACAACATAATAGAATTTACACCCATCTGGTGCTGACTAACAGACTGTGTAGCCATGTCCATACTGTCAGCCACTCACCAGCATCCTTTGTGTCCTCAGCAGGAGGATCATCTTCAGGAGTGATGACATTAGCTTCATTAACCCCATGATACTATTAGCTATGTAGTGAGGGGTGCAAAGAAGTGACTGTGGTAAATTAAGATGTTTTACAGAACTTCATAGGACATTTTTCACATCAAACTCATCACCCCAGCACACAAGACTGGGCATATCTCCACTGCAGCTGGGCGCACATGTCCAAGGGTGAGCAGACAGACATATGCTACTTTTGCTTGAGCTAGCAAACTAAAAGTAATGCATGGTCAAGGGTTAAAGTATAATTTGGTGGGCCCCTTCATGCTGGTCCCAGCCCCCTCATGCTGGTGTGGGCCCCCCTCACACACCCCAGCTACTGCCCCACACATGCCTACTCCCCACCCCAGCTACTGCCCCCACAAGTCTGCCTCCCACCCCAGCTATTGCCCTCAGCCCCCATCTCACTGCTGGTCCCCCAATGCTTCCTCAACCCCCTGCCATGCTACGCCATCTTCCCCTGATGCCCTGGGCCAATCCCCCCCTGCACCCTCTTTCCACCGGGCCAGCTCACCTGTCCTCAACCTTCCCCCCAGGTTCCACTTACCTGGCCACCATGTCACTGCAGAGCAGCCCCGGCCCGGGCTGAGGCTCCAGCCTGAGCTGCTCTGACTGACCATGCTCAGAGGCTCTGAGTGTGCTCCGTCAGAGTAGGCTCAGGCCAGAGCCTCAGCCGGGCCAGGGCAGCTCCCTGCCTCCTGGAACACACCATAACAGGGTTCCAGGCCCTGCTATTTTTAGGGGCTCAGAGTTGGGGGGGGGTAAAAATAGAAAATGGAGCCGGAATGCTGCGTTCCAGCTCCATTTTCTATTTTTAGGGGCACCAGAATGCTAAGCCCCTAAAAATAGTGGGCCCTGGAATGCCATTCCTGTGCACTCCAGTTTACTTTAACCCCTGCACATGGCAACATGTGACAACTTGGACTAGCCATCTGAGCATATTCCCAGAGGATGGGTGGTACCTGGGTGGCTAGCTCGACTCAAGCCTCTGCTGGCTTTTGATGCAGCAGTCGCCTTATCGTTTTTGTCAGTAGCTCAGTCAGAATTAATGTATTTGTCTACCTGTGCTGGGAAGTACACTCCCAACTGCAAAGTGGAAATATACACACCCTGTGTGCACCTGTGGTTACAAGGACACAACCTATATTAAGGGATGGCATGTAACTGTGTCCTTTCAGGATAAAACCAGAGAAAGAAATGTTGTTCAGGCAATCAGTTTCTTCCTTGACCTACATTTGTTCCAAAGATATAGCAATTTACTTTATTCTCAAGCTTACCAGAAAATAGGGGTGGGCTGAAATCAAGGCTTTATTGAAAATAAACTTGTAATAAGAATGGATTTTTTGTTCATTGACAACTCCAATATTTGTTTTTAAAGACCAACCATTATTTGTAATAGAATTGAGGATAAAACATTTTATTTATTTAGCCTGGGGGGATGGAATCAGTTTGTTTCTGTTTTAGGCATTTCAGCTTTAAAAAAAAACTGATTTTTTTCCAAAAAGGTGAAAATAAAATATTTCAATATTGGGGGTTTTTTCCAAGGCTTCTCTGTTGTTTTTTTTTTTTTAGTTTTTCAGCAAAATGGACAAGACATCACAATGGACAAAAACATCACAAAATGCTTCAATGCCTCCAAATCTTCATTTTTTTCTGGAAAAAGGTTTCAATCAAGATATTTCACCCAGCTCTATTCACTTTTGGGAAAGGGTCAGCAGGCACATATCTTTGCTTGTACACTCAGGTCAGTGTAACTAATTTAAGACTGTTAAGTTGGAGGGAAGTCTAACTACCTGCTACTGTCTATACATTATATGTAATCTATGTTATAATATAGCTCTACACACATTTTCTTCACCCTACTGAAAGAAGAAAAAGTACTAGTCTTACAAGAGCCTGGGGAAGACTAAGTTTATAGTACATTTCTTTGGATGTATTTTTTGGACTACATTGCCTATATGTATTATTAATATTAGATTACATTATGTTCCAAAAGTAATTTGTGTCACCCATCACCTTTATTTCAGGACTCAATTTGAAGTACAGTCAACACTGATAAAAGGCATTTAAAAAATCTGCATTTTGTGGTCAATCCTTCTTCCTCATTTGGCTGACTAATCTTGAATTCATTTTGAATAATGGGAAACCTCTTGCAGCCTTCTTAAGCTTTAAAGCTCTAGGTCTGTGCCTAAAAATGCAATATTAAAATAAAAAATCTGAAATAAGAAATGAGTGAAAACTAAGAGTCAGATTCTTCCAGATTCCCAAACATGGCATTTATAGAAGCTTTCATTCTGTAGTGAAAAAGGAATGTGAGCTGCAAATATCAATCATCAAAGAAGACAAAAATACCAGGAAAAAAAGATCATAGGATAGGCACACATAGCTGTGCAGAATAAAAAGAGTATGTCTATCTGAAATGTGTACAGTGTTCCATGAAAAATATATCATGGAATAACTGAAGAACAAAGAAAAATCCAGTGAAGACAGGCATAGAGACAGACTTTAAAGGTCTCAAATTTACTAATGTTTAACTTTAATGAGATTGGGCTAAATTCTTCCCCTCTTCTCCAGAAAAATCAGATGACTCAGTGTGTTGTTAAATGGCTTCCATGTCAAATAACCAACATACAGGGCAAGCCATTTTCAGCCTGATACCTAGGATTCAAACCATCTCTGAATTCTCTCACTTCCCCCATGAGGTGAAATGGTGGCACACATGAAAAGTATCTCAGCTTCAGAAGACTTAGGGTATGTCTGCACAGAGCTCACAGGGCTCAGGCTAGAAGGAGGTTTCATTACTTTGTAGACATATGGACTCAGGCTAGAGCCTGGGTTCTGGGACCCAAAAGTAGGTAAGTTCCAGACCTGAATGCCTACAGTGCAAATAAATGAGCCCTCAGTCCAAGCCTTCCATGCCTGAGTCAGCAGCCACATGAAAGCAAATTTTTTTTTCCCTCTCCTCCTTGGCTGTGCAGATGTGCACTAAAATGTCTCCTCCTTCTTTCAGGCTATTTGGCATGAATGGGAATCTCCTAGCTCCTGTGTTTACAATGGGAGCTGATCCCCTAGAGCCTCTTAGCTGGTCAAAAGGTGCAACAACTTTAAAATCTCACCATGATGAATAAAATGACCAAACACCTTGTCAGTCCAGGTATCCATTTCTTCATCATTCCCAAAACTGGATATTAGTCAGACCCATGTCATGTTGAAAGCACAGTTCAAAATCTCTGTTACTCCATTATAGGGTAGGGAAGCAGCAACTATAGCATAACAGAGGCTGCATGATCTGAGGGTTTCACACATAAGAAAGTGGACTCAACAGACAACCTGTTTTTGCCTCCTCCCACTACAGCCTAACCATTCCCAGCAGGTAGAGTCAGACTAACATGTTGACAGTGGTAAATTCACTGCTGTCTATTTGATCTTCTTCAGTCAAGACCCTCTCAACTGATCTGGAGTTCGATTTAATAAATCCAGCCCCTTAAGAAGAGTAGCATTGAGTCAAAGGGATGGCATTTCCCTTCAACTAAGCCCAGTGGAAACAAGGAATGTTGGAGAGTTGAAGGACTCTAGGTTTGTCTTTGCCAGCTGAATTATAAATCTCCGTTCTGAGATACTGGTGAGATACATATAGAAATATGCTTGTAAAGTGTGTCTCATTTCCTACTCTAGCAACTATACCACAAAATGGATTGTAACCTACTCATATTGCCAGTTTATGGAGGTAGTCTTTGTTCAAGTAGCTGAGTTTGTGTTTTGGTGCTGAAGCTCATGGTTCAAGCCCAAGTAACCTGTGGTAAATTTCATTAAACACACAGTAAGTTACTACTGGTCCTTGTGTCGTGTAACTTTCTCTTATTACCATGACTATGAGAGGCTTGCCCAGTAGACAGTGAAGTCTAAGATCAAATCCCTTCAAAACAGACTTCAAGACCTGTTGGCACTTTAGATTACAGACAGCCTAATGGCTTTCACATAACCTACCAGATCAGTGAAACTGCATTATAAAAAGACTTACATACAAAAATATTTGCAGCAACCTAAGTGCATAAAAATTTAGTTGCATAAACCTGTATACATTCAAGCTTTTACACACTGTAGTGATATTTTAGTGCTACACTCAAGAAGTTTTATGTGGATAAGTCTTCTGCCCTGAAGTCTCAGTGCATAAATATTTATGCACGTAAGTATGTGCTTAAGTAAGACTTATGCACACATAATCTTTATGTATTGAGATGAGACCTACATGCTGCAATCCTGCTGAGCTTGCTGGTCTTGGATATGCTGGTAAAATGATGATTCGGTGAACCCTGATGGCTGTTTATCCCATTCTAAGCTATTTTAATTCACATGTGAAGAGTACAGTTTACTTCTAAGAAGATGTTGGCATGAATTTTTAGATCCTACATTTGGTTTTACATAAATAAATTTGGTACTAAATAAATAAAATTAATGACAGTACTCCACCAGTTCCTTCAATAAGCAGGCATTAATCCAGAAACTTGATTACATTATATCATTCAATGGATGTACTATTTGTATGAAAAGTTTTGACAACAAATTCAGTGTTAATTATCCTTCCTCAAATGTTTGGATTTTGAAACCTGTCCTGGATGTGTTATAGATTGAGGACTATGCCTATGATTTGCTACAGGGAAATAAAAGGAGAAAAAGCCTGCCAAGTGGACATCTTCTAACATTTTTCTCACAGTGGACATTCATCAATGTTCCACTTCTTTGTGACACTACTCCAGATTGTATCTTCTTGACATGACCAAGACACTTTGTTCAGAGACTGATACTGCATGACATGTAAGGCAAAGGAAAAAAAATAAAATAAAAACCTCTTCCTCCATGAAAACAACAACAAACTCTCCAATGCACAAACAAACCAAAGAAAATTCAGTCCCTGCTGCAGTTTCAGGAATGAGAGCACAATGGCAGATATTGGAAGTGTGAGGACTTTCTGCAATTTTTGCTAGAGTCTACAATATTCTACACATTAACAGTTTTGTTTGTTTGTTTGTTTGTTTGTTTGTTTGTTTGCTAAATCTACCTTTGTCTTGCAAGGATACAGACACTTTAGTATACAAAGATGGAAACTAACAGGAGGAAAGGTGAGATCTTACCTTTGACCATTTTGTTCATCTTAGATGGTACGGGACCATCAAAAGAATAATTGGGATAAGAACAGCCATATTGGGTCAGACCAATGGCCTATCTAGCCCAATATATTGTTTTCTGACCATCACCAATACCAGGCATTTCACAGGGAATGAATAGAATAGGTAATTACAGACTGATCCATTCCCTGCTGCCCATTCCAGTTTATGAGAAACATGGCTAGGCCCATCACTCGGGGATTGCTTCATCATTAAGACTATTCAGCAAAAGATAACAGTTTTTTCTTTCGCTGTTTATTTAATTCAAATTAAGTGCAGAAAACCACCCTCCTACATATTAATTTGCACCAGACCTTGTGATGGGATGTATATTGCGATGCCACACTTCGAATCAAGGGTTAGCAATCAGCTCTGGGCCCAGGGGACACCCATCCATCTGTATCTGCTGGCCATACTCATAATGGAAGCTGAGCTCAAAAGGAAGCCACTCAGTTCAAGCAGGATGAACAGAAGAAGTTAGCACTCTTCCGCAGTTAGCTCTCGCACTCCCTAGACCAGGCCCTGCTACCAAGCAGCCTAATCTCCCTCTCTGGAGACCAGGAATGTTAGCCAATGACTGAAGGAGAAAAGCCACTCCAGATTATGGTCAGAAAGAAACACCTGCCTTGTGAGTCCTTAAATAGACCCTGTTGTGACTGTTCAATGGCAGAATCTTGTGGTTTCTGTGGTAGATAATCATTGCTAGAAAGTAAGTGGTCATTATTCAGAGTATAGGTGAGCAAATTTCATATCCTCCTAGTGCTGGTGCAGTTAGGAATTGGAGTGGTTCACTCCTGCAGATTCTATAAAACCCTGACCATTAGATGCTGACGGAGGCTTAATCATAGGAGGATCCAAATTCTCTGCAAAGGAACTGAGTGCTTTCATGTCAGTAAGCATAAGCACCTGCTTGGGTACTAGTTAAGGGAAGATCAAAGGGGGATTGGTGGCCTTGTGGTTATATCACTAGATTAGGACTCAGGTGTTGGATTCAGTATTGAGCTTTCACTACAGACTTTGTATATCTTTGTCAACTCACTTCATTCCTCTCCTTCCTGAGATTTTCCACCTGTAAAATGGGGTTTATAAATGTTTGCCCACCTCATAGCTGTGGTAAGGATAAATTAATTGTGAGGATAAATTAATTACCCTCAGAGAGACTCAGATACTACAGCAATGATTATCATAGAGTAGCTAATAAATAACAAGGTGTCCATGATCATTGCCTTATCCTCACTGCTTTGTTTGTGATTAGGGGTCTATAATTAGTCACCTTCTTCAGCAAGATGTTTACAGGGACTATCTGCCTTTTAACATCAGTTGACAGCAGGTGCTATATTAATAAATTTGTAGCCAACGTAGCCTTTTTGCCATGTCAACAGGAATGCACTGTTTAATTTTTGAAAGGAGTAATATAATCATCATGTATATACAATATATACCTGCTACTCTTCTTCCTTCTACCTGCTGTCTGTCAGCTTACTTATCTGCCTTCAGACTATAAGCTTTGTTTGTAAAGCATGAGGCATGCTCTGGACACTACCAGGAATAAATAATACATAATAAGAAGGTTGTAGACTCAAAGATAAAAATCACATGGAGTTCCATGTACATCTGTTTTTGTTTGTTTGTTTGTTTTGTTACTGTTTTCCTGGCTAAGTAGTTTTATGCATTATTATTTCTGCCAAAAGACAGTCTAATTATTTCATATCAAATGTGGGTGACATAACATTCATGGTGAACTCTTAATTTTGAAGGATCATGCCTCTGTGTGATTGTTACCTCTGTAAACTTAACACTACATTAAGAGCTTTGTGATTTGCTACAGATTTGGTATTAGACATAGTTTAAATTGTTGTAAACATCTATGGGGTATTTTGTATTATAGTAATCAAGACAATGAATATTTAATGATCATACTATCTCGCATTTAATTAAGGTAGAAAGGGGATTTAAAACAAGATTCATGAATTAAGTCAACAGGGCACATTTAAAATGCCTCCTTTACATTTAGTAAAACAAACAAGGAGTCCTGTGGCACTTAAAGACTAACACATTTATTTATTGCATGAGCTTTCATGGGAGAAAATCCCACTTTTTCAGACAAAGTGGGATTTTCTCCCACAAAAGCTTATGTGATAAATAAATGTTAGTCTTTAAGTGCCACAGGACTTCTTGTTTATTCTACTAAACTAGACTAACATGGCTGCTCCTTAGGAACTCTTTTATGTTTATAAGCCATTATGGATATATAAGCCCAGAAAAGATAGAGCTAGTGGGAACCAGGGAACCTTTTTAACTTGTGCATTATGGGGGATGACTTTAAGGAACTCATGCAAGTTCCTCATATTTTCTGACAACTTTTACTTTTTTTTCCAGTTTCCACCCTCACATACCCTTCTTCCCACCCTCATAGCAGGTCCATAGATATACTTGTCTACATCCATTCAGCTGATAGGAGAGAAGATTTAGATGTGGTTTCTCTCTTGCTTAAACTACTGGGAACTATGTTTTGTATGCAACATACCCACAAAATTAGTTTCTTCTGTTAGCCACTTCCTTCAATTATGATTGATGAACACATATAGGGAGACCAGATGACCTGAATTTTTAAAGTACTGTCCCAATATGCAGGTCTTCTTTCTTATAAAGTTGCCTATTACCTCATTTCCCTGCCTGATTTTTCACATTTGCTATGTGGTTACCCTAAGTACATCCTATATCCCACATGTTCACAGAGGACTGGGAAGAATATCTCAAGGATATTGTAATTTATAACTAATTCATTCATCACAAAATGTCACATAATGTTGCTTATTGTCTCCAAGAGAATACATCAGGCTGGTTGTTTAGCAATAGGCAAATTAAGTAACTCCTGATGCTGGCAAACTTTATGTTTTATCACTCTGGCTTCCTCAAACTGGGCCCTTTCTCAGCATTAAGACAATATGAACCCTGTAGCTCCTGGGCCTTTTTACTACTACAGACACTCTGCTAACAAAACTTTATCCTCGGCTATGTTCACACACAAGTGCTTGTTTCAAAACAAGCCTGTTTTGAAATAAAGCCTTATTTCGAAACACCTTATTTCGAAATAACAAAAAAAGTGTTTTCGAAATAAGGAAAAAGGAGGGAATCGAAATAGCATGTCCAGTGTGACATGCTATATTGAAATAGGAGAGGGGAGGGGGCGCTGGGCCAGGGAAGCCCCACCCCTGGGATTCCCCTGTCCCCTGCGGCTCCAGCAGATATCAAAATATATCTGAAATAATTATCTCAGAATAACTTTTTTCAAAAATGTTATTTTGGGAAAGCGGTCCGGGGACTGCTCCTTGTTCCAAAATATCACAGCTTTTTTTTTTTTTGTCCCCCCTGAAAGTGAAAGTCTACACCGGAAGAGATAGGCAGGCTTTTTCAAAAAAAGCCTTTGCCATGTCTGGCAATGGTTCTTTTCAAAAAAGCTATCTTGAAAAAGGCTTTTTCTTTTGAAAAAGCTGTCAGGTTAAGCTTTTTCAGAAAAGCACGCTGGTATCTCAAAATAGCAGTGCACTTTTTTTGCAAAAACTAAACCTGGTTACATTTTGAAAAAAAGCCTTTTTTGAGATAGTTTTTCTCAAAAAAAGCCATCGCCAGATGTGGCAAAAGGCTTTTTTCAAAAAAGCCTGCACATCTCTTCAACTGCCTTTCTTTTTTTCAAAAAAAGAAAATCTGGTGTAGCCTTTCACTTAAAAAAAAAAAAAAAAAAAAAGCGTGGTATTTCCAGACAAGGAGCAGTCCCCAGACTTCTCCCAAAATAGCATTTTTGAAAAAAGTTATTTTGAGATAATTATTTTGGATATATTTCAAAATGATTGTTGCAAATAAAGTTTTTTTTGAAAATGCTCTCCAATGTAGATATAGCCATCACGTATAGTGGAATCAATACTAAATCCAGAGTCCTCTGTGGGAAAAGAGCAGCTGTTTAACAACAATAGACAGCAATACTGCATATCACTTAAGGAAAGGAAGTTAAAAAGCATACTATATGCTATTTGAAACGTGGAATTTAAGTAAGTAGGCACAGTGTAAGTAATGAAATTGGAATTTGGCTAGCACAGCAGAAATAGCATCCCACTCTTGAGAGACGTTCCACAGAACTCTTAAAACCGTAAACAGTTATGTTTAATTTTATGTCTCATCTAGACATTCACAGTTAAATATTGAGGGTTTCTCTTTCTACCCTCTTTTCCAGAGAATGAAGAGGTAGAAAAACAAAAATGTAACATATTCAGAAGGGAAAATTAGGTTTATTGATTCTGGTTCTCACCAGTGGACTTCATACAAAAAAAGTTAGTAATCATAGATCAACTCTCAGGCCAGCTCTACACTGAGGGAGGCAACTCCACCACCATCAGTTCAATCTTTCCAGTTCGATTGAGCAGTCAGTGAAGACCTGCTCAATCAATGCACATGTAAGTTTAATAAGTCTACCCCCATCAAGAAGTGTAGTGCTGAGTTGAAGGGCAGGCATTTCACTTTGGCTCAGTGCAGTAGAGTCATCATGGTGAAGTAGGCATTAAAGAGTGGAAGGAAGATACACAAGTTATCTTCTCATTTCCTATCATCCCCTCTTCCATCTAGAACAATTCTGGTAAATACCTCCAACAGATCTGGCTATTATTGAATATACTATTACAAGAATTATCTTGTGCCAAATATGCACATTTTTTATGTGAACTTGGCTGGTCTCTATGTAAGGAAGTGCACATTCCAATTGCTTTGTTCAAAGTGATTCAAGAAAGATTAATTAAAAATGGAAAAGAATAAAGAGCTGTTAACCAATTCTGTGTCTGTTCTACATCTCATCTAATGCCATTAGTGTTCCTCAATGATGAGAAAATATCTACTGTGACAGAGTGCTGAGCAGCAACCCTTTAGACAGCCCTCTATCCTGCTAGCCCCAAATGAGAGAGGTAAATTTGAGCTGGCTAGTGACAGCTGTAACTTATTGGTGCAAGAGACACAGCTGTCTACCTCATTAGCCAGAAGTTATAAAAAGACCTAGGTGAAGGAAATAGAGGAAAGGAGATGCAAGGGAGTAGAAGGAGAGCAGAGGCTTTACCTGCGTGGCTGAAGAAGCTCCTGTGGCAGCTAGATAAATTGTATGTGATAAGAAGTGATGGGACTGCACACTGTAAATAAACTGCAGAGGATTGCTAAGCAAGACAGTCTTGGAGTTATTTGTGACAAAAGGGTGGCCAGAGTGGATGGTCAGCAGCAGAGAAACACTTACCCAAAATTAACTGCTTAGGCATCTCCCTCCTCAGCTAGTAACCACCTGAGATATGAATGCTTAATACCCTTTCAAGATGTTAAAAATACAACAGTTTCTCTGATAACAACCAAGCTCCTCAGAAACAAAAATGGTTGGAAGAGTGAGAAAAATCAGGACTATAGCAAGAAACAGAGGCCAGAATGGAGATCCCAGTCCTCTGCTTTTTCCCCCCCCCCCCCGAACCATGCAGATTGTGACAAAATCAATTAAAATCAATAGTAATTTTTCAATTGATTTCAGTAAGGTCAGCGTTCCATCCTAGGGGAGTTAGGTGGCATTTGGATTTAATAGACTAGCAGATATTTTAAATCTGGCCCTTTTTAACTTAAGTAACACATACACACATATACAAAAGCAATTACAGTGCTTCAGAGTGCCTGGAATTTGTATGGTGATTCCACATAACATTACAGGAAACAATGTCACTGATTGTCTTATTTTAGTATTAATGTCTTTTTTAGTATTTCCCCGCAGATCTATTTTATATATATACATACATATATATATACAAACATATATATGTATTATACATGCATAGATAGATAGATAATCTTTTTATATATATGATAAACAGATCTTCAGGGAAATGCTAAAAAAAGACATTAATCTCTCTCTCTCTCTCTCTTCCCTAATAAAAGACTTTGCCTCCTGGGGATCAGGATACAGCTTCTAGTCCCTGAATGTGATTTACCAATGTGAGAAAGGATTGGAAGCACCCATGCTGGCAATGGATTCATTTCTTTTTTGACCTCCAGGCTACACTGCATAAATTCACTATATCCATACTATCTATACATGAGCAAATATACTAGGAAAATAAAAGGCCTCAGTTACTAAAGAATGAAACTGCTCTTCTGCCCAGCAATACAAGCTACTGAAAGCACATCATTTCAGTATTCCACTCCCTAAATGCACATTCTATAGCAGGGGTCTCAAACTCAAATCACCAAGAGGGCCGCATGAGGACTAGCAGAGGGCCGCATGAGGATTAGTATGCTAGCCCAAGGGCCACACCGCTAAAACCTTTACATACAGTCATATTGCAAATATCAGTAATAGTCATGTCACTGCAGGCCACAGGAAACAGCTTTAGGGGCCACATGTGGCCTATGCGCTGCATGTTTTGGAACCCTGTTCTATAGAATACAAGAACAAATTCAAATTCTTATTCCTTGTTACCAAGTACTTCCCTGGAACTAGTCCAAGACACATTACAGCAGTTGTTTGCAAACTTTTTTTCCTCAGGACTCAGCTGAAAAAAATAATTTATGCCCAAGACCCAACAATGACATCTTTGAGCAATGCACTCCAGCCTTTTGAGGGGGAGGGTGCCAGAACCTAGCACTTGAGGATCTCCAACCCAGGACTGGGTCCCAACCCATGGTTTGAAAACCCCTGCCTTAGAGAACATCTCTCCTTCTGTGGTCATAACATTCCATAGGATGCACAAAACTGTCACATTTAATGGTGAAGATGATAAGAGAAAGAGATGAGGGATTTAGCAATAGGCCTAAGGATTTGGAACTCAGAAGCAGAGGACTTAAGAAAGATCACATAAGTCACAGCTTTCAAAATGTAAAAGTGTAAAACTCACATCCTTTGACTTAGTATTTGCAAGCCTACAAGTAAAATCAGCACCAAAAAGCTAACAAGATGTAAGAGGAATAAGTGGTAAAGGCAAGAAATAAGTGAAAGGGAAAAGGATTAGTAAGAAATGAGAGAAAAAGAAGAAGGAAAATAAATATATTAATGAAGGAACAATCTAACACTTTTAATGAAGATCACTAAATATTTTTAGAAGTGAGGTCTTTTGTAAGAAGTTATGGTGGTATGACAATAGGCATGATTCTTACCTTTGTTAGGCTATTGCAAACCCTCTGGATCATTAATAATCAGTGTTGATGAGCTCAACCATTACACAAAATAATATTAGCTGTTTCAGGAGTACCATGAGTACTATTATGCATAAATGAATACTATTATGCAACCCACTAAATATTTTTATATAAAAAGAACCTTTTCAGTGCTATAAAAATAGACCTATAGTGTTAAAACATTCATCTTTGATGCTTGCAGCTTGTAAACAAAAACAGCCGTGATAACATACTATATGACAATGTGATACAATGGTCCTAGGTACCATTAGGTCTGCATTTGCAATTTTAATGATGGCTGTCTTCCAGCTTTTGCTATTCCCAAAGGAAACCTAGCTTCTGAGGCACTCTACTAACAGTAAGTACCAGGATTTTCCAGAGGGTTGGGGGTGGGGGGGTTGAGACCAGATACAAAAGCCCAGTCTCTGACAAGCCTTTCACAAACATAATATTTTGCTCATATGTACTATGAAGATTTTCTTTCCATCAAACATTTTAACTACAGCTTCACACGCTTCAGCAATATTTAACTCTAGCTGAAAGCTGCTGAAATTCTGGAATGAGCTTTAATACATGGTTTGACCTGCGTAAGGATAAATAATATGTGTTAATTTTTGTGTACATTATGTTGTGTATATTATGTTCAGCTAATGCAGAGAAATGTAGCAGTATGTTTTAGTTACACCAAAGAACAGTAAACCAGCAGTTTTATGCATGTATAAGTGATGACTATTACAGTACGGATAATATGAAAGTTTACCAGTATAGTACCAGGAACCATAAGGGAAAGTCTTCCCTTTTTGGTGTATTTCTACTCTTATAAAGACTGATCATTGATGTAAACAAACCATAAAGTGATATATTCACTTGCTTGATTAATTTACATTTCTCTTTTTCAAAGGTTGACAATGTACTTAAATGGTGGAATTTTCATAATCTGGAAACTAAAATGAGCTAAAGTAAGGAGTCCCAAGAGTGAAGGGTATGAAGGAACTCAAGATTTGGCCTTTGTAAAAACACAATTATTTGTGTTTTTACCTTTTGGGAAGATAAAATATGCATTTTTCCCTGAGTATAGTGCTAGTACTTTAAGTACAGTTCAGTCACTTCCATTCACTTTATTTTAGATCCCTTTGTAAGAAACAATCAAAAATACTTTTGAGATTTTACAAGATTAGTATCCCTATAAATAGTCTACTGAGAAGAGGGGATCTATTTTCAGAAACAGACAAACCATAGAACTTTATGCTGAGATTTAAAAGATCTAAAATCATGGACTAAGATTATCTCTTCTTAAGAATAGGAATGAAGTTTTAAATTTTAAAGAACTGTTCATATTTCATTTATGCTGAGTGCCTAGCATGGGGAGACTCAAATTTGATTGAGCCTTCTAGGTACTACCATAGTACAAATTATTACTAACAATTAACCATGTTCAGAGGAATCACTTGGAATAGTTATCCTAAAATATACGGGCATTCAAAAGTTCAAGAGTTATAACATTTGGGGATAGGCCAGACAAAATATAGATAGGGTAAATTTCAGGAATTCAAGATGGCGAGGGAATCACACTTACACATATAACTGATGCAAAATCAAGCCAGATACTCCAACATTTCTCCATTCCACAAGCAAACTATGCAAATAAAGTGAATTTAAGATGGCTGTGCTAGGAGAAAGTCGATATCAAAAATTCTCTCCCTCTTACATATTAAGCATGACAACAGTGCAAGCTGGAAGGATGGTGGGGTAAGGGCAGATGTAAGATGTTTAGGGCAAACGTTAGGGGGCATTTCCAAACCACTTAATATTTAATGGTATTTTTTTCTTTTTCTTTCCTTTTTCTACTTGATCTTTGTTCCATAACTTAGCACTTCCTGGTTAATATTTAAAGGAAGTTACAATTGTCATCAACTTCTCTTCTCAAGTACTTTATATTTATAATTGTTACTCTAGATGGAGTTTTTCCAGTGTGAGAATATGCATTTTAAAAAAAAAAAAAGATCATAAATCATACCAGGATCCTTTTGTGAAATGCCTGCATTAACAAAATGATAAAATCAATTCAAGAAATTTAGTGCAGTAAAAGTGAAAGCTTCACGGAAGGACTTGTTCAAGTCAACTCCAAGAGGAAAAGAAAAAGCTAGTTAAAGTAACTAAGGTATACAGTATATTACCGGATATAGCATGGTAGTTAAATGTTAGACATCAATTTTTACACTGTTTGTTTAAAAACTAATCCAAACACCTCTTATTGAGCTAAAGAACAGTTTTGCTTTGCACGTATTAATGACTTAGGTAAATATAAATAATTCATGAAGTCATATTCCTAGCTAAGGTATGAAACAGCAGATCATAAATTGTTGCCTGAAACATTTTTTCTGCAGTGAAGACTTTAATTTAAGAGAGCAGCATGTGAAATAGTTCTTTATAGATAGATCACGTCTGTTGAAATTATGTGAATATTACTGTCTTCCAAATGTGCTTACTCCAAACAACATTTTAATTATGTGCTCTGTAGTTAACTAAAATCCAGAAAAACAAAAGGCCCTCCACATGGATGATTCATCAAAAATTTATATTTTTCTACAAGAAGAAGAAAATAAAATGCTGCTAACAAATGTGACTTAGTCACCATCTGTTTAGAACTGAAAGTGAAAAAGAATATATTGAAAAATGGCATCCCTGAATTAAGCTTTAGGGTTTTATTCTAATCTTTGAAATTCTGAATGTCGATTTCTGGAGTTTATGGGCAATACAACTCTGCTGGGAGACTGTATATTCAGAATTCCTTTCATTCGACACATGAAGTATTATGCATGTATGTATATGTAAACACACATATGTGCATAAGATATACCTGGCAATAGGATATGTTCTGTAATGACCTATTTTATTCACATGCACATGCGTGCTCACGCACACCACTTTTAAGTGTATTTATATAAAACATGTAGTGCCTGAATCACTAGTATGTTGCTGCAGCTTGATCCCAGTATTGTGTCATGGAAATCAAGTTTATGATTAAGTGTTGATAGCTATGTCCACTGTGTATATCTGACAATAAGTTAGTCCAGTTTTCCAGGGAACAATCAGGTCTACAGAGTGGCCATTTTTGCCCTCATTTAACTTTTTGCCTTCTAGTAATTACTCTTTAAATAACATGGAAGTCACCAAATAGTCACATCTCAGGAAGCAGTTGCATCTCTGCTTAGCAGCAACTAAAGATTTTAAATCATCAGGCTGAGATAACTTGCATCTTAGAGGTTTTTAAAGAGCAGAACAAGCTGTTTGATAGACCTTTAATGCTAATTTTCGGTAAGAGTTTTGGAGCACTCTGGAAGTTTAAAAAAACTGGAAAAATAAATGTTATGCCAAAATCTAAAAAAGGTAAAAGTGTTAATGGGAGGACATAACTAATTATAGGCCTTCAAGTCTGACATCAGGCTCAAACAAAATAATGAAGGAAAAGATATTGGACTCGATTACAGAAGAATTAAGGGACATTAATATAATTAATGACAATCCATATGGATATATGGAAAACAGGTACTGTTAAACTAACATTTTTATGAGATTTCAGGTTGGTATAGGTAATAGTGATGATGTAATATACTTAATTTCCCATAAGGCATTTGACTTAGGTACACATGCCATTTTGATTAAAGAACTAATATAATATAAAATTAACCCAGCATACTTAAATTGATTAAATGCTGGCTAACTGACAGCTTTCAAAATACAATTATAAATGGAGAATCATCAATAAGCATGTATGTTTTCAGAACAGGCTTGCAAAGATCTGTTCTTATATCTGTGCTGTTTAACATTTTTATGATCTGGGAGCAAACACAAAATTTTCAATGATAAAAGTCTGAGCATTACTCAAAATATGAAGGAGTGGTAAATAACAAAGAGGAAAGTTCAAGAATACAGAAATACCTGGATTGCTTGAAAAACTGGGCACAAGCAAACAACATGCATTTTAATGTGACTAAATGTGAACATATACATATAGGAATAAAGAGCATACACAAACATTACAGGATGGAGACTCTTGGGAAGAAGTGATTCTGAAAAATAAGTGGGGTATTGTGGGTAATCTGCTAAACACGGCTCCCACTTTGATGTTGTTCCGAAAGACCTTACATGATCCTTGGATACATAAACAAAGGAATCTCCAACAGGAGAATTTTGTATTTGATACTAGAGTGACCACTTCTGGAATACTGTGTCTACAATGCAAGAAGGATGGTAATAAATTGGAGAGCATTCAGGGAAGAGCCACAAAAATGCTTCAAGAATTAAAAAGACTACTTTTTAAGTCTAAACTATTTAGTTTACAAAAACACCAAGGAGTCCTGTGGCACTTTTAAACACTAACAAATTTATTTATTGCATGAGATATTGTGGGAGAAAATCCCGCTTCATCAGACATTTTGAAGTTGGGAGAAGTTACAAAATCGGAGGAAATAAATGCAGGGACGTGTAAGTCATGGAATCAGGTCACACTATAACAGCAAATCAAAGAAGCAGATACTCACCTGCAGGTACAGACCTAACAACAGAACCATTAAAGCAAGAACATATACTTTGCCCACTTATCTGTACAAAAGACTCTATGGCAGGACCTAATAAAACAAGCTACTCCATCAAAGGTTCATTCACCTATTCATCCACCAATGGGTTTATGCCATCATGTGCCAGAAATGCCCCTCTGCCTTATATATTAGACAAGCAGGACAGTCTCTGTGGAAAAGAATAAATGGGCACAAATCTGACATCAGAAATCACAACATTTTAAAACCAGTGGATTAGCATTTCAATCTTCCTGATCACTCCATTGATGATTTTCTAATTGTGGTGCTCAAACAGATGAATACCAAATCAAGGCTTCAAAGAGAAGCTGCAGTGTTTGAATTTATTTGTAAATCTGACTGCATTGCTTAAGGGCCTAATAAGGACTTTAGATTTTTTTTCTCATTACAACAGGTGATTTGACCTCATCTTCCTCTATATGCTGTTCCCCAGTGTTTGAATCTTAACAATGGCTTTGATTTCTTGTTACAGTGTGACCTGTTCCCATGACTTACACTTCCCTGCATTTATTTCCTCCCATTCTGTAAGTTCCCCCATCTTCAAAGTGCCTGATGAAGTGGGATTTTTCTCCCACAAAAGCTCATGCGATTAATAAATTTGTTAGTCTGTAAAAGTGCCACAGCACTCCTTGTTTGTTTTACAGAACTAGACTAAACACAACTGGCCCTTTGGAACTAATTTAACATTACAACATGAGAGTGCCCACATAAGGAACAAATATTTAATAATGGGCTCTTCGTCTAGCAAAGAAATCTTGTGGGAGATTCTCCATCACTGACCATTTTTAAATCAAGACTTGATGTTTTTTCCCTAAAAGATCTGCTCAGTGATACCACTGGAACTATGATCAGCAGAGCATAACCTACTGTATCCCTAAGGCTGTTTTAAATTTCAAGAAAGGTCAAATTGTCTCCTTGACACCCTCAAGATAAGTGAATCCCTGAGGCAGCGTAAAAGATATTTTTGCACCCCTACTTTAGACATGCTCTGATGCTTAATTCTGCTAAATGGAGCCTGACTGTGGTGGTGGCTAAACTGTTTGTTTCCCCTGTTCCCTTTTCCCCTGTTCCCCTTCTTCTGTCTTCTCCTGGCAGCCCCTAGTACCTCTCTTGCTTTGCTCCATTGAGATGCACAGAACAGGTTGTTGGGAAACCAACAGTTGAAAGCAGTGCAAAAGCAACAGGAGAGAAAGAGGGAGTACTACGGGAAGCCCAACAGCAGAAGAAAGTGACTTCTGAGGGAAGAAGTAAAACACTGAAGTCATTTTGTTTTCTCTCCCAGCTTTTCTGGATAGACAGAGAAACTTGGAACAAACTGTAGCAATGTGATTATGACAGCAAGATAAGGACTGAAAATGGTACTGCAGAACTTTTCAGTAATTCTGAATAAAAGTCATAACTTTTAAAGAATAGACTATGTTGAATAGAGGCATGGGTTAGTTGTTTTTTTTTTTAATGCAAATTAGACATAGTATGGAAGGGAAATTTAGTTACCCTGGTGGCAACTCAGAAAGCCGCAAAAGATACTGCTCCAAGATTTGATTGACCAACTATGTTTGACCATTAGCCAATGGGTGATAGATGGACATGATGAGGGGCTTGATGCCAAGGAGTCTGAGAAATTCTCACCAGGACTGAAAGTAAACTAGCATTCCAAGATGAACAAAATGCCTTTCTCTAATTCATGGAAACAGAAGACATTGTCCAAGAAGAGCTGAATCATTTCTCTTACTTTAGGAATAGCACAGCACAGGATGAATTCTGGCATCTTTCTTAGGAGATTGATAGCAACCATTATTACCAAGTCTTCTTTGGAGAATGGAAGTTCTACAATTAAATCCATCGATATAGTAGATTGGAGGCATGGACAGAAGATGATAGAGGAAATCTAGGGGATTGATCCTGGGGTCTTCATATGGATGCAGAACTCACATGACCTTATATAAACATTGATGTAAACTCACAGGCCTGGGCACAAGAAGCACCTTGACACCAGATTCCAGGTCTTTAATTGGCTCAAATGGCTCAAAAGCCACAAATCATGGCACAGTTTTTCAAAGCCTAAAACTTACATCGTCCCTCCAGAACATAAATGGAAACTTTAAAATAGAGGAGGCTGGTCTGTAATCATATATCAAATTCAGGTCAGGTACCTTCAGGATCTGGATGATCTGTCTTGTGAATTATTGATCAGGGAGCAGGGAAGTGGACTGAATGTGTCAGATTGCTGTCAATTGTCCTGTTAGCAAAAATGAACACCTTGAGCATGGTGGCAGAAGACTTTTCCACTGATTCTAGATACATATCTGTGGTTCCCAATCTGTGGTCTGTGGACCACTGATGGTCCACGAGGACATTGCAGGGGGGCTGCAGGTAAATGTACTTCAGGTAAATGTACTGTGATGATTGCAGTGTGTTTGTGTGGGAGCATAGTAAATTATTAGAAATAGCTGCATTTTTAATGCCCCTTGATATACAAGTTTGACTCCTGTCAGTCACAGGCTACATTAAAAAGTTTAAAATGGCTGGCTTGCTTACGTAGTAGTCCACAAAAGCTCTTGAGGACAGTGTAGTGGTTCACATAAAGGAAAAGGCTAGGAAACACTGATATATATTTTTGAATGCTAGGACATCTGTCTTCCAGTTTCTCATCCCTGGGTTAGATTAGCACAAATACATAGTGAGTGAAAGCAGATCTGACACTGATTAAGACATCAAGCGGTTTTCAGGTACTCTAGATTTTTGTGGTCTGATGTGACATGGACCAGAAATGAGACTCTCCCTAGGAGGTGGTACCATTCACTAAAAGGCATCTTGATACCCAGTAGCTCTTTAACCCAAATACTGTAATTCTTTTTCCACCGAGGTTAGCTTCCAACAATAAAAACTGAAAAAGTGGTTTTGGTTGACGTGGTCAGCATGTTGAAATAAAACTGCACCTAACTGAAGACACCAGCCTAAGCTGAAAATTATTTAGTGGGATATGGGTCAATCAAGATGGGTGTTGGGGTGAGTGTCTGCTTTGGTTGATCAAAGGACAACTGAGCCTCCCTGAATCAGGACAACTGGGCCCTCCTTTTGCAGAGTGCTATTATGATACAACCAGACAACAGACTCCTTTAATAAATTGTCTGGAAAACTGACAAAACACAGGAATTGCTGCAACTTATGTGCATCATTGGTTGCAGCCAAGTCAAATCCTGCCGCCACCTTACGTAAATTCCTGATGAGTCTCCCAGGTAAGGCGATATATTCTAAGAATTCCATTACATCCTCATTGAACTTATATTTCTTGAACTGTATATGGAAATGGTTTAGGTTGTCTCTCTTAGGGTATGTCTACACTAAAGGCTCAAGTTAACTTAAGCAGGCTTAGGTCAACATAAGGAAAACCAAGGCTATATTTAGAATTTATTAAGTTGCCTTAAGCACTTGCTTAAATTGACTTAATAACTCCTGCCCTGTAAGTCAACTTAAGCTTTGATCCTGCCCTACCCTGCATCCCAATCAGGGTACCAGAGCCAGATGGGCTTTGGGGGCCCGATCCAGCCCCAGCCACTTGCGTGAGAAATTGACTAGGCTCCAAGCCACCTGCCCCATCAGCTCTGAGCCAACTCCTAGCCCCAGAGCCTATGGCAAGGGGTTGGGGACCCAATCAGGCCCCCGGTCCCTCTTTTCAGGCTGCAAGAACTGGCTGCAAGCTCCCTCCACCCATGGAGAGGGGCTTGGAGCCTGTGGGCAGCAGGGGCCAACAGCCAATTTCCACAGCCTGCAGAGTGGGGCTGCGAACCTGATCAGGCTCCCAGCTCCTCTCTGCAGGCAGCAGGGGCAGTAGCTAGGGGCTGGGAGCCCAGGCCAGCTCTAAGTCCTGCTTCCTGCTGCAAGGGGCTAGGAGTGTGATAGAGCTCCTAGCCCCACAGCCTGCAGGTGGCAGGAGCAGGTCCCCTACCCCTGCAGCCTGTCGCAGGGGGCTGGGAGCCAAATCTAGCTCCCAGCCACTTGTTGTAGGCCTTCAGAGCCAGATCGCGCTCCTGGAGCCTGATTGGGACTGGGGCGGGGTCAGGGGTGGGGTGGCCCTAGGTATTTCTGCACTGTGTCCAGTGCAAGCATACCCTGAAGTCGACTTAACAAGGTTGACCTAAATTCGACCTTGTTAAGTTGACTTCCAAAGGCCCCTTCAAATGTAGACATAGCCTAAGACAGTGCACATGTGATATTTTTGGAAGACCTGACTTCCAAAGAAAATGAAGAGGTCATCCATGTAATGACAAATTGGTCCAGCATATCCCTAAAGATGTCCATTTATTAAATCCTGGAAGGTGCCAGGGTGTTGCATAAGTCATGTGGTATGACCAAGTACGCATAGGGGCCATATCTGGTATGAAAAGAGTTTTCCATTCATCCACTTTTTGGTTTTTCATTAGGTTATAAGCTCTGTGGAAGTCCTACTTTATGAAGAACTTAGCAGAGCAAACCCTTGTGCATTAATAAGTAGTGCGGGTTAATGGTTAAAGTGTTTAACTGTTAAAGCTTTGTTCTTTACACAAGGCAGGAGGGATCCATCTCTTTTTGCCAAAAAGATCAGACCCCCCCCAGTGGGGGTGAGGGGGGGGAGGAGAGGCCCCCCCCCCCACACACACTCTGACAGGAGTTCATCAAGATAATTCTGAAGTGTCTGTAGTTTGGGTTTGGAGAGGGAGTAAAGGCATCTGAAGGTAACCTGTGCTCTCTGCTGGATATTGATGGGAAACTTGTAGCTGTAATGGATGATAGGATGTCAGCTTTCTCTTTGGTGAACATGTTGGCATGGTACTGATATTTAGCAGGAATCCCTGGAGCTGGTGGAGGGTTCCTGAGAGCTGGCAGAGCCACTTTTGTATGTTCTCTTCATGTCTTTGAATTCTTTGGCAGAGTCAGTAAGTGATGAAAGGCTGCTCTTCTTGGCTCGGTTCTCAGGAAATGACTGTCAGCAAGATGGGGCACCAAAGCACACTGTGCCTGCCTGACTGCCTGCCAGTTGATGAGCAGGCCATGCAAGACATTCCATGAGATGCCGAGGACAACTGATGAATACACTGCACAAGCCAGCCCAAAATGGAGGATTTCTCAGACGTCTTGAAGTGTAGATACCTACATATAAGGGAGCTATCTGGTGGATGACAGGTACTAATGAAAGGAGTGACCTGGACTCAATTAACTCAGAGGATGGAAAAGGGAGTCCTTGCACTGGATGGAGATATGATATGCTCAGTCACATCCAGATCCATGAGATTGTCTGATGCACTTTAGTCTACCCATGCCTGTAGGGTGCAAACTGCTGGGAAGAGGACAAGGGCCCCAGTTTAGCTTAGAGAGCCCTGTTGGAACCAGGGCATACTATTTTCTGACCAAAGCCCAGATCAGACCTTGGCAGAGCAGCTTTATGAAAAATGTCCTGGCTCCTCTCAATATGCCTATCAGTCCAATGCCTGGCATCAATTCTTCACCACGTTGGAAAGGCAAGGCTGGACCTGATCTATTTGCATTAGTGCAGGTAATGGAGAAAGAACTGGTAAAGGGGATAAGACATCAATCAACCGTGCTGGCAAGAGCTGGGGGAAACATCTTTTTTATGAAAAAAAAACCCAGTTACTGAGCATTTCCATCTTCCTAATCACTCCATTGATGATTTGTTAATGATGGTCCTCAAGAAAATCAATGGGACATCAAGACTTGAAAGAGAAACAGCTGAAATTCAAATAATATGCAGATTACATTGTGTGAAAGTAGGGTTGAATGGTGACTATGGTTTCTTTTCACATTATAACAGGTAATTTGACTTCACCCTCCCTCTGTGTGCTGTTTCCTAGAGTTTCAATCCTTACAAATGTTCTGATTTGCTGTTGCAGGATGACCTGATCTCACGTCTTACACTCCTGCATTTATTTCTCATCCAGTTCTGTAAGTTCCCCCTCTTCAAGGCACCTGACAAAGTGAGATTTTCTCCCACAAAAGCTCATGCAATAAATAATCTGTTAGTCTTTAAGTGCCACAAGACTCCTTGCTTTTTTTGCTCTACTAGATTAACATGGCTGCCCCTTTCGATCTTTTTTTATGTGTGGGGGGAAAGAGGGGCATTTGATCAGGCCAATTTAGGCATCCAGGCTGGATTCTGCCTATACCACATTACTGTCATTGTTTAGGCTGAACCAGAAATAACAACACTGGGTGGCCTTGTTCCACTCAGTGTCTACCACCAGGCACTGGAACATTGCTGCATATTCAGTAACAGGCTGGTGTTCCTGCTGTACCACAAGAAAAAACTTATACACTAGCCTAAATGCTTATTCATTATGGGAGTCCCCAAAAATATGCCTGTAACTGAGGTCACTGAAGATCACCACGATAGATCAGATAAATTTCTCACGTTGTCCCACAAAGGGGTTTGATTTTTCCAAGAATGGAGATGTTCAAGCCCAGGCTGCCTTGCTAAGCAGACTGATATTTTGTCCCAACTGCACTTGGTCATTAGAAAATGACAGTGTGTGGAAAAAAGAGGATCTGATGTTGATTTAGGAACTGCGTAACTTGTTGTAATTGCCATTGAACTTTTCAGGCAGTTAAGGAGATTGGTATAGTGGGGGTAGGGGTCAGAGCTGAAGTTGGATGAATGCCTTCCACAGCCTCCATACTGTTGCTGACATTGGGCTTAAAGGCTGATCTGCAGATTCTTCCCACCACTGAGGTGATGTAATCAATCAGGCCCTCTACAGGCCAAAAGCACTTGTTCGACTGTCTGAAAAGTCAGTCTGCTGCAGGCCTTGATTCCTGACAGAACTTGTGACAGTTTTGACTGGACTTTCACCGTCCTGAACTGATCAGCTATTTGCTCAGACCCTTCACTTCCTCTCCTCCTGTCTCACAGTCTCTTCATCTCGGCTTCACTCCATGCCTGTTTCTTTATTTTTTGTTCCCCTTCCCTGTCACCTAAATCTTTTTCCTGTCCCTTTTCTCTGTGTTCAGCTGATCATCTCCTAAGGAAACTCAAGACACTTTCACCAAAAAAAATGAGTGGAATAAACATGACTTTTTGTGGCCATCACATAGTTTAACCTAATTTTGTTTTATTCACCTTGCCCCCATCCCCTGTGTTGTCTAATTAGACTGTAAACTCTCTGGAGCAGGGGCTGTCTACTACTCTGTGTCTGCATAGTGGCTAGCATGATAGGACCCCATTCTTGCTTTGACTGTAGGCACTACTATAAGAAACTGAAACAGGGAAGAGTAAGAGGCCCAAGAGTCACAGAGGTTTCAGAAACCTCACCAGTGTAGAGTTAGACCTACAACCATGGCAACTACTGACACACGTAAAATAGTGATTTCCAAAGAGGGGGGAACAAAGTCTCCCCTCCAGATTCAGCAAGGTTTACTCTGGCAGTGCAGAAATGCTTCTGGCTACAACCTGAAATCTGAAATCATGTCCCCCATCATTACTTTCAGGTAACTGGGCTAAAATGATGAAAATCACCTTGTTGCATCTTCTTTAACCCAATTTGCATATTCATTCATAGTGACTTCATGCACTAAGTAGAGAGTTTTTGGAATTAGGTCTCTGTCTTACTTTTGAGACCAAAAATATATCCATAATTCAAGATGGGAGTATGATTCCCATCTTGAAGGCACATGACCACTAACAAAAAACTGTGTAGCAAACTATCTGAAGTGCATACCCATTCAAAACTGTGGGCACACATTTGAGGCAGTGATGCCCTCCCATCCCTTCTGCTGCCATGACTATACTCTATTTTTAGAGCACTACCTTGACCACAGATAGCAAGGGTATGTCTCTGCAAGCTGGGAATCAAATAACAAGCTCAAAATATAGACATATCACAAGTGTAATCTGTATAGGAACTGTAAAAGGATCAGATTGGAGGGTTTCCAGAGAGTTCCAGAAAGCCAATATATTAGCCCCAGGCTCAGCAAGCACCTTTTCCCATTGTAGGTGAGCAGTGGTTACTTCAAGCTAATTGGCACATTTGGAACTAATCAAGGCCATGCTCAGGATTTGTTAAGAAGTCTTCCCTCCAGTGAAAGGGAGTAGGTGAACTGTGAGAGTGAAGAGAGCTACTGGAGTGTATGAGAGGAGGCAAGGTGTGGTTGGAAACCAGATAGATCTAGTGAAGGACAGAATGCTGGTCAGTAAGAGCAAAACAGGTATGACCGGGAAAAGGGGAAAAACCTGACCCAAAGGCGGCAAAGGACCTTTCCCAGGTCTGGAGGCCTGAGGGAAACAGATCCAGTCCAAGAGGGAAGCGTGGGATGAACCAAGGTAGAGGAGAAACTTTGTTGCATAATCAAACAAGCATTTACAAAGAGAGGATGCCATTGGGACCAGAATGGAATTAAACTGGTAATTTTATGGAGAAACTTTCTTCTGGATCAGTACTGGAGTCTTAACAACTAACCATTTACAACTGGAAAGTACAAAATTAAAATTTCCACACAGGTACAATCATATTCACTTACTTCAACCACTGGAATTTTAATGCTATTCTTATGTCTTAGTACCTGTATTGAAATTACAGAGAATCTCCATGGGTAAAACTTCCTGGTAATATTAGCTATTCTTTGCAAGACCTTCCAATAAGTTTCTTTTCTTAATCTTTCTTATGCTAGTGTTTCTTGACTTAAAGTGTTGCAGACATTTTTCCACACAAGGTGACTTAGAGTATCCTTCAAATACCGGTAAAATAAATGATATGTGCAAGTCATATTAGAGAGAAGCATAGGACATGCTCACTCCAGTGTCAAGATGATGAAATTCTTGTTATAAAAATAAACTAAAAGTAGGACAAAGTGCTGTTGTTTCAATCAGGTCACTCCATGCTCCTAATATTCACTTTACCTCTTCGTAGCACCATATTTTAGTTCATTTAAAAAGATGTCTTCTCTAAAATCTAGGGGCCAGATCCCCAGCTCATGGACATCAACATAGCTTAATGGGATCTGAGCACATGCTTAGAAGCTTGCAGAATTGCGATCTAAGTCCCCTAGGCTGCAGTCCAGTACATGTGGGCAGATCATTTTGCCCACTAAATAGGATTAGAAATTGTAATCACAGTTCCAGAATTCAGAGACAAATTTTTCATTTGCTCTTCCCCCCACCCCCCAACCCAGGGGTTATGTATAACACACAATTATGCTTCCCCAATAATGTAAGGAAGCTCTGTACTTATTTTTTTTCTATATAGTAGAACTTTATGTGCCCAACACATTTGCCTATGCAGATGCTGCAGTACCACTAGACTGTTTCTGACTATGCTCTACCATAAATACAAAATTGCTTTTTGAGATAAAGTTCTCATCTAGGTAAATATTTCCTTTAGCTGAATTTGCAGTCTCCATCTAGAGCACAGGAATTATACATGCAAACATTTCTTTTTTTTTTTTTAAAGTAGTCAATCCATCCTTTAAAAAGTCGAACTACATCCTCATACTGAGTTAACAGAATATAGTATATTGAATTAATTGAGGGGGAAAAATCTTGTTATTTAGGGACAGCAACAACATTGTATGCTAGTTTTATTTTTTTCTTCCCCTGTGCTTTGCTGCAGCTACAATTAATGAATACAGAACAAATAGTTGACATATAAACCTACCCATGGGAGTTCCAACGCCATAACCTTTTGAGTCTATCAGGCCTCCAATTTGTGTTAGGTTACAGTTCCGCTGTGTGACAAACTCAATGGTTGTGGACTCCATTAGAAAGGCATAATCAGAGGTGAGTACACGCTGGATACCTTCTTCATTACTCTTGACAAGCACGGACTGCCTCCTGCTACTCATAAAGGCCCACATCTTGTCGTATGTTGAGATTTTTGATTTCTGAAATATATAAGAATAAAATACAATATTAACAGGAATGATATATTTATGACAAAGTAGAAAAAGCCTCAGTTAACATAGGATTTCTAGAAACAATTGTATTTATTTAATACTTTATAACTATATAGGAAACTGATTTCAAGAGCTCAGCTCCCATTTAGACACCAAAGTTATTAGCCAGACATTCAAAAATGCACATCACATTTAGTGTTTGGTTCTTTGAAAAAAATCAAGTGTGACATTCTAGAACCATTCTAATTAATGGAAGACTCTTTCACTGACCTCATTGGGGCCAATATTTCACTCTGGCAGCAAGTCTCAGAAAAGATGCTTCTGGCATTTTTGGAAGTCTGACTCTTATTCTGATGCCTAAAGAATTGCTAAGTTCTTTTGAAAAACTGAACTATAGTGTTCGTCATTTTGAAGGGTTTTAAAATACTTTACAAATGACAATGTGAATAAAAGATCACTGAAATCTTTGGGCAGAATGGTTTCAGCCTTCTGATCCACAGGACATTGTAACAATACTCTGAGAAAGGTAAGTGCTGGCCAAAGATACCAATACAAACTAGAAATACTGATGATATGGTTTTGCCTTGGTAACAAAGAATTAAATCTAACATGCCCCTTATTTGTTTATTGTTCCATGCACTGGGTATCCATAGGAAACATCATAGTTCAGTGGCGCTAGGACTTAGTGTAAGGAAACCAGAATTCTACACTCCGTTTCTTCTATGTGAACTTAGAGAAATCACTTTCCCTCTTGACACTTCATTTCCATGTCTGTGAAATAAGAATGATAACATGTGCCATCCTTTGTAAAGACCCAAAAGGGTAGCCGTGTTAGTGTATTTCAGTAAAACAAACAAGCGAGTCCTGTGACACTTAAAGACTAACAAATTTATTTTCTGCATGAGCTTTCACTGGAGAAAAACCTACTTCTTCAGAAGCTTTGAAGATCAAAGTGTCTGACAAAGTGGGATTTTCTCCCACCAAAGTTCATGCAAAAAATAAATTTGTTAGTCTTTAAGTGCCACAGGACTCTTTGTGGTTTTTTTTTTTGTTTGTTTGTTTTTTGTTTTTAACATCCTTTGTAAAGCACTTTGGCTATGTCTACATTAGAGGGCTCAGGTAGGCTGACTTAATAAGGTCAACATAAAGTTTACTTTATTAAGTCAACTTAGAGAGGACCCATTTATTTAAGTGGACTTTATAAAATTGACTTAAGCCAGGGGACCCATTTCAAGTTGACTCTATTAAGTAAACTTTAAAAGGGTCCCTTGGCTTAAGTCAACTTTATAAGGTTGACTTAACTGGCTCTCCTGCCTTAAGTTGACTTTAATGGCAACATTTGTTAAGCTGACTTGATAAAGTCAACCTAACCCTTACCGGTGACTTTAAGGGTGAGAGTTACTAAGTTGAATTAAGCAAGTACTTAAGTCAACTTAATGAACTCCAAATGTGGCCAGGGAGTTGCTTACTTCAATATAAGCCTGCTTAAGTTGACTTAAGCCTTCATTGTAGACAAACCCTTTGAGAATAGGGATGAAAACCACCATATATATATTATTGATTCCTACTTTATTGCACTATGTTTCCTTCATCATCATCCAGTAGTGTCCCAAACCAAGATTAATGTTAACACCTAGTCAATAAGATATGTGTAAAAGCACAGTAAAGCTGACTCAAATAACAAGACTTTTCAAGGAGTCTCTGATCTGTTAATGTTAAAGAGAAACATAACTTATCTTCACCTCTGGGAGAGACACTGGGTAAAGATTGCCATGGCACACCTTTCTGAAGTTCAGGTGGCTGGCAGCTGTAATTTCTGCCCCAAAGGAGAATTTGTGGGGTATGCAAGATTTAAAAAATACAAAACAAAACAAAAAACATTTATCATGAATAAGGATGACTTTGTATCCCTGCTGAGATACAATCCAAGATTTATTTCAATTTGCCTGGGGACTTCAAACCATCTATCATTCAAGTTTTTGAACTTATTGCAGTAGTCAACACTAAGAAAATTGAAGAGCTTTACTTCCCATCTGCAAGAACTCACTGATACTGTGCCAAAGCATGATATAGTACTGATTGCAGAAGATTTCAGTGTGAAAGTGATGAAAAAGATTGTTCATCACCATATCATGGCAGGGATGGAACAAGGAAAGAAAGAACAGACACCTATTCACTGATGTTTGATCTGAGAATAAAATGATTATTACAAACAATTTATATCAATATTACAGTGTAAGAGAATACACTTGAGCCCCGTACATCATACTGATGAAAATCAAAATGATTATATCATACAGGAAAGAAGAAAAACCACTGTTTTCCAATTACTGCAAAACTCTGCCAAGTGCCCATATCAGTTTAAATCACCATTTAATTTTCATCACTCAAGCTTTACCCTGAATATATAAAAAAATAATTTTAACCAATTTCGAATAAACTGAACTACACAGAAAATTGGTACAGAGAACAATTTCAGCAAACCATTAGACATATTAGCATTGTGGGGAGGGGGAGCCAAATGAACTATAGGAGACAATAAGGTGAAAGACAATTTCCAGGATGAAAACATGTAAGAAAAACATTCCAAAACCAGTGGGTGAGTATTTCAACTTCCCAGATCACTCCACTGATATTTTACTAATGGGCACGTCTACACAGACCATTTTATTTTGAAAGGGCTCCTTTTGAAATAAGGGAAACCGCGGGATCGGAAAGACGAAATAACGCCAATGGATCCACTGTTTTGAACCGCTGTTTCGAAACAACGGTGTTGTTTTGAAACAATGGGTCTAACACCGTTATTTCAAAACATCCGTTTCAAAATAACGGTCATCTCGGGGGGGGGTAGGTTTTACTTTTTCGGGACAACGATCCTTATTTTAAAGGATGAGGTCCGTCCTTTCGAAATAAGGGAACGTCATGTAGACCAAATCATTTTTATTTCGAAATAACGAGTGTTATTTCAAAATAAAAGTGTTGTGTAGATGTGCCCATTGTGGTGCTCAGACAGATGAATGTCAGATCAAGGTTTCAAAGAGAAGTTGCTGAGATCGAATTTATTTGCAAATTTGACTTCATTGCCTCAGGGCTTAATAGTGACTTTGGATTTTTCTCTCATTACAACAGACGATTTGACTTCATCTTCCTCTATATGCTGTTATTCAATGTTTGAATCTTTACAATTGCTTTGATTTCTTGTTACACTATGACCTGATCCCATGACTTACACTTCCCCACATTTATTTTCTCCCCTTCATGTAAGTTCCCCTATTTTGGAGCATCTGATGAAGTGGGATATTCTCCCACACAAAAGTTCATGCAAAAATAAATTTATAAGTCTTTAAGTGTCACAGTTTGCTTTACTGAACTAGATTAACATGGCTGCCCCTTTGGAACATGTAAGAAATGGAAACTGTTGATTGCTTCTGAAGCATTACAGCATGTGCAGAATTACAAGAGACTCACTGGTGGGGAGAACACACAGATAATGTATACAATAAAATGGATGAGATTACTGATTTAATCAGCTTTGAAGAAATCCAAGCCACATTTGAAAAGGACTTAACATCTCTAAGGTTGAAACAAAATTACAAGGGCCAAGATTCTGGCTAATATGTTGTAACACACTCCTGGGAATATGCAGAGCTGTGAGCCATTGTGTTACCCTTCCATCTCAGCAAGAGTGAGTTTTGCTCACAATTAGACTGTATGTCAGCTCTTTGTCACACCAGTCTCTCTTCCTCACCAGCAAGCTCCTCAGACAAACTTTATCTCCCAGCCCAATCCTCCCTGAAGAGATAGTAATCAGTGAACTCCAGACCTTGAGTTCCTCAGAGAGATTTTTCTGTATATCCCTATAACTGTGCAATCAAAGAAGTTAGCAAGTCTCTTGCTCTGTTATAGAGTCAATTCATCAAAACTAATTAGTTTAGTTGAGATAACTATACCACTCCCTTCAAACACAGAACTAAATTGGTTTGTAGGAAAAGTAAAACAAGTTTATTTAAAAAAACAAAAGCATGAATTGTGACCCAAAATAAGAGATAAAAGCAGTGATGGTTACAAGCAAATAAAAGTTAAAATACAAATTTTGATGTCTAAAACTTAATCTAGTATGATACAGACTTTGTTCAAGGTAGATTCTTTTACCCACAGTTTTCTTTCTAGCATTTTACTGGTCAATCTGGGCAAGACCCATTATAGATATCAGACTGCTTTGTTTTGTTGTCTCCTAAGGTGAAGGATCAAGGAAAAGTCTGTCTGTCTCTCTCTCTCTCTCTCTCTCTCTCTGTTTCTTATATCACCAAAGGAAAAGATATTATCTTACAAGTGAAGACAGCATTATGGACAGTCATTCTGTCCTGTGTCTTGCTAGGATGCAGGAGTCATTATGGGTATGTCTACACTTAGATTGTTAATTTGAATTGACTCAATTCAAACTAATCAAGTTGAACTATTTATGATTAGTTTAAATTGAATCAATTCGAACTAACATGGCCAGAGTAGGAAAACCAATTTGAAATAGCATGTCCATGAACTGGACTTGCTACTTTGAATTGGAAGAAGGGCACCATGGGAGGTGTAGCAACATGGCCCCCTAGTAGGGTCATGTCACCACCCAATTCCCTGTCCCGCTCCAAGCCCTCTGACCTGGGCACAGGGAAAAGCATTGTCTGCCCAGCTCTAGCCACCCTGTGGCTAGAGCTGAGCAGGGGATGTTTTTCCCCATCCCAGGCTCAGAAGGCAGCAGCCAGGCAGGGGAATGTTCTCCCCCACCAGGACTCCCTGGGGCAAGGGCACTCCCACCCCCCACACAGAGGGAGGGGTGGGAGAAGGGAATCCCCCCTGCACTGTCAGCGCAGCCGGAGGAATCCCTTCTCCGCTGCGCAGCTGCGCTGTCAACTTGGGGCTGGCAACCAGTTGGCCCCGAGCCATCAGCGCAGGAGGGATGGGGGAGAAGTGATTCCCCTGGTCCCCACTGACAGCTCGGGGCCAAAGGGTTCCCCTGTCCCCAAGCTGACAGTGCAGCCAGGCAGGGGAGAAGGGATCCCCGCTGCTTCTCCCCTGCTGGCCGCCGGCAGGGAAGACACCCCGTGGGCGGCTTTTGTTGCACTGGCCCCTCACAGGGAAGACACCCTGTGCTGCATGGTATCCTGGGAGGAAGAGCAACCCTTCTGAATTCACACTAACTTTAGTTCAAATTCATCTGTTTACAAAGCATCAATTCAAACTTGAGGGTTTGAATTAATGATCAGATCAAAGTTACAGGAGGTTTTGTAACTTCGAAGCACTTGCTTATTCATTCAACCTAAGGGAAGCCTTAGGTCAAATTGGCCAAGTGCTGTGTAAACAAGTCTTTTTTTTTTAAATTCAACCTAATGTTTATTAGGTTGAATTTAGTGTGTGTGTATACATACCCTATAATTTTCTAGCTTAAGTTCAGGATCAGGATAACCCTCACTGGTTTAGCTACATGCTTTTTTACACTATACTATACTATACTATACTATACTATACTATACTATACTATACTATACTATACTATACTATAAGTGTAAGTAACCCCACATTCCTTTGTCTAGAACAAAGATTTTTATCACTTTTACTTATGTGAGTTTATCTGGCTTAAAACGTGTTCTAGTAACATAATACACAGGGAACAGAACTTCACAAACATTGTTAACACGTGCAGTTTATGATATTAATATGTGTTGTCAGCTTTCAAATGACACCTCAAGAAGGCATATTTTGTACAAATATTATTGCACTAGTTTGTAGGGTGTAAATACAAGGTGCTTAGGGTCACAGGAAGCAAGCTTGTTGGAATCATTAAAACAGTTCTATGCATGATTTGTGAGGCTATGTGGAAGATGGAACAAGGTCTAGATAATTAAAGGCATTATCCATCGATATACTGAAATATGTGTAGGCACATAGTGTGAATTACAGAATGATCAGACTTCATTTATCATGTAAGCAAAACAAATAAAAACAATAAGAAAACTGTACTATTTTTATTCATCCTAGAAAAGGTAAAGATCTGAGTTTAAGTGATGCCATGAAAAAGAGACAGCTTACAAATGAACACTTGATCATACATTTGCTATATTTTAGTAATGTAAGGTAGGGACTTGCAATGTGTTTTATATACAATAGTGAACCTTCTGACACAGACAAAAATGCCTTTTGATTCAAACAAATCACAAATGGATTGTCCTTGTATTTAGAGTACCATTGTATAATTGTAACTAGAATCCAAAAGCCAGAACAATCAAAATCATTGCAGATGGGTTTGACATTGATGTAAGGAGAATGATAATACCTATTACTATTGGTAGTTGTGATTGGAACATACATATTGATGGAAGCAGATTCTGCAATTTATCTTATGCTTCCATTTTTACTTATTTGTGAGCAAATCTGATGAACTGACTTACAGCTCCAGTGCCATAGTTCATTTTTTTATTTTATTTTATTTTTGGTTAGCATACCATGTCTGATCTAACTGGAAATCACTATCTCCACTGGAAGTGATACCTAGATTGGATAACTTATGGTGACAAGATTGATTACATTTGTACTCCCATAGTAATGCAGGAGATAATGCAGTGAGCAATAAAGCCAGCCAGCTGCCTACACTTTGTGAAATTTGCATTGGACTGGAATATAAAAGAGAACATGGCAATGGAAACATTGCAACCCACCCTAACTAGCAAAAAAATTGGAAATGAAGTTAGGACAATCAAGTAGTTCAGCTTCCTGGTGCATGAAAATGACAGCTATCACAAGGATATACAGAGGCAGCTGCCACTGGTATATTTAGAACCTGTAAATGAAAGATCATTTGAAAATAATAGTGTAGGTCAGAGAACATGAACATGAGACTGGTGAAACCTGAGTTAGTCTAATGCTCTGTGCATCTGTGATGGCTGGCAATGGGAGGCAGTATCTTTTATTAGTGAAGTATTCCTGCTGTATACTGAAGTGTTGGACAGAAAAGACAAATGTTTCAGCACTGCAGCAGTGGGAAAGAAAGATGTGAGAAGGGGAAACCAAAGACAAGCTGTATGATGGCAAGGGATAATATCAAAATAATAAAGATCATAGGGTATGGTACGTACAAAGCAACAAACAGTGTACTAATAAGGGCAAGAGTAAATGAGTATACACAGTGATGTATGCACCCAGGGGGTGAGGGAGGGCCAAACACTCAGGTGCTGGGCTACAGGTGGGCACCCACCTGGCCCCACACCAGGGCTGGATCAGAGGAGTCTAAGCCCAGGCTTTCAGGGCGCTGCCAGCCCTGCCCTCCAACAGCACGAGCCAGAAGTGGCAGGACAGCTGCGCCTCTGCCCCTGGTGCTTTTGGGGAGTCTGGGACCAGAGACCACATTGTCCCCAACCCCTGCAGCACTGAACAGGGGCCACCTCACCGCAGACCCTGGAGAGATCCCATTTTTTCTCCCACAAAAGCCCAGGCAATAAATTAATTTGTTATTCTTTAAGTGCCAGAGGACTCGTTTGTTTTGCTGAAATAGGCTACTCCCTTTGGAACTATGGATGATATAATTATGCCAAATCAAACATTATAAATCCAGGAAATTCTAGGTTAAAGTTAAAAGAAATCTGAACATTTTCAGATTTGGAAATGTACAGTTAGAACACTCAAACCCGTACACATCGACCTGTACATTCTGATTGATATTCACCCTACCATGCTGACCATGTCTCATTGTTTCTTGTTACTCCCTCTTTATTCCCCCTGTATCCATCTGTTGTCTTTTGTCTTACGCTCTAGGTTATAACCTCTTGGGGCAGGGAATCTCTTTTTGTTCTATGCTTCTACAGCACTTAACAGAACAGAGACCTGGGCTTTAGGATTACTGGGAGCTACAGTAATGCAAATAAGAAATAACAGCTATATGATTATGCTTAAAGCATTTTGGTGATTATAGCACCAGTTACATGGAACTAATATTTGAAGAGAGAAAAAGAAATGTCTTTTTCTGTCCTGTTGTCACTACAGGGCAGAATTCCACATGCTTAATTTCTTAAAGAATTAGTTTTTAATTATTTCAATTCCTAAATTAATAGAAATACTTGTAAAATCTCAGATAATTAATTTTATGCTCCAAAAGTAAGTGCTGCAAATGTAGGGAGGATATTCTGCATTTTTCATACACACCACAATGCTTGAATATCTATTTTCAGTGCAAAAATTCAGTCTGATATGATACAGTAACCATTCCAAACACTAAGTTCAAAAATGTGTAAAATGCATAGCTTTGAACCTTTATAGTAGACTATTGCAGTAACTTTTGCAAGGATTGTGGTCATCTCTGATATTTTATACACTGAGTAGCATACACTCTTCTATTAATGAAAGATGATGGGCCAGAACTGAATTAGCTTTATTACAGTTTATGTCTGAACAGATCAGGTATGTCAACACAAATAAACTTAAGGCTGTTATGTTGTCTGAAAAGTTTATCAAGAATTATATAAACTTCCAAAGGAAACCTTTTTTTTCCCCTAGTTCTGCATTTGACTTTTATGTTACTGAGAACATACTTCAGCCCTCAAAGCAAAAGAATTAAGGATGAAGACACCCGAATATTTTATTAGACTGGTCTCTTTGATTCCATGACCTCTGTTTTTTAGATTTTTTTTTTAAATCAGAACTGCTGAGGGCTGTAAACCCTTAAGTGAAGCAGCTGATTTAGTTTTTGTTGTGTCAGCACAAAACCAATAAAACCAGTGCATACGGTACTCTCTCCTTTGTAATGGCAGTTTTCATGGTCCATAGAGCACAAATGAAGAAAAGTAGGAAAGGTGTTCCTGCCAAGAACAGAGTTACAAGGAATGAAAAATGAAGTGCTGGGAACAATAAATTTTACTCTGTTGGCAACTGTGCTTGCTTTTTGTTTCAGAATATTAAAGGTAGTGGAAACTTAAATATTTAAAAATTAGAAATAAAGCTAATGAATTAATAGTTAATGCTGGACTAGTTCAATGTTTTCCTAAACACTATTTCACTACATGCTTTTGACCTAAAAATAAATGAGAATTTTGTAGCAACAAAATTACAATTGGATTTCAGAAATTTTTAATCTCTTATATATCTGAGCCTGATTGCTCGATTATCACTAGATGTACAATTATTCACCTGTAGAAGAGCATGAAGATAGATAAGTTAAGGATGATGATTCTCACACTGCTGGAGGTTTTATTACTTCACTTAACATATTAGACAAATACATTTTCATCTGATTTCAAAGAATACCTTGTGTTCAAATTGCTTTAGAAAGGCAAATGAATTCTTCAACTCTGCTCATTGGCTATGTCTACACCAGAGGCTCAGTTAAGTTGATTTAAGAAGGTTGACTTAAAGTTGACTTTATGAAGTTGACTTAAGTGGCTACCATGGCTTAAGTTCTCTTAATAAAGTTGACCTAAGTAAGCACATTGTGTTAAGTTGACTTAAAGTTGACTTAATGCCTAAAGTCGAATTTAACGGCAGCAGTTAGTAAGTCAACTTAAGCAAATGCTTAAATCCACTTAATAAACTCCAAATGTGGCCATGGAGTTGCTTAAGTCAAATTAAGCCTAAGTCAAATTAAGCCTCCAGTGTAGACACACCCAGTCTGCCTTTTACACACAGTGAGACAATAGTGTCATCGGTATTTATATTACTCATGAAAGATGAAGCTGACAAGTTAGTGCATACCTACTGACTTAAAGAAAAGTTTCTTAACAGCTTACAGACTTTACCACAACAACCTATGTTTCACTAGAGCAACACTCATGAAGCTGCTATATTGGTGTAGGAAGTGTTCATGCAAGATTTCATGATAAAGTTTATTATATATTGTGCTAGAAAGTCTTCTCTCCTGTTGTGATTGGAAACAGACTGAACAAGCAGTGTTAAGATTCAAATTTACAGCCTCTCTTAGCACCCCTGCTCAAGACTGCAGCACACAATTTAAAATAAAACCAATAGTCTTTATTTTCCAACCTGCTACCCAGTGTCTTCATGAATAAATATTGTGTTTTTATCCCCTCAGTGCTTGGAAAAGATGGCTGAAGTTCCACTGCCAGTTAATCCACTCTGTACCTGGCTAGAATAAGAAACAGGACTAATTGATGCCCACACTTAATCCCCATCCAAACAAATCTAATACCACCAGTACAGGGTTTTCTATATGGTTTCTTCCAGTCAGCTCCATCACATCAGCCCTGTTACTAAAGCTATCAAAAAAGTGTTGTATAGTTAAAAATCTATAATTATATTCAGTATTTCCTCACAAATGTGCCTGTGGAAAAATATTTGCCAGTACTTAGTTTGAAAAAAGACCACATCAGGGGTCTTTTGTAGTGAAATCTGGACTGAGTATTGCCTCTTTACTGCAGTAAATAAATTACAAACAGTGCTGAAACATATGTGCTGGGTGAGAACAGCTGAGTCTCTATGTGTAATCATCTGACCTTGGCCACTAGAAATTTGCAGTTATTTCTGTGGGGAAAAAAACCAGCACTGACCACATGTGTAGTTCATATCAAAGCTGTAGAGGACTTTAGTATAGTGATCTGAAAAGCAGCATGTTGTTAGCAATCCTGTCAGTCCTTCAAATAATTCTGGCATTTTTATCTTGAAGCTTCTTTAGTCTCCTAAAACATATTTGCTGTGATGGACAATGCAATATTTAAAGGACTGCTTTTTCCAACCAGCTGAGAGGTTAAAGGGATTTTACAAGTCCAGGAGGACAGACTTAATAAAGGACACAACAGCTTTTAAAACTAGATGATTGTGGTGAAATGTAGCAATCAGTATAGTGGACTGTCTGCTTTCACCCCTCCACACAGCTGGGTTTGTTCCCCTTGCATTCTTTTAGTCACTGTGCCTGTCTTTGCATAATGTTACCGGGAGCTATTGCCAGGGTACAGTCTCCACTCCTTTTATTTCAGTTTGCTAAGATAATGGCTGCTATGCTGACATGTATATAATAATGAATTTGGTTCTGCATTCATGTTGTAGTAGGCAGTGCTAATGCGCTAATATCAAGACTGGCTGTGGTCCCAAACATTTTGCAGATTAAAAATGACAGCAGCAAAAGTCATGAGATGTGGGGCGGACGGGGCCTGTCAAAATGCGTGCACCATGCATTGTATCTCCTGATTCTAGAAGGATGCTTTCTCCACACCTGCAGGTTGTCCTGTAGATTTTGGGACATTAAGTGAAGAAGAAGAAGAAAAAGAACAAGAAGAATTCCATTATTTCCTTCTGAATTTTAGCTTTTTCTGTGAGGGCCTACATGCAGGCTAAGTCATGAATATAGACTGCTAAAATTAATCATCATTCACATCAAAAAGCTAAGTTGACCAAAACAAGATTTAGAGTCACCCACTGTGGCAATATGTTGGCATGTTACCATCTCCTTGGACAAGCACATATGCTACATTAGAGTTTACTGTCAGACCCTGGCACCATGCACAAGCAAATTAAGAGAGCACCCCAGCCTTTACACATTATACTTCTAAGAGAACTAATAGTAAACCAAGTTTCATAAGGCATGAAAATAGCATAATCAGATGTAAAGCATCAAACTAACTCAAAATGAAATGTTTCAATTCAGTTCAGCAAATGGCAATGTTTAGATGCATGTACAGACAACTGAAAATGAAAATATTTCATTTTGATTTTACTCACAGAACACTGAACTTTTTTTGGGAAAGTGGAAATTTTAATTTTGGAGAAAGTACATTTTCCATCAAGTATTTTTACTGCTATTGATGAGGGACTTTATAGGTTTTAAATACAGTTTTACGTAAGTGCATTTCTCTTCTATATTTGATAAAATTAATTAAATCTCAAGATCAATTTGATGTAATCACAAGGGAATTTTACTCCTAAATTAAGTATTGTATAAGTGACTTGGAGTATTATTTCTTCCCTTCCATTCACCTATCTTCCTCTGAAAGACTCTACAAATGTTGGAATTGGGATATCTGACTTGTTGGAGCAAAGGTAAGATACAATATGGCAAATTATATGTTTCATAAATACGTCTTATACTGATATGTGTTATGCCAGTTCTCAGAATGCTGACTGCACGGAGGGTTCCATAGTATTTTCTGATGTGCAAGGACAATAGACATTCCTTGCAAGGAACTGCTGTAATGCTGTTTCTGTTGTTAAGCTGTCAGTCAGCGTGTGTCAACCGAATGTCAGAAAGTAATTTTGCTATACATCTGAAATCACACTGATGGCAAACGAAGTTTCTGACTTGACAGTGTGAGTTAAATTTAAATTGATACATTTGTTAACCTAACTGCCAAAACAATTCAAGATCTTCTGGGTGTTACTGATTCATTCTTCTTAGCAGATTTCAGATGATAATGATTTAATGTTGATTTTTCCATCAAACGGAGTCAATTCCTCATTTAATTTTTTAATAATTCCATATGTGAAAATTAGATGAATAATTCTTCAATGTATATATGTCCTTATATAGTAATTGCCTAGATAGATAGATAGATAGATAGATAGATAGATAGATAGATAATACAAACACCTTTCACTGTCATGGATGATACTGACCCATTTTCTGGACAGACCATTTTTAGAGAGAAGGATGGAAGGAATAAATTCATATTGAGTATCTGTCCTTCACTGAGGGTGCTAAAAATGGTACCAATTCAATATCGCCTTTTCATCCTGTAAAGGCAGGTGAAAACAGTAACTGTACTGAGACACACCACTAATTCATTTTGCAACACTCATTGAATAGTTGCTAGATATTAAATATTGTCTGTCATCAATGACATAGATCAGATTTATTTAAATCACTAGTTCTAAGGTCCTGGACTCTATAAAACCATTTCCAGTACAAGTAAGACATCCATTCCCCATAAACAACCCTTCAACATATAATTTTAAAACTAGTAGATGATTGCCATTGCCACAATTGTCAGTGCTACTCTTGGAAAAAGAATAATTGATGAAATAGCTGTTTTCCTTATCCAGGTGGTCAAAAACATGAAAAATAACTAATGAACTCAAAATATCCAATGATTTCTAAAGTATTACTTTGAAATACTAAAAGTTCATATTAACTGTGCCTCATCACATATGTCATGGAAAATATAACCTTATGCCTTCTGCATCCTTACAGGAAATTTAACAAAATAATTGCTTCATCTTCTCATTTTTTCAGTATTTTTCAGATAGTCAGTTTTCAAACTACCACCCCTATTTCAGATCTCAAAATACAAAATATATTTTGCCCAACACTCAGTATATTTTTAATCTGTAAGAATAAAAGGAAACATATTCAAACCTGGTGCCCTAAATCCATACTCATGTACTCCAATCCATCTGGCTTGATTTTCAGAAGTTCTGAGCACGGAAGTCAAACGGAATATGCAGAAGCAACAGAAAAGGTGGTTATTATTTAGATGTCTAATGACTGATTTACAAGCCAAGCTTTAGACACCCAAATCTGAATCTTTAGTAAAGGAGTTTTTGTTTTTTGTTTTGTTTTGTTTTGTTTTGTTTTGAAGAGAGAAGAGAACAAAGGCTGAACCTACAAGATCTCATTTTATAAATAGACTGACAATGAAGCAACTAAACAAATAACACCCAAATGTTAACTGAACTGTTAACTGGACAGTTCTATTAAAGAACTGTTCTGCACTTTGACCTTACATGGAAAGAATACACCTCTTTCCAACATCCTTATGCAGATAAAACTTTACACAGAGAAATCTTTTTGCTTCTTTGCAATGGCTATATCCTCAACTTATTCTCCACTCCTCTCAAGTGATACTTTTTTTGTAAGAAAATCTAACATCTGTCATTTCATGGTACATTTTTTATTTGACTTCTCCCTCCATTTTTGTTTAGAGTAGTGCTGATCAAAGAACCCCAAACAAACAAAACCAATCGTTGAACTCTCTCTTTGATCATGATTTCATTAAAACTCAAAATTCATAAAATTTCTTATCAGTTGTTCTTCAACAATATATATGTCTCTCTACCTGAGTCTGGTAAAATATGTTTAAGTAGTCTCTTTTCTGAGTCCAAGGATTTAAATTGCCTCTTTTTGTTTTTTATTTTATTTTATTTTATTTTATTTTATTTTAGGATTGTCATTGTTTTGAAATTCTCCTTTCTGAAATTTACTGTGAGAAGAACTAGTTTTGCTTATGAGCCCTCCTTCTTGAGGATATTCAACTTAATTTTATTGTGGTCACTATTACGTATTGGCTCAACTTTTTCTGCTTCTTAAAAGGAATGCTGATCAGAATGAGTAATGTGAAGAAATTCACTTTCTTTGTATGCTCTAGAACAGCACTTCTCAAACTCTGTGTCAGGATGCATTACTGTGTTGCCACACAGTGATGTGTCACAGAGATCCGGGGAGACTGCTGTATTTGGCCTGGAGGTGGTGGGCTGGTGTGTCCTGCAAGCTCCTTATATGCTGCCAAGTGTGTTGTGACCTGCAAAAGGTTGAGAACCATTGTTCTAGAACCAGCCAGTCCAAATAGGAACTGCCTAAGGTGTGAAGAAATTCCTTCTCTAAAGCTCTGTGACGTTTGTCTCTATAAAATGGGAATAATGATATTGACCTCTTTTATAAAGAGCTCCTACACCTAAGATGAAAAAGAGCTATATAAAAGTTTGGCTTTATTTATTTATTTCTTTATGGCTGTGTTCACACAGCATTTTTGTTTCGAAACAACAAGGTTGTTTCGAAACAAAAAAAAAAAACATGTTCACACAACGCACAGTTGTTTTGAAACAAGTTAAACCACATTTGGGGGTGAAACAAAGCGTGTGAACATGTTGTTTCGGAACAAGGTGTTCTGAAACAACATTTGAAGGGCTGCCGCCCCAGCACCCTGGCCAGGGTGCTGAGGTTTGTCCCCCGGCCGGCAGAGCGGGGCTGCAAGCACCGGTGGGGGGTCGCGGCGGGTTTGGGGGCAGCCTGGGCTTTAAGCCAGCGGGGATCGGCACTGGTCTGTGCTGAACCCCGCTGGTGCCTGCAGCCCCACTCTGCAGCTCCCATCTGCAGGCACTGGTGGGGTTCAGCACTGAGCTGCACTGAACCCCACGGGTGCCTGCAGCCCCCTCCCCAAGCGAAATAGCATGTTCACACTGTGAACTTGCTATTTCATTTCCTGCCTTTTTCCTTATTTTGAAGTAACTTTTTGGTTATGTTCACACAGGGCAGGCTTGTTTCAAAACAAGACATTTCGAAACAAGCTGTTTCGAAACAACTTTTTATTTCGAAACACCTTATTTCGAAGGACAAAAGCTTTGTCCTCGAAATAAGGGAGCGAAATAGCAGGTCCACAGTGTGGACCTGCTATTTCACTTGGGGAGGGGATTGCAGGCACCCGCAGGGTGCAGTGCAGAGGGTCGCTGCACCCCGCAGGTGTCGGCAGGGGACAGTGGACACCCGCGGGGTGCAGCACCTGGCTGCGCCGCACTCCACAGGTGCCTGCAGCCCTCTGCAGCCACCTGCCAGGTGAGGCGCAGCAGGGTGCCTCACCCCAGGGGCCTTAAAGCCCCGGCTGCCCCCAAACCTGGCGGCGTGGTCCACGGCATGCGGCTGGAGCCCGCTGCTGCCGGGGCCAGAGTGAGCGCCAGCCAGGGATTCCCCAGCGTCCCTGCTCCTGCCGGGGCGTGGCTGGGGATTCCCAGCCATGCCCCCGGGATTCTCGGCGCCTCCGCCCCTGCAGGGGGCGTGGCTGGGGATATGGCCACACCCCCAGCAGGAGCAGGGGCACCGGGGATTCCTGGGGCGGGGGTCCCTCCGGCCCCAGCAGCAGCGGGCTCCAACCGCTCTCCGGGGACCGTGCCACCAGGTTTGGGGGCAGTTGGGGCTTTAAAGCCCCGGGGTGAGGCACCCCGCTGTGCCTCACCTGGCGAGTGACTGCAGGGAACTGCAGGCACCCGCGGAGTGAGGCGCAGCCCCGTGCCCCCCCCGCGGACACTCCTCAGCACCCTGGACAGGGTGCTGAGGGTTCCCTGGCCAGGGTGCTGAGGGGGCAGCCCTTCCTCCCAGGGTGCTTAGCACCCTGGGAGGAAGGTCACATGTTGTTTCGGAACACTTGGTTCCGAAACAACATGTCCGCACAGGGCTGTTTTGAAACCAAATGAGGTTTTAGCTGTTCCGAAACAACGGCAGCCATTTTGAAACAAGCGGTTTGCTTGTTTTGAAATAGCCATGCGTCGTGTGGCCATGGCAGTTCTTATTTCGAAATAACCCCTGTTGTTTTGAAATAAGAAGTGTGTGTGAATATACCCTTTGTTAATGCGGCATAAGTTATTTCAAAATAAGGTGTTATTTCGATATAAGTTGTTTCAAAACAACTTATATCGAAATAACCCCCTGTGTGTGAACACAGCCTATGTGTTTCTTTTTTTCACCACTTTCTTGTGGGAAGTATTGGCACCTACTATTATTTTATTTGATAGTTAATTACTCTTGATCTACCTCAGCATTGTGCATTTAATATCCTTTTCCTGATCAGGAGACTAGTAATTTACCCCACTAATTTGCATGCTTATTATGTGGTTCTGCCATATGTCTATTTGATTAAAGTCTATGGAGTCTTCTAGGATTCAAGTTATTTTCTATCCAAATCTGTCCTGCTTGTATAGTTTATAGGCAGGTATTATCCTGTCACTCCCATATGAATTTTAAAACTTCAAAATAGTTCGGTCTCAATAAGTAGTTAAAATGCTAGATAAACTTTAACAATATGAAATATCATATTGACAAGAACCAGAATTTCTCTTATTTATATTATAGTACTGTTCTTCATTGACTTGCCACTTAAAGTAACCTGAAAAGATAAAGAATATCATCCTAATAACTTTGCCAAATTTACTCTGAATGCCATTGGCAACTTATACAGAGATGCCCATTGAGCATGGTTAGTTGCTTATGCTTCATATTAATCTTCAACCTTGTAGCTCTGATTCCAATGTGAGGCTTCAGCGTACATAATGCCCATAGCCCCAGTTACTATACCACTCTCCTGCAGCATGATGCTTACCCCATAGAGCCAGGTAGATCCTTTTAAAATTTAGGTCAAATTCTATTTTTGAGTGAGAGAGGCTCTATATCACAATAACCAGTTTGCTGCTGTTGTACAAAGTGGGGGAGGCAGCATTGGATGAAGTCATAGGTACGTGCACCCCTGTGTGGCACAGAGCCAAGCTGTATAGCAGTTCTCTGCATATCAATACAGACTCATATTTTGTTCATACTAGGAGAGGAAGCACTGTTAGAAAATGTATTACCAATGACAATCAGCAATTCATTTTAAAGCATGACTGTCTGCATTTACACTAGGTGTGAAACAATGATTTAATTAAAACATGCTAATGTTTTCCAACACAATGCATTGCCTCAGTGTAGACAAAGCTCTAAAGATGGGCCAAATAGGATACAACACTCCTCAGGTCTTCCCCTCCTCCCTTAGCAGGGTTGGCTCTACCCATAAGCCAATAAGGCACTGGTTTGGGGCACCAAAACTTAGAGGTGCCAGCGCCATGCTGGCATCCCTAATCTCCAGTGCACGGACCCCCTGCTTTCTGCCAGCTCACCCCACCCCCAAGGCAGAGAACAGCAACCCAGGGGCAGAACTGGATCTGTTCTCCTGCCCCCTTCCCTGGGCCTGCTGTTCTGCCCTAGGGACAGGGAGGGCCAGCCCAGTGGCGGGACAGAAGAGCAGAGCCCAGGTCCTGGACCGGACTGCTCCACTTCTAGGGAGGAGGGCGTGGGGCCTCCCACTCACTCACCTTGCCTCTGGGTCAGCCCTCCCCACCCCCAGGGCAGAACAGCCAGTCCAGGGGAGGAGTGGGAGAATGGAGCCTGGCCTGTGGGCTGGCCCACTCCACCCCTGGGCCACCTGTTCCCTCCCCTGGGGGCAGGACAACCTGTCCCAGAATAGAGGCTGGGTTCTGCCCCCCCATCCGGGGCAGGGGGCACCAAAACCAAAACTGGCTTGGGGTACCACAGCCCCTTGAGCTGGCCCTGTCCCTTAGTGTATGTCTGTATTGACAGTGGCAAATTTGCCACCATCACTGCGCTCTTCTGGGTTCAATTGAGTGGTCTGTCAAGATGCACTCAATTGATTTACAGCTTGACACTGTAACTCCAGCCCTGCAGCTGGAGTAGCGCTGAGTCAACCGAATGGCATTTCCAGTCATCTTAGCACAGTATGTACAGTGAGGTAAGTGGGACTTAGTAAGGTGACAAGAAATACACGAAGTATTTTACATACCTTGTGTATCTCCCCTTGACTGCTGCCAAAAACTGTGGTGAGTGTAGACTAGGGCTTAGAAAGAAAATATTGAAGGAGAAACTGCTCTATTGTCACCAGTGGTTTTGGAAAAAGAATTTTTTCACACTTCTTTAATGCTAATCTCTCCGGCACTCCGCTGAGCTATTCAATCTGTGAACTGCATTTGTCCTACAGTGAAAGTTATTTTTAAGCACCTGTAATTTACTATTACTAATAATGTATCCTTTGGATTACAATGCGTTTCTATCATTGCAGAACAAGATAAATAAGTGTCATTGCATTTGAACAGTATTTTCCAAAGACATAAGTGTCAAGACTGATAACCAGAACTAGAGCATATCAATGCATCATACTGAATGCTGTTTGTAATGGTGTGGTACATTCCTCCTACCCTGTTTTATATCTCTTCCCCACTCTCTGTTGTCTGTAGATAAGTTAGGTTGCAAAAACCCAGAGATGACAAATCAGTCCCTGATACAGGGTGTACTTACAAAACCACAGTTATTTCAAACTTCTCCTTTATGCTGTAGAAATATTATATCAGCTTAAGAAAACTAAGTTTCTACATATAAAAACAAGTTTTCATAATTCTGTCTGATCTGACTTTAGAATTTTCCATCTCTCTCCTCCAAGTTATTAGTGAAAAAATGAGTGGACAAAAAAAAATCTTGATATTTTCATCGTGAGTGCTTGTCTTAAAAAAGCTCTGCTGAGAATTCATTAAAGCATGCCCACTGTGCCTCAGCAATCTGAATCTGATTTTCTGACCTTTATATATCTTCAGTCTATTTTAAATTACTAGCTTTATTTTCTCCTTTGCCTGCACCAAAACATTTCCTACTGACCTCTGTTGCTTTCACCCTCACCCACATATTGTACAATTAATGCCTAAAATATAGATAGTAATGAGCTGGTAAAAGCAAATGCTTTATGTTTTTCTCCTTTTTTTTTCTTTGAGACTTTTTTTATACATATGAATTTGCTTCAGATGGAAAGCCAATGAAAGGCTTAAGGCAGTCTTATTTTGTTTGCTTTAAACAGCTTTCCTAACAATTCAAGTTGCTATAGTTGTAGTGCAGTATTTTCCATCCTCTCTCCTTGGAATGCAGACCAATCCACTTATACAAAGCATCAAGAAATAGAAAAGGAACTAATTTGAGCTCATGAATAAATTTGCTTTTCTTTGGGATCAAATTTCTGACCCTTCTCTGAAGACAATGATTAAGCTATTTCTTCCTGTCTACACAGACTGATTTAAAGAGCATATGCTAATATCCTTTATTATTTTCATTAATATTAATGGTTAGTGCTGAGGGAAGGCACAAGAAAGCTAGCAAATTAATGCTTGTAACATAAGGCAGTCTGCATATACCCTAATCCCAACTGCCCAATGGATAAAATGCAGGGTAAGGCAAAATGTATATTACCTAAACACCAGCTGCAAAACTTTTTTTTTTTTTTTACTTATTTTAACTGATGACTTCCCACCTCACTGAAACCATCACTAGAAATTCTTTCCTTCTTTCCCCCAGTGATATCCACTGTATCTCACCATTAATATTAGATTAGTTCCTATAATTCACCTAAAACTCACTCAAGTATACACTTAGGCCATCAGTCAAACTAGAGGCCACCTGCAAGGCTGGTCAGAAACTTAGTAGGATAAGAGTTTTGGTAGGTACCGTTTTATGAACATACATGTGCCTGAGCTCAGGCATCCAGAGACCAGACATTGGCGATGTCTGCACTTACACATTATTCTGAATTAAGGAGGCTTGGTTCGAAATAATATTCTTAGCCCAAGGACGTGTTTTATTATATCAAATTAAGTGGTCCCTTAATTTGAAATAAGGAACCATTCATTTGATATAATAAAACCTCCTTTTACATCAAAGTACCACTTACTTTGAAGTTATTAGTTAAAATTAAGCCATTTTAAGCCATGGAATAGGCTTAATTCAAACTAACTTCCCAATTCTTTTGCCTGCCTTCCCCTATTTCAATTTAGAGAGTCTAGTGAAAACTCCCTACTTTGAATTAATAGAGCCCACTTTGTTTCGAATTAGAGAGTCTTCACTGGACTCCTAATTTGAAACAATAACTTTGAAGAAGTGCTAATTCAAAATAACAACTTTGATTTAAATTCAAAGTAGTTATTTCACGTTAACTCCTTTGAACTAATTCTGTAAGTGTAGACACAGCCAGAGAGATACACCTGAAGAAAGCCAAGGAGAGCCAGGAAAGCACTGAGAATGTGGCTCTGAGAAAAAGAATGTGAGCACTTTTGGCCAGAGTACTGTCTCAAAAGAAGCTTGCCTCCTATGGTTTAATTTAAATCATGCTCTTCAAAACATGGTTTTGTATATATTCTTTACAAATAAATAGGATCACATTGAAGAAATTTCTGAGTCCATCACAATATTTTTCTTTTTAAGGATGACAACTGGCAAAAGCCCAAACATTGGCTAACTGCAGAATATGGGAGATGGAAATAAATAACTGAAAAAGTAATAGAAGTAAAGACTCACTGAAACTTGTTTTAATAAAAATAATTAAAATACCCAACAAAAAATGAAAATAGACCAACACAGATGAGAGGATTGTTTGGTGCAGGAGAATAAGGAAGCCATAAAAACATTTTCTTGCCCGACTAAGCTTCAACCAGTCTTCCAAACAGTTTTTAGATGTACTTGGGGGGAACTCCATTCAACTACGTGCAGATAGGATCCACTGCTGCTGAAAATGAGCAGGGAGCTGAGTTTATTAGATTTGTCCCTCATTCTATCACAGAAACTTTTTCTCTCCCTGCACAAAGGCAGTATCTCTGCTCCAGGGAATCCTTTCCTTTTTAAGGGTACAATGGGCAATCAGTTTGAAAGAAGTGAAGTCATGACCAAAAAGAGACACAAGATCAGGTGGTAGGATCCCAAGCCTCAGGGCAGTAAAACCCTTGTTCCTGTGTGCTTGGGACCACAATTTCTTCTGGAGCTTTCCCTGAAGGAATGCAGGTCTGTTGAATTCACAAAGCAAGACAGACTTTAAGTTACCCAGCAGACTTCAGGTACACTCAGTTATTTGGATTTTATCCCACAATAGCTCAAGCAATAAATAAATTTGTTAGTCTTTAAAAGTACCACTGGACTCCTTGTTTTGTTTTCCTGAACTAGACTAACAAGGCTACCCCTTTGAAACTAGGTAACATGTTTCATTCCAGTCAAGACAAATCCATAGATATTTAAGAGAGGATTCTCGGTTGTGGAATTACAGAGTTAAGATTTCTCACTTTGACTTCACTTGCTCAGTATGCATGTTTAACTACAAAAGGACACTGAGAGACAGTATGGAATACAAAGCCATCAATATGCTGATAACACTCAGTTCTTCATTTGCCTTTACAGTGGTCTCTAAAAAAGACATTTCCTTAGTCTCCAAATCACTGGAATATATAGGGGCTTGAATGAAAGGCAATTCCCACAAGCTCAAAATAGATAATATAAAGGTGTTTGGGTGTGTATACTGAAATAGAGGTACAATATGAAAGTTCATGCTCATATATACCTGTAGCATCAAGTTTCCAAAAATAAATAGGAAGTGTTTAAAAAGACAAAATTTCCCTACGGTTTAAAAACAGTGATGATAAAAAAAATGTTCATTAGAGCCAGTGATTTTAAAATAAGAAGTCCAACTGACTGTTGGAGATGCATGTCATCATTGCATTTCAGTCTCACACACACACACACACACACACACACACACACACACACACACGGAATTTCCCAATCCTATTACTTATAGAGAGATTTTATAAACCGATCCCTCAGAGGCCCTGACCTTTGAAAAATGGAGATTCTTCTACCAAGAATGAGTGAATCAGACAGCTTCTATTTGAATCAAAACACATTAACAAAGTCATGGTGTACACAGATAAAAAATTCTTCTAACACAGTTTTGGTAGAGCCTTGCCTAAGAATTAAAATTAGGTAGATAAAAGAGATTTGAAAGGAGTAATCCTCCCTGCTCTGCAGCTTCCCATAAGCCTGGGTTTATAGCAGGTCTGAGGAAAGGGAAATTAAGGCTGCTTGTCTCTGGAAAAGCATGCTAAGCCTTGAAGCAGGAAGAAGTCAGGGGCCCATCACAAGTCTAGGAGTCACTAGAAGGTTAATTCACCTACTCCAGAGGATCTTCCCAAGTGCACATTCTAAACCGTTTGGGAATGAGGCCCTCCTTCTGTATACAATAACTTTAAACAGAGCCTGATTTTGGGGTAGGTGAAGCAGGTGCATGCCTAGGACCCCAAGCAGTAAGGGGCCCCATTGCCTGTTTCGTCTGCCCTAAAAGTTGCATCTGCCTTGGTCAGCAGCAGCAGGAGGAGCTGGTCCTGGGACAAGGAGCCAGCAGCAGGAAGCTGAGGCTATGTGAGGGAAGGGCATAGATATAGGCAGATTAACACATGGGCCTATGGGGCCCGGGCCTCGGGGCCCACACAATGTGGGGGGCCCTCTGCTGAGCAGTGCTGGGGATGAGCAGAGCCACCCTGGCCTGGAGACTGGGCTCTGCTTTCCTCTCCTGCCCCATCACTGGGGGGAAGCTGTGGTCCCATGTGAGTGCAGGTGGGCCCCAGGGGCCCAGAGGCCCCTAATCCACCACTGGACACAGAGAGTACGGGAGGCTGGGGTGGAGAGTTGGAGCCATGGGCTGGACACAGAGGGGGCTGGGGCCAGTGGCAGGGAGCTGGGGTCACAGGAGGGCCAGCACTGTGGAGGTGGGGCCGCAGAGGGGAGCTGTGTGGGCCTATAGGGGGCCTGGCTATGGGACTTTGGCTGGGGCCCCCAATTGCCTAAGGCCACCTCTAGCTCTACGGGAAGGAAGCGAGTGAAACAGCGACCTGATAGACTGTCCCTCCCATTCACCTTGTGTATCCATTACATCTGCAAATCTGAAACAGTATTCAAGAATGGATCTCCTTTCTTGTGCTCTGACTAAGGTCTGCATAATGAGACTCCTTCTTCTGTGGCTCTTGGAGAGGGATCCTTCTGTTGCAGAGCCCAAGAAGTCAGCAGTGAGGGTGGGAGTGGTTCTCTCCCAAAATCCATGTGAGGATTATTTCAAAAATGAATGAAATTACTAGACTCACGCAATAGGTCAGGGGCAGGAGCTGGGAAAAGAACATAAGTCTCCTGAGCAAAGCTGGCTAGAAAACAAAAATATATATATGTTTTGTGAAGAATTTTAAATTTTGTTTTTTGCTAAATTGTTAAATTTTTAATTTTTTGTTTTGTGTTGATGGGAAAGGCCTTTCAAAAATTGACTGAGGGGGAAAAGAAGAGAGCACATTAGCACACACAAGGTACCCTTGAACAGCAACTGACTAGTAGCCAGGATACTCACTGGGGAAATAGGAGACTAAGTTCAAGTCTTTACTCTCATTGATTTACAGCACTGACTTGAACCTTAGTCTCCTACACACCAAATAAGTGTTCTAACCATTGGTTATAGAGTTACCATCTTATGTAGTTTCCCAATCTCTACTGTTGGAGGTGTGGGACAGAGAAAAATGACTTTTTAAATATCAGCTACAGCCTTATTGTAAGAATTTTTAATCTTTAAATTATTGCTATTCTCTCTTAAACTTACCTTTACCTATCAGTAACTTATAAATAAACTGTCACAGGATGTTACAATTCACATTTGGCCTTGGAAGTAAAGACAAATGGGTCATGGAGCTATACTGCAATTTCTAATAAACCCAGCACTGGTGAAAAAGAAATCTTCTATGCTTACTTTACTCCTCAAGGAATTCTGCGCCACTGTGCATGTGGGGAGTTCATGTACTTCCAAAGATTTTTATTTTTATTTTTATGTTTTTTCTCCCACTGAGGAAAATGTATTTTGCTGGAGAGGTGCTGCAGTGACACATCTCACCCACCAGGGGCAGCCGTGGTGGCAGAATAGAACGTGATCATTCTCCATTGAGAAGAGTCCTCTGTGGACAGGGAAGAGGAGATGCAGTGTTCTTCAAAGCACTCTGCCTGTGGGTCAGCAATATGGCATATGATATGGAGGGCAAGAATGGATAGTGTGGGATACAAGGCTGTTAGGGATCATGGAATGGGGTTCAGATGTCTTCATGTGGGACAGACTTGGGTGCGAGCTGAATGGAAAAGGCGACATAGGGATACATGGGGATAAGGCAGATGTGCCCCTAAGTGAGAGTATATGGATCAGCCAGACTGTGCATGGGTGATCACCCCAACTTCTTAACAATCCCTCTCTCCCCCTAAAAAGTTCTATACTTCTTCCACTCTCCAGGTTCATTTTCAGGTTTCTTCCCAGTAATTATGGTACTTCCCTTTCCCTCAGCTCCTCCATTACCTCTGATTCCTCAGACCTTTGCACAGCTTCCAAGAGGTGCAGAAAATATGTTTCAATTGCAGTTTAAAAGAATTAATACTGTAAATTCCATATTTATATACTAAAGAATAAATTTAAAAACATTTCCAGGATCTATTTTTATTTTTATTATTTTTCTATATTATTACAGGCAAAATTACCGACTGGCATTTGAAGTCAATGACCCAAATAAGTAAAACTTGCAGGATTATATTGTGTTATTTTGAAAAAAAATTAAATGAATAGAATTTTTCAGAATTTTAAAATACTGTGTGGACAATTTCTGATTTTTTTTTTTTTGGCACAGAATTCCTGCAGGAGTATAACTTACATGTATTTGTAAATTCACAACCATTTGCCTGTTAAACTCAGCCTCTTTAAGCTGCCCATGTTTATATTTTATTGTTACCCATAAGACTAGTAAGGAGGAGTAAGGAAAAAAGGAATATATAGAATCATTGGATTTGGCAAAAGGAGAGACAGAAACAAAATACAGTCCTTAGGAGACTATGAACCTTAGTAAAACAGCACTGATTAACATCAGTTGAGGATTTGGCCCTATAATAAAAATAAGACATTTAAAAATTTACAATTATAATTTTGTTTCTTAATGATACCACATGTGTTCTATATTAATCTAATCTCTTAGACTGTTGTCTTAAAATTTATTATTAATTATTATTATTATTATTAAAGAATGATTTCCTCAGACTCACTTTGTTGCTTCCACATCTCTAGTAAATTATAATTCATGAGAAAGAAAAACAATAGCCACTGATGCTGTTTGAAAGCTATGATTCTAATACAGGTACAGACAGCCACACTGCTTCAAATGCCCGTTGTTAATGAAAGGGGGTGTCTAGAAATCCAACCTTGCTGAGAGATCTTGTGACTGCCTGAAAATGATCTGACAGTGTCATCTTGATTAGCTAAGAGATGGAGTTACAGTAGAACAGAAGCTGGGCATGCCAGTTTGCTAGCCCTGTGGAGCTATAGATGAAAGAGGAGAGAAGGCAGTTTGGTGACTATTTGTTCTATCACATCGAGAATATTCACTTTAAATAGTTTCCAAGGTAACTGGCTCTGAGCCTGGAATCTATAAATAGGGGCACAAATAGGTTTCTAACTCCAAGACCAAAGAGCATCAGTAGTATTAGTATAGAGACATAAAATAAATAAATAAAAATGTGAAGACACAGATGAAATAGTATGAACAAATAAAGGACATCATATGGAATGCCAGCATTACATTTAAACACAAAGACAGCTACACATATATGATGACTAGAAAAATAAATGTTTTGGGGTTCATTTTATGTCGCTGTACACATGGTAAGAGTGGATGAGTTAATACCTCAATTCTTACAATTTAATGTTATTTAACAAGGTAAATTAAGACTGGTATTTACCACATAACTAAAGTCTTAATACAATTACAATATCAAAAAATGTAACTATTTAAAAAAAAAACTTTTATAAATATTTTATAATGACTAAATAATATTTTGATATTTTAAATAAGAATTAGAACATGATCAGGTAATATTATAACGCATATAAACTGTTTCAAAATATGTAGCATAGCAGCTTGTTGTGAAGCATTTGCTAACAGGAATATTTATATTTCAATTATTTGTACAGGAATATAACAGATGGTTTGTTTTGTTTAAACTGTGATGTTACTTTTTATATATTTTATGTTGCAGTAACTGATTAGGAGAAAAAAATACTTATGTATCCTAAATGAAGGATTTATAATAATATCTTAAGCATTGGGTCATTTTAGAGAATTCAAATGTATATTGTTCAATAATTTGAATGTAACCATTTAGAAAAGATCTGCACTTATAAAGCCGCAATATGCAGTACTGCCCATATTTATTTCTGTTGCTTATTTGTTTCAAATTAATCAGAACAATAAATGCTCCTAAGCAAGAAGATAAATATTAAAATATAGCTTTTGCATATAGGATAATTCAGGAATACAGACATGAAATTCCTGGACTAAATGTCTGAATTGATGTTTAGCTCTTTATTTACTGTTTTTATAGCCAATCTATTTTACTGATTATTTACTCTTGGTTGTTAAAAGAACCATGAAATCACCAGCAAGCTTCAAGATATTGCTTGTATATATTTTCATAAAACTCCCTCAGTTCTTTTATGATAGCAAATTTATTCCCTCCCGCTCACCCCTCATACTACAGACTGCCTTTATTACCTATACATTATACATTTGTTCTGGAAACATTAAATGCTTTTTGTTACATGCTAAAATAAAACTTCTGATTTTCTGGAGATCTGAAAAAGAAGTAATAACTATGGCACTAAAGATACATATACGGATGTTTGCTTGCAGGCTGGAGCTCAGACTCTGAAGGCTAAGGATGGGGTGCTTTAGACACCAAGCTTCAATGTCTATTTGGGCTATTTCTAGCAACTAAGAGCAAGTCTTAGTCTGCAGACTTAAGCTTTGACACTGCTATGGGTTCATACTTCATGTGACACACCTTTAGATTAGTAGTGCAGGGGTCGGCAACCCCCGGCACTCATGACAAAAATGGCACAGGGGCCAAGGCTGAGCAAAACACAGTGCTGCTCAGGCTTCCCTGCTGGCTCTGCTCCCCCAGTGCTGCATTCGCTGGGCAAAATGAGATGCATGCCATGGCTCCAGGCCAATAGAAGCTGCAGCGCATGGCTCCCAGCCCCCTGCTGCGTAGGGCTGGAGGGAAGTGGGTTAGGTTGCCCCCCCCCCCACTTCCAGCTCCGACTTTGGAACCGGAAGCCACCTGTCAGCAGGGGTGAGAGGCAGCCCTGGCCGGGACCCAGAGGTAGCCCACTGGTGGGGGGGGAGGAGGCGGCTCTGGCTGGACCCAGAGGCTGTGGGGAGAGAGGTGACGCTGGCCAGGACCCAGATGCAGCCCACCGGCAAGGGTAGGAGCCGGCCCCAGCCCCAAACCGGAGGTTGGGCCCTGAACCAGCACCCACTGAGGGTGCAGTGGGCAGGTCTGTCACTGGGGCTGGCAAAGGTTGCCAACCCCTATAGTTGTGCTTACGTACCCAAGATCAACTGTATCAGCTACTTTTCAGGGCAGAGAGAACGCTGGGGTTCTCCGGAGCTTGCCAGGAGATGACCAGAAAATCTACACAAGATCTCTTCTATCTCTAATTTCAATAACCCTAATATAGTTGTAATATAATACAGAACTTCTTTTCCCCCTATTATTCCCTCCCATGACCAATCCTGGCAATGCTGAGGATGAATCTGTTTCCACCTAATAAAATAAAAAGGTAAATGAAATGGATGGTCTCAGACGAGATTTGAAGAAGTATTGTAAGAGTTCTTGTTATGAAAACTATCACAGCATGGAGCCTTGATAGTCACAGCACAAAGCGTATGGACTGAATTCTTACTGGAAATTGAACTACTTTTTAAGTGCTAGAACAGTGTGGGGTACATTGTGGACAAAGCATAGGCAGGGAACTATGAAAGAATGGTTATGTTTCTCCTTCACTAAACCAAATTTGTACTGTGCTCTCAGGATTTCAGTTTCTACTCTTGTCAAACTGGCATACTTTAAAGTCTAAAATATATTTTTAAAAAATCAATTAAAAATGAAAGAAAACCTGCCATGAACAGTCACTAAAAACACCACATATTTATGACAGCTGCTATCTTGCCTAACACCCTGTTGGTTGACCAGAGTTTCTCAACAGCCCCATATCCTCTGTGGACTGGGCACAGAGAGGGATCTCATGCAGAGCAGGGCTACATAAGTATCCGGTATGTCAGCAAGCTGGCAGCCAGATGCTAATGTCGATTTAAGCAGATAGGAAAGTCCAAAACATGAGCTGTGTCTACACTTAGCATGTCAATTTGAATGACTGAATTCGAACTAGTCAATTCAAACTATTATAATGGGCTATGTCTACACTATAGGCTTAAGTTGACTTAAGGAGGTTTAAGTTAACTTAAGCAAAGCCCTGCCCACATCTGGAATCCATTAGGTCGACGCAAGGGCTTCCCTAAGTGAACTTAATAACTCCTGCCCTTAAAATCGACTTTATGGGTTAAGTCAACTTTATTAAGTCGACTTAACACAACATGGACATTAAAGTAGACTTAATGGAGTGTGGCCATGTAAATCAACTTTATAAAGTCAACGTAAGACAGGGGACCCATTTAATGTCGACTTTATTAAGTTGACTTATTGGGTCCCCTGGCTTAAGCCGACTTTATAAAGTTGACTTAATGCAGTGTGAACTCACTAAGTTGACTTAATAAGATTGACTGAGCTTTTCTAGTGTAGACATAATCATTATTAGTTCAAATTCAGTCCATTCGAATTGACATGGCCACACAAGAAACTCCAATTCAAATTAGCATGTCCATGAACTAGACTTGTTAATTCAAATTGGAGGAGGGGCACCATGGGAGGTGTGGCAACATAGCCCCCTAGAAGGCACATGCAGCCACCCAATCCCCCATTGGGTTCCAGCACTCTGAGCCCAGCACAGGGAAGAGCATCCCCTGCCTAGCTCTAGCTGCTGTGTGGCTAGAGCTGGGTAGGGGATGTTTCTTTCCCATGCCAGGCCCAGAAGGCAGGAACCTGGCAGGGGGTGTTTTCCCATCCCAAGGTTCCCTGGGGTCAGGGCACCTCCACCCCTCCCCCACAGCACAGTGGGGGCAGAGGAGAAGAAATTCCCCGACCTGCGCTGTCAGCACGGCTGAGGGAATCGCTTATCCCGCAGCCTGGCTACACTGCCAGCGCTGGGAAGGTGGAATCCTTCCCCCACACCATGCTGTCAGCGCATGCTGGGGGAAATCCTCCTCCCCCGCCCCACCTGCGCCGACAGCAGCAGCATGGGAAAGAAGGGATCCCGGTGCACGGCAGGAGCCCCCGCAACAGGGAGGGCACCCCTGTGTGTGGCTTCTCCCCCGCTGACCCTGTGGGGAAGGCATCTCGGCATGCAGCTTCTCCCCCACTGGCCAGCTGTGTGAGGCCAGCAGAGGAGAAGCCATGCACCAGGGTGCCTTCCCTGTGTACGGCCATTGGGGCAGAAGCCACGTGCAGGGGTGCCTTCCTGGCACGCAACCAGCTGGTGAGACACCAGATGCGAGGGTGCCTTCCCTGCACATGGCCAATGCGTAGGGGTCCCTTCCACAGCCCACAAAGGGGACTGGAGCAGGAGCTGGAGTCCCTGTCCTCAGACAGGGGACAGGAACCCCATTGCCTCCCCAGCCCAATCTGGCTGGGTGGGGGTGAAGTCATCTTTGGGGCTGCTGGCCCTAGGTGCCAAAGGGCTGGTTTTCCTTCCAGGGTGCCATGTACCCTGGGAGGAAGGTCAACCCATCTCAATTAGAACTCAGAGAGTTCAAATTGGCAGGGCCACACTGGGTCAGGTTGAACTACTGGATTCGAATTGACTTTGACTTCGAAGTCAAACGAGGTTTCACCAATTTGAAGTCAGCTTTCATCAATTCGAACTGAGGAATTCCTCAGTTCGAATTGATGAAAGCAAGTGTGTCCATGCACTTAATAGAATTCGAATTGATGAAAATCAATTTGAATTCAGCTCTCAGTCGAGACTGACTTTAACTTGCATCATATCAACTACTACAAAAGAGACTTGAATTAGGATGCTCATACTCTGTAGGCAGGATCTTGGCTGTTATGAGTCAAATGGATGCCCCTCCTCTGGTCTGAATAGCTTCACTAAATTTGTCTAATCTGGAAGTTACTTTTTGTTTACCTTACAGGACCACCTTCCAGAGTGTACTGTCTTGGGAGAAGAAGTCTATTCACATATATCATCACATATCCTAGAGACCACACCTTCAAGGCTACTCAGAAGATTCTTATGAGAGGAATCCAAAATTCTGCACTCTGAGTACCCTTGGGTGTCTCAAACTGACTAGAAACTGAATTGGAGTCCTGCCACTGTTCAAATGTTGGGGTCTCTGTGCACACTTTGAGAGCACAGGCCATCTATCTGGCACCTGCCCTTCAAGTACTGGAACTCTCTGTCTAACCCAATAGCCCCTCTGGGTAACTCATTGAAACTCTGATACTTAAATACAATCCTCTCCCAGAGTTCCACCCAACATATGGAAAGCTCTTGACTTACAGGTTTACTCTCTCAAACTGCAGTAGTTGTGAAGCAGTCAACAGTACACAAAAATGCAAACACACACAGTCAAGCAGCATATTCCTGCTCTTAAATTTAATCATGAAAAGCACAAGTAGAGTTTATACTGAATAAAACACCCTAGATGCAGTGTCCCTCACCAGCTCATCCTTTCTTTTGGAGCTCTTTGAAGATCATCTCCATACAGTAGCTTGGGTCTCAATCCCACGCCTCTGACATCCCAGACAACATACCATCCTTGTCACCCTGCAATATGTGCTGAAAGAAGGAGTGCTGAGAAGCTGGCAGGACAACAGCCTCAGCCAACACACCATCTCAAGGATCACTTCACTCCACCAGTTGTTTTAACCATGCTATTTAAGCTGGAGAGGGCAACAGTGAGTCTCTGCTGTTGCAGCATTTGACCCTCCTCGTGCCTACTTCCTGCACCACTCCTGGCTCCTGCCTCACCCCTGCCTTTGTTCTTGCTTTCAACCCTGCTTCCGCTCCTCGTCTAATCCTTGCCTCTCCTCCAGTTCCTGCTTTTACTCCTTCCTTCCAACCATCAGTTACTAGTTCTGGCTCTGATCTTTGACTTTGCTTTAACACACTTTGGTTTCTGATACCAGCTCTGACTTTCAGCTGCAATTCTTGTCTCTGATTGGCTTTACTCCTTGTTCCGGTAATCAGTAGTTGACTATTGTGCTAACACTCAGTCATTCCCTGACCTGTATGACTCCTCTGCCTATCAGATATGACTCCTGCTGTGCCTACTAAGCCAGACTGCCTATGTCCTGGACACTTACACTGTTCTATCAGATTGGCAAGGTCCTCCACACTCTTCCCTACCCCACCATTATTTTAATTTGGCACATAATGGATCTTCCCTCCCAGTTCTCTCTCCTAGTCCCTTTACAGACTTCTGCTGGGGTCACTTGCTTCATCTGTTCTCCTCCTTGTAACTGCCCATTACATCAGGTCTCCTGTACCCCATTTCAAGCAACAGAAGGAAGCAATTAGAAGAAATCTAAATGCAAACAATCTCAAGATGGATCAAGTGCTGAGCACGCTGGCCTGGCAGAGATGTGACACAACTCTGAAAATTTTGATGGATTCTCATACACACTGGCATTCTGTAGCACAGTAATTTCATGATACAATTTCCTAAAACCATCCACCTTTCAGAAATGCTATGGATAGAAACCCTGATTTATTAGGCATACACGTATAGGTGTATTGGCTCCCATGATCTCCTCAAACTTCCTAAGAATTTCTTTGCTATTGTCAGATTCTAGCCACTAGTGGCTAATGGTGTAGACATAAGTTGGAGTTAAAGGTTTATTTCACTCTATGTGGGCACTGTTTCCTGACATGATATTGTAATGTGATGGGGAATGCATCTCTATACAGTTGATAGACCACACCTGCCAAACTAAGAAAAACAGAACTACTGACTGGTTGCAGGTATCTTTTTTACCAAGACATTCCATCAGAAAGCAGGTTTAGATTTGTATTGGCCACAAGAAATATGTTTGTCTGACCTGTACGAAGGTGGTAAACAGTCACCTTTCAAAGTTAATGCTGAAGTAAATCATGTTTATGCATAAGATATTGGAGAAAGATTCAAGAAGAGGTTAACCTTGTGCACAGATTTATGTATTCATGCTTTTAAGGGTTGAAAGAGCTGAGTCTCTGCCCTCCAAATGCCAATCACATAAATTAATGCTATTAATTGAATGATCTGAAATTATTCTTTCCTTCACAGTCTTCATTCATAAGCATGTATTACACACTCAGCCAAAATACTGCTGTGCCTTTCTCTGTTGTCCTCATATTTATCAGCTTAGGTCTTTCACCCCTCTCTCCATGGTCAAAAACTGGAGAAGTTTCCCATCATGCACCTGTAATAATTTATTCCATTTTTTGTAGTAATGGAAACAAAGCATGTTTTCTATTTATCATGCTTACCTCCAAACAGGGAACGTTAAAAACATGAACGCCATCTCCTTATCTATAAGGAGGACTACTGAGAGAATTTGGAGGAAAAAAAGATGGTATCGGGCTGCTTCTAATGGAGTTCTGCAGGAATATTTCTCAGCCCAGTGCTATTCAATATTTTTGTCAATGATTTTGAAGTAAATCCCATGGTAGGGATGCCCTTGAAGATGTCCACAGAAATTTTAGCAATTTCCACTCCACAATCAAACTTAGCTTGAAACAGTCCATGTAGGAGATCCACTTTCTGAACACTACAGTACAAATTAGGGATGGACATATAACCACCCTATACTGAAAACCTGCTGATAGATTTATTTACCTACATCCCTTGAGCTCTTATCCAAAGCACACCACACAATCCACTGTCTACAGCAAAGCCCTAAGATATACTGTAACCCCATTTGCTCTGATCCCTCAGACAACGACAGACACCTTCAGGATCTCTATCATTTTTAAAAATACAGTACCCACCTGTGGAACTAAAGAAACAGAAAGAGACAGAGTCAGGTGGGTACCTCATATGACAGGAGAAGTCCAAGAAAGAAACCAACAGAATGCTACTACTCATCACCTACAACCCCCAAGTCAGACTTCTATAGCACACCATAAAGGATCTACAGCTTATTCTACAAAACGACCATTCACTTTCTCGAGCCTTGGCAGACAGATGTCTCCACACTTACAGGCAGTGCCGCAACTTTAAGCAGATACTCACCATGAACTACAGGTCTAATAACAGAACCATTAAAGCAGGCACATACCCTAAAACAAACAATGCTTCCACCTTTGCCCACATATCTGCACAAAAGACACTATGGGTGTGTCCACACAAAGCTTTTATTTCTTAACAACACTGGCTGTTTTGAAATAAAAACCCCTATGGCCACACAATGCTTTCTTGTTTCAAAACAAGGGAGCCCCTCGTTTCGAAACAAGAGCCCTCCTTTCAAAACTGCTTAAACCAATCTGGTTTTGAAAGGACAGTTATTTCGAAACCAATTATTCCAAAACAATGCCGTTTGGACATATTATTTCGAAACAATGATTGTTTCAAAACAACAAAGAGCTTCCTCCCAGGGTGCATAGCACCCTGGGAGGAAGTTCTCAACCCCCCCCAGCACCCCGTCCAGGGATTACCACCCTGGCCAGGGGGCGGAGTGGAGTGCTGGGGGGCGGCGGGTGCCCCAGCCGGCTTCCCCTGCCACTTCCCCTTGCTGGGAGCACGGGGAGGTCGGGTGCCTCAGCCCCTTCTCAGCCCCCGCTCCCAGCAAGGGGAAGCGGCGGGCGAAGCCAGCTGGAGCCTCCTCCGCCCCCTCTGCCCCCAGGAAGGGGAAGCAGGGGAAGCCGGCTGGGGCACCCCCGGTGCTCTGGCCCCTGGCTGGGCTCGGGGTGGGGAGCTGCTGGCTAGCGTGGGGCCGGCAGCTCTGCCCTGAGCCCGGGCAGGGGGCAAAGCCAGCACCCGCGGCTAGTGTGGGGCTGGCAGCCCCCCACCCCAGCCTGGGCAGCAAGCGGCAAGCCCGAGTGGGGGGGCAGAGCCCCTTCCCCTCCCCAGCCCAGGAGGCAGGTGGGCAGGGGACAGGTAGGGCTACAGCAGCCCCTCCCCCAGGGCTGGGGGCCTGACACCCATCCCGGGCAGGGGCAGAGCAGGCTCCCTGCCTGGAGGCATGGTTTGCCTAGCCCCCTGCTACATCCTTTCCCCACCCTAGCCTCAGGGAAGGAGCAGGGGGCTAGGCTGGGAGCTGCTTGCTGGCAGACTGCAAGCAGCTCCCAGCCTGGTTAATTTTGACCAGGCTGGGAGCTACTTGCAGTCTGCAGCAAGCAGCTACCAGCCCCATTGGGCTCCTAGCCCCCTGCTCCTGCCTGGAGGCTGGGGTAGGGAAAGGGGGTAGCAGGGGGCTAGGCAACCCATGCCCCCGCTTAGGGTGGTGGGGCAGAAGGGCAGCGGGGGAAGCCAGGGGGAAGAGGGGCTTCCCCATATACCCCCCCCCGCTTTTTTCTCCTGCCAGTGGCTCTGGAGAGCCAGTGGTAGGGGATTGGTTGGCAACATGGCCCCACTGGGGGGTCATGTTGCCACACCACCCATCATGCCCTTCCCCTAAAGCGAAATAGCAAGTCCACTGTTTGGACATGCTATTTTGCTTGGGTCTTTTCCCTTATTTCAAATTGACTTTTAGTTATTTCGAATTAAGTCATTTCAAAATAAGGGCTTTACTTCGAAATGCCTTGTTTCAAAGTAACTTATTTCAAAACAAGGGCCTATTACAGGGCCTAATAAAACCAGCTACTCCACCAAGGGCTCATTTCACCTGCTCATCCACTTGTGTGACTTATGCCATCACATGTCAGCAATGCCCCCTCGCCTTGTATATTGGACAGACAGGACAGTCTCTGTGCAAAAGAATATAGGGGCACACATCTGACACCAGACATCACAACATTCAAAAACCAGTAGGTCACCATTTCAATCTTTGTGATCACTCCATTGACGATTTGCTAATTGCTGTGCTCAGACAAATGAATAACACCTCAAAGCTTCAGAGAAACTGCAGAATTGGAATTCATTTGCAAATTTGACTGTTTCTTCAGAGCTAAATAGGGACTTTGAATTTTTTTTTCACATTACAAGTGATTTGCCCCATCTTCCTCTATATACTATTTCTCAGTGTTTGAATCTTAACAACTGCTTTGATTTGTTGTTACAGTGTGACCTGATCCCATGACTTAAACTTCCGTGCATTTATTTTCCTCCCATTCTGTAAGCTCCCCCATCTTCAAAGCGCTTAACAGAGTGGGATTTTCTCCCACAAAAGCTCATGCAATAAATTTGTTAGTCTTTAAGTGCCTCAGGACTCCCTGTTTATTTACAAGAAAATGTTAATTCTGCTGTTAAAGTTTGCAGATGATATGAAAAATAAAATGGTTATATATAATGAGGATAGCTCATGGAATCTGAGCTAGCTTTGTCATGTGATAAGCTGCATGTATCCAAACAATTGCATTTTAACAGGACTAGATACAGATACATTCCTATGGAACAAAGAATATAGGCCTTAATTACAGAATAGGGACAGAATCCTTGAAACAGTGACTACGAAAAAGCTTTAAGGACAGTTATTGATCACAGACTTGACATAAGCTTGCAGTTGGTTGCTGTGGCATAAAGAACTAGTATGATCCTTTTAAGTAAACCTGGAGCATAATTTAGCAAGAGTTGGGAGGTGATGTTATCTCTGCATACTATATAGGTAAGACTACACTGTAATATTATTCCCAGATACAGTATCCACACTTTGAAAAGGGGATGTTGAAAAAGTTGAGATGATTTAAAAAAAAAAAGAATTCCAAGAATGATTTGTAGTCTAGAAAACTCATCTTTCAATTGCTATGTCTACACTTACAAGTTGTTTCAAATTAAGGAGGCTTAATTTGAAATAACTTATTCCCCGGCCAAGGAGTTATTTTATTATATTGAATTAAGTGGTTCCTTAATTTGAAATAAGGAACTGCTAATTCAATATAATGAAACCTCCTTTTACTTCAAAGTACCACTTGCTTCAAAGTTATTAGTTTGAATTAAGCCATTTTAAGCCACAGAATAGCTTTAATTCGAACTAATTTCCCTATTCTTTTGCCTGCCTTCCCCTATTTTAAATTAGAGAGTCTAGTGAAGACTCTCTAGTTTGAATTAATAAAGCCCACTTTATTTTGAATTAGGGAGTCTTCGCTGGACTACTAATGTGAAATAATAACTTCAAAGTAGTGCTAATTCAAACTAATAACTCCAATTTAAAATTGAAGTAGTTGTTTTGAATTAACTACTTTGAATTAATTTTGTAAGTGTAGACATAGGCAATGAGACTATCAAAGAGAAAGTTGAGATGTGACTTGACCAAAATCTGCAATTATCCATGGAGGAGGAAGATATCTGATACCAAAGAACATGTCAAAAGCATAATAAGATCTAAAGATATCAGAAAGTTCAAACTGGAAATACAGTGCCATTTCTTTCACAGAGGTTGGAACAGCTGACTAATGGCTGAGCTTAATTCTTTTTTATCTGTAGTCCCTGAAACAAATTTGGAAGTCTTTCTAAAATACATGCTATAGTTCAATTACCAGATATTGGACTAGATGCTAGAGGTGAAAATTTATGTCCTATGGGCTGCGCAATGCAGGAAATCAAACTGCATTGTAATGTGTTCCAGAGAGGTATCCATGGTAGTCTAGTTCAGCAAAATGAACAAGGAGTCCTGTGGCACTTTTAAAGCCTAAAAAATGTATTTAATGCACAAGCTTTTGTGGGAAAAACCCCACTTCATCATACATTTGAGGATGGAAAACTTACAGAATGGCAGGAAAAATTAAATCTCCCTTGAATTCTTTTTCCTCTCTTTCTGTGAGTTCTCCGATCTACAAAGCAGGATTTCTTACATGAAAACTCATTCATTAAATAAATTTGTTAGTTTTTAACAGTGCCACAGGACTCCTTGTTTGTTTTGGTTGGCAACAGTGGTCCTGGTGGCCTTAAAATTTATCAAGCCATTAATCAAATAGTCCCTGTGGCTGTGTTCAGATGACAGTTTTATTTCAAAACAACACCCGTTGTTTCAAAATAATGTCCGTTATTCCGAAACAGTAAAACCTAGCAGGAAATCGAATAGCCGTTGTTTTGAAATGGTTGTTTGGAAACAACGGCGTTCGGACACGTTGTTTTGAAAAAACACCATTGTTTTGAAATAATTGTTTTGAAACAATATGTCCGAACGGCCTTATTTTGAAATAACCATTTTGAAATAACAGCCGTTTCATAGCAGGCTTTCCTTTAATTCGAATTAACTTATTTCGAAATAACAGTTTATGTGTGAACATAGCCTGCGTTATTATTCTTGATTCTTTATTGAATATTTGCATGGAAGCTGGGCATCTATTTTATGAGTTCATCTGTTTTTCAGCTTTCTCCTGACCTGAGATTAAATATTTCTGTTCCTAAAATCATAATTCTTTCATCCCTATGCTGCTAAAATGTCAGTTACAATTAGGAGCTGATTAAACACTTAAGCAACAAGGCTAAGCTCTCAAGCAAATACAAGCAAATGTGAGCCAAGATAAGTTTGGAAGATTCATATAGATGCAGGATAATTTCTGCCATAAATCAAAGACTTTTCAACATCTTTTCTGAAGCCAGCAACAACTTTCTAATGTCCTTAAAGGGTGCTCTCTTATTGGTTAGATTTTAACTCTTCCACATTTGATGTCCTCTGTCGTGTTTAGCAGGATTTGGGAGAGATAACGGTTAATAAGAATTAATATTTATAATATTGCACATTATTTGTACAAGTTACATTTTTAAGATCTAAGGCTCCCCATATCTAAGGGGCTGATATTGCCATCTGACACTGCCTCCTCCTGAAAGATTTTGGGGAAATGCAATGGAAATCTATATTTTGGGGAAATGCAATAGAAATCCTACTGGACAAATGTTAAGCTGTTAAGAGCACCTGAAGGGAAACCATGCCAACAAGTGCAATCCTCTGTGCACAGGAATATGCAGAAAATCATTATGAGAGGACAAAGAGTAAGTCTTTCAAGTCAGTGTGTTGAATTGATCTAGTACCTAAATCCCCAAATAGAAAAGAGCTCTCCCCCCATGATCTGTTTAGAAGATAGTTGTGATAAAGCTTCAAAGGCAACTCAGCCAGTTAGATATGATGATATTGTTCCTCAGTCCATAATGTTTATTCCAAACAAAAAGATGAGCATTATTCAATACAACAAGATTTGGCCCTTTAAAGAACAGTCACTGCAAGGGATCAGGCTGAAGACTTATAGCTTCAAAGTGGCTGACAGGTTGCTGTAGTCTGGCTGTTTGATCTCCCAGTAGGATCAAATATACTGCAATATCAAGGGTCAGTAAAATGGTGTTAGATAATAATAAGGGCAAGGTTCTATTGAGAAATGAAAGGTGAATCAGAGAAATTTGTGCAGTAATGCTTTGAAAATCTTGCTTGCAGCTCTTTTTTGTTTGGTATTCCCATGCATGCTTGAAACGACAAACCACAAAAGTAAACACAGAGAAATTCATTGTCTTAAAATGAAGAAATTATATTTTTGTATTTAGAGGATTATACAAAAATGGTCATTCAAGAGTTTAACCTTAGAAGGAGCTGAAATGTTTGTGCTTATGACACATGCACAACCCATGATTAAATGGTCATTCCAAATGATCAGGCAGCTTTACATTTTCCATTTTGACTGATCTGTACTTTTCCTCTTGTTTGTTAAAATCTGAAAATTAAAACAAATTCTATCAAGCTATCCAGTTTTTTTTCCCCCTTGCATACTGGGGAACACATCAAAATGACTAAAGATAAGAAATTTTTCTATTGAAAAGCTGAATTATATAACAATTTATTTGTCATGCACATTTCTTATTTTTTCTTTTTCCCCTTTAGAAATATTAACCCTTGGTAGGAAGTGCTACATCTCCATAATCTCAATGGGTATGTCCAGATGTCTCTTTTATTTCGAAATAACACTGGTTATTTCAAAATAAAAAAAAAAGATTAGGTCCACACTACATTTTCTTATTTCGAAACGACGGGCTCTGTCATTTCAAAATAAGAACCGTCATTTCGAAACAGCTGTTATTTCGAAATGGATTATTTCGAAATAAGGCCATTTGGACATGTTGTTTCGAAGCAACACCATTGTTTTGAAATAACTGTTTCGAAACAACATGTCCAAATGGCCTTATTTTGAAATAACCATTTTGAAATAACAGCAGTTTCTATAGCAGGCTTTCACTTAATTCGAATTAACATTTTCTTAATTTGAATTAACTTATTTCAAATTAACGATGTATGGGTGGACATAGCCAATGTGTTTTGGGAATAGAAGCAACATCTTGTAGATGGGGACAGAAGCCAAAATGTCTGAGGACATGTCAGATACAGGGAATAACTTTCTCTTAGGGAAACATGGTATCAAGCGGTATCACTTCCTTTAATGTTGTCATGTCTGAATGTGTGACAGATGTCACATCCAGTACTCAAGTACAGTGTTTTTCATATTCTCAGCTGAGACCGTTAAAGGAATCTGTGCAAAGAGGGACTAATGGGGGAAGGCTGTTGGCTTACAAAACTTAAATTCTAAAAATATTAAAACACAAGGGAGAAGGGAAAGGAAAAAAAAAAACCCAGGAATTGAGGCTGAATAGATTTCCCCTCTAGCAGAACTGGATTCATTGGCTGAGTCCCCATTGCTTACTATGATACAGCATTTAGAAATGTATTATTATAAATATTAGCTCTTTTTACAGGTCATGACTATCTAGATACTGTTTTTGGGTTGTGGAAGAAAAAGTTTGAGGAACTCTGTCCTCATATTCCTAACGGCAATAGACATTATTTCTGTAGTACCTAGTGTGATTTTCATACATAATTGCATTTTTCCTATGAAAATAAATGATTTTTGACAATTTGTGGCAACATGCAGGTCTATATGATATTTTTGTCCAAATGTATGTGAGTAACGAGAACTTAATGTCTTGAGGCTCTTTGGTTCCATCATTTCTTTTGCCAGCAAAAAGAATATACCATGGAAAATCTAATTCTCAGTGGGAGCAGATTAATTAAAAACAATGAGGAAGTGTCAGGCAGAAAGAATCTGAATGTATAAATGTGTTATTTTTGTTCTCAGCCCACCATTTTTCACTTCCCCACCTTTCCTCTCTCAGGTAAAACAATTGAATGAAATATATTAATTTTGGCTGCTTTCAGCCATTTCCTTTTTATCATGAGTTTAAAGGCGCAAATAACAATGAGTTTTAGGAGTGTCTTCAACAAAGCTTAATGAATGCTTTCTGTCTCTGCATCGCTTGAATAAAGCGGGTTGCTCTGGTTTTAATATGAACCAGATCAAGAGTGAAATTGTGACAGGATCATCAGGATGTAACCCAGAACTGGGGTACCACTGTCCCCCTTCACTATCCAGTTAGGGGTGTCTCTCATAAGGCTTTGCTATTGACAGGCAGTAAATCTCTTTAGGTACCATTATCACTCAAAGCAACAGTATGTGGAAGCCCCACACCCAGCTAAATTGCAAGAGTGTTCCCTGAGCCACAAATCACACTGCAGAGAGCACCAGCCCAATTGCCTCCGGTTCTGAGCTTTGCACCTCAGAACTCCACCATCTTGCCATGGTCAGAAGACTGGCCAGCATAAGTTTATTATCCATCCCAGCAGACCCTCAATGTGGTGAGGACACACACAAGACTTTGTAACTGAGATGAGGTTTCTCAGGCACTTCAACCCTGCACAGGGCCCCTCCCCGAATCAGCACCCATGGCAAATACTCAGACTGCCCCACACCCTAAGACTGCCTATGGTGCTTATAAATGGTAGGCATAAAAGGTCAGAGGAGATTAGTGAAGAAAATAAAAGACAAATGTACAACCTAAATCTGAAATCTTATTATTATAAGCCAGGGGTCTTCACACTTTTTCATCTGAGGACTGAATCTGCTTTTACTTAATGACTAGCAGGCCGGACACCTGACCCACCTTCCCATTGTCTCCCTGGCCCCCTTCCCCCACCTACCTGCTGGCTTCCCAACCCCCAGGATCCCTTCTCTGACCCGCCTGCCTGCCGACTCCTCAAGGCCCTGGGCCCTTTCCCCACCTGCCTGCCTACTGGCTACCTCATCCTCTTGAGCCCCTTCCCTGCCAACTCCCTGACCCCCCAGACCCCCTCCCCCTTACCTGGCTGGAGCTGCATGGGAGTCCTGATTTGCTCCCTAGCCAGACTGCTCCTGTCCTGAGCCATGCATCTGAGCATGCTCAGGGTGGGAGATTTGATAACTCTCCAGCCTGGCTACAGCTCCCAGAGGGCTGGGTGACAGTAATTTCCAGGCTGGACACAGCCAGCAAGCAGTACTTTGGAGAGCCCTGCTATAAACAGTATTTAGATCAAGCAGTTTTCCCATCCCATTGAATGTTATAGTTCTTAATACACAGACTTCGCTCTCAAGCCTAGGACCTGTCTCCTGTTGACGTCTCTGTTTTCTGGTGTTATTGTTGCTTCCAGATTAGGTTAGAGAGGAGAAAGGCATGATGCCACTATCCCTAATTTCAGTGGTCTCCAACCAGTAGATTGCAAACTACCTCTATATAGCAAAGTTGCAGTTAAAGTCTAGGAGCGTTGTGCTATCTGCTGGCTAAAGGTTGGAGACCACTGCCTTATTTTATGCCCCTAACCTAAGTTGATGTCCCTGAACAACTTTGCTCAGCCACAGAGTTGAACTTTCACAGGAGAAAATCCAACTTCATCAGATGCTTTGAAGATGGGAGAATTTACAAAATGGGAGGAAAATAAATGCAGGGAAGTGTAAATCATGGGATTAGGTCATACTGTAACAGCAAATCAAAGCAGTTGATAACATTTGAACACTGGGGAACAGCACACAGAAGAGGGTGAGGTCAAGTCACCTGTTGTAATGGGAAAAGAATCCATAGCTACTATTTAATCCTGCTTTCACATATTCAGATTTGCAAATTAAATTCTGACTGCGGATACTTTTCCCATTGTAACAAGTGATTTGACCTCACCTTCCCCATGTGCTGTTTCCCAGTGTTTAAATCTTATCAGCTGCTTTTATTTTCTGTTACAGTGTGATCTGATCCCATGACCTACACTTCCCTGCATTTATTTTCCTCCTGTTCTGTAAGTTTCCTCATCTTCAAAGCATCTGATGAAGTGGGATTTTCTCTCATGAAAGCTCATGCAATAAATAAATTGGTTAGCCTTTAAATATCACAGGACTCCTTGCTTATTTTGCTGAACTACTAGATGAACATAGCTAGCCCATTTATAAATAAATAAAAATAAATAAATTATGGAGTCTTTAAGGTATGTTTAGTTTTCTGTTCTCTTTCCTCCTGCTTTGCAACGGGCTTTGTTGATATTCCTGAAATTGCCCTGCAGTTACTCATTGTGATCTTGACTAATTTAAGTTTCTGTGACTTTCATCTGTATAGTTCTCTGGATTCCTCTGTGAAACAGTGCCTACACATATTAACATGGATTGTTATTATTACTATATCCAAAGCAAACTTTTAGATTCCCTGTTGGTCTGTGCCACATGGGTGATAACACCTGTCTCATCCTCCTGGTTCGAGGAAATGTTAATTAGAAATATTTTACTCATGTTTAACTCTTTACAGACCATTCCGATAATAAATTCATTTTCAAACAGACATGTCAGGACCAAATTACACACATCCAGTAACATTTTCTTGAAGCAAAAACAGCTATGCAGAATTAGGAATGTTCGGAACACTCTTTTCTCACCCTGCCCTTCAATGTAATGAATGATGACCATGAGAATGGGAATGATTAGAGTTGAGTGGGAAATGGTTTTCCTGTCATGCACAAAGATTTTTTAGATTTCAGAAATTTTATCATCCTGCCTCCAGACAAAACTAAGGCCTTTTGAAACTATTTGCAAAACAATTTGAGAGAGAGAAACTGTCACACCAAAACAGCGAAGAGTCCAGTAAACTGGGCACACAGATTCAGCTCCCTGCACTGTCTTATCCAGAGCATGGATTTAAATTTGGATCTTCTACAACCCAGGGGAGTGCCCAGTCTATTGGACTATTGGTTATTTTATACTCTGTAATTTCCTCTGAAATTCCATATTGGACCTAAGCTGTTCATGACAAAACCTGAAATAAAAATAATATATTCTCATGGGAAAAATCCATTTAAATTAATCAAAATTTCCCAACAAAAAAAATGGCGAAAAATGCACAACCCACTCTATCAATGGTATTTGATCTGCCTGACGGGTGGTGGAAAGGGTAGATTTTTATTACTATAACTTGGAAAAGTTTACAGATTTACAACTCAAGTGAATAAAATCCTCCATTTACCTTAGGAACATATTACAGAACCATTGCAAACTTCTTAGGGCTGCCCTACTCATGTTATTCAGCCTTAAGCTTGGGAACCACCACTGAGTTGCAGGAATAGTTCACAGATTCCATGACTATTCAGTTCCTAGATTTCCTGAGATTACTAACAATTAGTCCTAACTGTTGTGTTGGCTTTTGTGTTGTAGACCTGCAGTGAGACCTGGGATAAGACCAGCTTGCTGATTTCTTATAAACCACCAGATAGTTATCAGATGTCAAGTTTTAGACACTACCAACTTGGTTTGAATTTGAAAATGCCACAGAGAGGCTAGCCTCTGTGTTCCATTTATGGTAACAAGACAGCAAGTGTGAAAAATCAGAATGAGTGAGGGCAAATAGATGCTTTATAAGATAAAGCCCTGAGTATTGGGACTGTCTCCATAAAAAGGGGAAATCTAGTCATCCTAATCTCATTCCCAATCCCCTAAATCATCCAGTTTCACAAAGTATATCTGTATAATGCACTAAGCACTTGGTTATTTTGTAACAGCAGAAGACAAAACAAAAATGGTAGCTCTCATGGGTTTCACATGGAAGTTTCAAATCCATCCAAATACTGAGGTCCTTGCTAATTTACAAACACAGATAATGGTACATTAAAGCAAGCATTCTTTACCATGGTTATGAGTTCAGGCATATAATTTTATATGACATATAATCTACAGATGCATGAGATATAAATCTGCAGATGATAGCAGTACCACTGACAGGAATTTCGGCCCCAGGGCACAACTATTTCACCCCATACTTATGCCTGTGGCCCCACCCCTTCTGTATCATGCCCCACCCACAGCCTGCCCCCAGATCCTGCTTTCTCCCTCTCCTGGCTCATTCACTGTAGCATCCCTTCCACTGTCATTCAGTCCTTCTTTTTTTCCACATTCCTCCTTCTCTTAGACACTGAGAGATAGATAAAGGGGCTGAGTAGAGAGAAGGACAGGAGGAACATAGTAAGCAGTGGCCGGGGGAGGAAGCAAGGGAGGAGAGGAGAGATGTGCATGGCAAGTGATGGGGATGGGGGCACTGAGCAGGACAAGGAGACAATTGCAAGGAGGGCAATTGGGGATACAGGGGTATGGAAGGCGGGGAGGGTAATAAAGCAGGGAAGTGGGCTGGCAGCAAGGGAATCAGCAGTGAGTGGAGTGGGGAAGGGGGCAGGGCATGGGGTGAAGCAGAGATGAATTGTAGGCCACAGGCAGAAGAGGCAAAATATTAAGGTTTCACTTTCAGTTAAAAAACGCCATGACCCCTTGCCAACTGCCCACTTTGCCCCACCACGTAAGCAGGACTGGATGCCAGGACAGTTATTTCTTTCTTTTTTGTGCTCCTGTTAATACAGGTATCAACAAATCTATGTATTTATGAACAGAAAAGGAGACATATACATACAGAATTTCCAACACTAAATGCAAGTGACTGAAAAAAGGTTCCTAAAAGTCAATTTGTCTGGCAATCTTGGATAATCCATACATACTATACAGCATCAAATTAAATGGGCTCAACAGTAATGAGAAAACACAGCTTCTTAGAAGCATATTAAGAAATCCCACATTCACAACCAACTTAAGGAGAGATACATTTTATCTAATCAGATATCGATCAGTTAACTGTGGTCAAACTCCACTGACAGAATGCTTTAATATCAAGCCCTGACTCACAATATTTTGAATAGTAACCAAAGGTAGTAGCACCAGTAATAGCAGCAGAAAGCTTAAGAATGAAGATGCAGTACTCTATGGGTTACCCATTTTCCAACTTCCTTCAGTCAGAAACTGCCAGATTGCTTTAAGGCTATGACTTACAGAGAGTGAAGAGATAATAAGCTGAAAGTGAGCAATTTTCTAAGAGAAAAAATGAGATGAGGGTGAGCACCCAACAGCTGCCAATCAGAATTACATGATACTATGAGAGTACTTACCTGACAGTTGATGAATGACAGACTAACAGGTCTCTACAATTCTTCAATCAGCCTTTTCATATATAAATTACTTTTTTATAAGTGATCCAAAAAATAAAATGGAAAACTTCAAATTCTCTCTCATAACAAATGGAAATAGGCAATCAAACACATACCTAGTCAGATTTCTGATTAAGTTCTCACTCCTTATCTTAATACACCTGCAATGCTTTACAGAATAATTTGAAGAAAATTATCTGATGTGGTCTCTCTTTCTCTCACCCTCTCTGTCTCTCTCACACTCACATACGCACACATACACATACAAGCTTTTAAATGGCAGCTAATGTCTTAAGTTCTGTTTCTCAGTGTAATTGCAGAAAATGCTTGAGTGCTGACAAATAATATACTCTATTTATCTTAGGAGTAAGATAAATCCTGAAGGCTCAGCAGAAGTAATGTTCTCATGATCCATCTTAAAGAATTTGCTTTTCATCTTCATTGAAATTAAAATCATTTCCACTGCAATCCTACCATATGCTTCACCTGTCCCATATAACCAGTGATGGGTTTTTTTTTGCTGTTTTTTTTTAAGTGACAGTGCTCTCCTTTTCCCTGCTGACCATCCCCCCCCCCCAGGTGGGCAGCGGGGCCACTGAAAAAGGTGCTGGTACTCCGTACCAATGCATACCATCACCAAAAAAGCACTGTATATAACATATTGCCATTTTTAATTTTACACCAATCTTTAAAGTTTGTCTTGTGAAACTGTAATGGATTTTAATGTAAAAGATCATATAGTTGTGTACTACACTTTTTACAGAGAGTTAATGAAATATATATACACACCCACATACGCTCCCACCCTCACACACAAACACCCATATGCAAGCACACTATATTTTTAATATGACACACCTGTTACTGATTACATTTTTAATTAAAAGTGGTGTTCTTTTAAGGTGGACTTTTGGGGGGCAGGATTTCAATTTTGTTGCATAAACTACTTTACAGTAGTGAGACGTTAATTTTGCAAAAACCCCTAAACACAGGGCCGCACTGCCTAGAGCACTGCAGGCAGCCACAACAGGGCAATCCAGAGGTGGAGCCTGCCTTAGTTTTCCCTATCAGATAATGCTGTAACTTCACTTCAGGGTCTTTTCTTTCAATAAAACCCCTTTTAGGGCTGATTCATTATTAAAGCCTTGTGCAAAAATAGCCTATAACTTAAGTCCTAGCATAAAATCCATTCATTGCCCCCAGTGGCAATTGTCATTAAGATCACCTGGCATCTTGTTCACAATGCCTCTAATATCACACCCTGTCACTTTTAACCATGTCCAGATGCTCTGTTAGCCATCCTCTGTCTCTGGAGAGCCACCCCAATCTTTCCCATAAGGGAGAAATCCCATTCTTCCAGTGGGAACCCCCCAAAACCTTTTTGGTGGGAGCATCCTTGCTAGGGCAGAATCCCTCACTTCTCTTTTTCCTCTCATGGTCCTGCTGGGCCCAGGTTTCTATCCCTGGAGATGTGAGAGTATCTTTGGCTCAGTCTTCATTCAGCCTTCTCTTCCCTGGAACCAGATACAGATCTCTTTCAGAACCTTCCACAGTCCCCTGACTTTCCTCAACTACTCACTCTGTACTTTAGATTGATGTTCACTCACCAGGTCTCTCCTCCAAAGGACCCAAGTACCTTCTTTTGAGCCCAATTAGTCAGCCAAATTGGAGAGTAGAGATAAAGCACAGATGCACTGGCCCTGTTCCTATTTCAAAAAGCCAATGTCACTCCTTTTTCTTCTCTTTCCATCCTTCCCATCTCATGTGATCTCATACAACTTCCGCTAAGGTCTTGGGGCAAACTGTCACTACAGATGGCTCTCAGCAATGGAAATACATGGTGAAAGATGAAAGTGTTGTGATGTCTTCCACAAGTGCTGCCATTATTGCACCTAACTTATGTACATTTCTTTCTTTCTTTCTTTCTTTCTTTCTTTCTTTCTTTCTTTCTTTCTTTCTTTCTTTCTTTCTTTCTTTCTTTCCCATTCCCTATTTGTTAAACCAGGATGCCATACAAGCATTTAGAATAAAGGAGAATACAGAGACTGTCTCCAGTCAATAGAGACTTGTTTTCAGTGTTGTATAGTGTGCTAGCTGGCAGGCCATGTATGACAGAGCACATACCAGACAAACCAGCTTACAATTAGAATAGCTATGCAAGCTGTTAAATACTCCAGAGCAGGTTTTCAGATGATACTTTCTTTGAAAACACATGCACACACACACAGAGGAAGGAGGGAATCCAACACATGCCTCTTTGGCTATGTCTCCATTATCCAAAGTTAGTTCAAACTTGTTAGTTCGGACTAAGACGTTTGAGCTTAGTTCGAACTAACAACATGTACTGTTTCAAACTACATGTTAGCTTGAACTACTCCATGTTGTTACTCTGAACTAACTCCCTTAGTCTGAACTTAGTAAATTCGAATTAAGGATTAGTTCGAGTCTTTGCCATACTTAGTTTGAACTCATGATTGAATGGAGCACTTAGTTTGAAGTAACCATCGGTACTGACTTGTTTGAACTAAAAGTTCCTTAGTTTGAACTAAGGAAAGGCTAGTGTGGCCATGGTCTAATTTAATCCAAATTAAGCCTCCTTTATTTGAACTAAATTGCTAGTATAGACATAGCCTTTTGATTTTAGTACACATAGTTTCCTAAACAGCTGATTCAGGAGAGCCCCATGTGCCAATCTGCCAGAAGAAAGGAATTTGGAAAGGCAAGGAATAATAAAAAAGTGATTCTGACAAAAGCTAGGGAATAGCCTACATTCCCTAATATAAGGAAGTGTATGTTGGCAAAAATAACATAAAAGAATAATACCATTTAACATCTATATTGCACTTGACATTTTCAAAACATTAAATAAAAATCCCTATAAAAATAAAATTTAAATAATTTAAATAAAAAACCCTAGCAGTGTCCTTCTGAAGTAGATACATAATATCTCACTTTTATGGATAGTGAAACTGAAGTAAAATGGGCACAAATAACTTGCCCAAAGTCATAGATTGAATCAGTGGTTAAGCAGGGATTTGAACTCGGGAGTTGTGGACTCCAGCCATGAATGCAATCCACTGTATATACTCTGCCAGGTCTAGTAAACTGAATATAAAACAGAAGTAGCTAATGTAATATCTAGTACAGTGTGCACATTACTTGTAGAGCCTATCCAGATGGCAAAAACAAATGGCTGACTCCCAAAAGAGAAGGCATTATATCTGTGCTACTTCATGGTCACCTTCATTTCCAAAATGACAGAAAGAATGTCTGTCTCCTTCTGAACATTGCCATTCACATCACATTAGTAAAGAGCTACAGTGGGAATCACCAAGGCTACCTACTGTATGATTTTAGTTCAGTATTTCTTCTTCCAATTCTCAGAAGGCTCCAGATCTCTCACTTTATGTCATTTATATCAATTTACGCTAAAAGATATCCAAAAAAGCAGCATGTTCCCAGCAACAGATTCCCATCCCTTAAGGACTACCGAATATAAAAGTATACTCACTGTAAAATGTACAAATCACATAATTACAAAATAGTCACTGAGGGCTCTAAAAAAGCCATGAACTAGTCACTAAATAACATGCATTTTCAAAGAACTAATTACTCAGTCTCTGATTATAGGTTATTATGTAAATACATAATTAAGGAGATTTGTTTTTACTATAAATATTACTATATACTGTAGATATTTCATTAGTATATTATACTGTAATACAGTATAAAGGTCATTCAGTCAAAAGATAAGGATGAATGAAAGATTTGTGTAAGAATCCAAAGCCCTTTAAACCAGGCACAGCTGAATGAGCAGGTCTAATTGCTAATTTTAGAAAGTAGGTTTGACAGCATCTGTGCTCCATTAGCGTGAGAGACTAGAATGGGCTGAGCATAGGGAAGTGCGGAGCCTGCATACCTGGAGATTATACTGGGACATAGTCAACACCACAAGGCTGGCCATGGGAAATGTTTAGATGAGACTTTATACACTGTTGAAGGCAGCAGAATTAAACGAGCAATAAGGAGGCTTGATTTCCAAGCTGCCCTGGTCTCTTCCATATCAATAACCCTCAAAACATCCTATGCAATCATCTGTCTGACTCACCACTAATCTTTCTGACCCCATCCCTACTGACATTCACCCTAACCTCTATACAAATTGACCAACGTTCCGTTCTACAATGGGCAGAACAGTGGGTCAACTGGGTCTCCGCATTCAGATTACCAACCTAATCCCTACAGTTCTTAAGAATGCTAGGAGAAAGAGAGGAATGCTCACACAGAGTAGTAATTTTACTGCATCATCTGGGCTATGTGCTTTACAGACCTTGCAAGGATCTAAGCACATGCATAACTTTAAACATGTACATTGCTCCACTGAACTGGCTGAGTTCAAAGGTTACATTGATTTCAGATTTTCCACCACTACAAGCTTAATATTTTAGCCCTGCTTTTTAGATCATTCATAAATCTACCTCTTGCCACTTGTTTTCATCTGCTTTAAATTAGGGCTTGTCAACAAAAGAGAATTTTACCTGTTATACAAGCATGGGTGTGCTGGCGTTGGGCACAGGGGAATGAGTCCAGTGCCCCAAGTTCCAGCCCTGACACTGGCCAGGGACACAGGGCTGGGCTGCTGCAGCAGCAGAAGCCCCATCTGGCCCTGACCCTAGCTGGATGTGGAATTGCATTGCACTAGTGGCAGCAGCTAGAGCCTGCCCCAGCCAGAGACATGGGGTGGGCCACCACTGTGGCAGCAGGAGCCCCATCTGGCACCAACCCAAGCCCCATATGGGAACCTAGGACTTCCAGATCTGGCCCTGCACAGGGGCCAGATCTGGCCTTTGTCCCTGACCAGGAAACTGGGGCAGGATTGATGCCAGCACTGCAGGGGGTGGGGCCAGTGTGGGAAGTAGGTTAAGCCACTGAGAGATTTTTGGGGCCAGTTATGCCCCTGTATACAAGTATAATTAAACTGATATAAAGTAGAACCTCAGAGTTGCAAACACAAATATTCACAATTCTGGACAAAACGCTATGGTTGTTCTTTCAAACCTTTACACCTAAACATTGATTTAACACCTCTTTGAAACTTTACTACACAGGAAAAAAAATGCTATTTTTTTAGAGCATTTAGGCATACCATTTTCTAAAACCTGTGTATTTAGTTTTTAGTGGTTTTGGTTTAGCATGGTATCTGGCTTTATTTATTTATTTATTTATGTATGTCTCTGCTGTTGCTTATTTGTGTATTTCTGGTTCCAAATGAAATATGGCTGATGTGTCAGTTAGTAACTCATGTTTGTAACTCTGAAGTTCTACTACAGTTATGCCACTATAGTTCCAGATGTAGGCATTCTTACCTTAGTATAAGAGTGGGGTTTTTTTTGGAGTTTAGATGACACTCCTTCCTAACTGACACAAACTAAAACAAAAAAAAAAGTTCTTCACACCAGAATAAGATGGCCTATATAGTCATAGCAGTGTAATTACCTCAGTTTAAATTCACACCTTAGCTTATACCGTATAAAACATCCCTGAATAGACAAACCCTTAGGCTTGAATTACATCTTTGGATGCATTTGTACAGTACCTAGCACAGTAGGGACCTCTCCTTGACTGATTTTTTTAGAAATCTAATGCAATGCAAATAATAAAATAGAAACTAAACGACAACTATAATAACCCAAGTATTCTAACTAAAGTCTTCTTTATAATAAAGGAAATCAATCCATCTTGTACTGTGGATTTTGAATGCCACCTTGAAAAAGTACTCAGAATGCTTGCATGCCCTAAGAGGAATTGAAAAACAGCACTGACTACACACTAGTGATGTCATTCTACAAACACTTATGCAGCATGTGCTCAGCTTTATTTGTTACTAGTCCCACTGAATTCAAAGGGACAATTTATGTAAGTATGCACAAGTGATTGCCATATCAAGACCAACGTATTGAACCTTGTTTTAAAGCTAAACTAGCCTTTGTTGACAGGGTCAGTATGTTTAAAAATGACTTTTAAAAAAATCACCTCATGCCTATAAAGACAAAATGGTTTGGCTTTATCTATATCAGCAAAACAAACTATGGTGGAAATCCATGTAGCTGGAAATACATTCAAATCAACTTCAAAACTCTGTTCTCCAAAACAGTGCAAAGATTGGTATACACAGAGATAAAATTAAAACTTTTCTTTTAAAATAAATAAATAAATAAATATATAAATACATAAATAAATAAAAATAGAGCTTTGTATATGGTCCACAGTTTTGGAGAGTCTGCACATAACAAGAAGTAGGGTATGGTGACTCTGGAGATTACAAGATTAAGTATTTCTTACTATATGGCCACTATGCACAGCTAACACTATGCTCCAGCAATTCCCAGTTAGCAGACGTGCTTGGGGAGCCATATCTAGTCAGTGCAGATTAGAACAAGGCTAGTACAGGGAGTCACAGCTGAATCCTTTGTGCAATTTACATTTTGGACCATGTGTTTGAATGCTATTCTTTTGAAACATATATGTTAAGGTCACTATCTACATTTGAAGTAATTGACTTCTGACCACTGTTTAGTAGCCAAAAAGCTTGTCTATCTATCTGTGTCAATAGTAATTCAATGTTATTCAATGTAATTCTCTCTATAGAGCAAGAAATTCCCTGCAGAACAACTAAAAGTTTAAGGCTCCACGTTGAATTTGGAGAAATCACAGTTGCAGTTTTCATTTTCTGAGAACCACAGATATAAAACATATTTTCCAAGAAATGTTTTAAAGACTGAATGTGGAACACGGTGGGTGAGGGGAAAATATATGCAGACTTTTTCCCTTAGCAACTGTAAGAAAATACTGAGAAGCAGAACTTGTCCTCAACAGATGTAAAGCAGTGGCATTCAGACCCTAGTGATTTTTAACTAGACTTGTTCATCTTTGTAATTCAGCTGCAGTGTCAGCCAGATACAGATCAAGAATCCATTTCTCTCTGGGATTTACCTGTGACCATCACAAGCGCTGTGTCACAATGCCTGTACTGCACAGACAGGGAAAGGGCTTCCTCAGTTGAGTAATTCATTCTGAACAAAGAGAATAACTTGAATGAGTCTGCCCACTGGGACAGAGGCTTTGGATACATACCAGTGTATGTACAAAGACATCCAACGGTGAGTCTGAAAAGAGAAGTAACTAGTGATGGGCCCCCACGTGTTATGATGATAATCTCAGGCACAGAGCAGGGCCACTCCAAACACTGTGTTTCTCTACAAACAGATTAGGAAAAAGGCATAGCTTTCTCTTGAAGCATTCCCCCCATAATTACTTTTTGAATATACTATCTATCTTCATGTATGATGTTTTAAATATATATTATCTTATCTGAAGTTTTTGCCCCCTTAAAGGATGACCTTCATCTGAAAGTATTTTTCATGTACTGCCACGACTGCATTTTAGAAAAATGGAAATTCAGAAATCATGACGGATCAGTCAGTCACCCTGATTGCCATTTACTTTTCAACAGCAAATAGGAAATATAACATATAGTTCTAATAAACAAACAACAACAAGCAGCTCTTAAATAGGTGTTTTCATCAGTATACCTCAAAGCCCTTTACAAAGGATCGAGCCTTTCTCCATCTTCATACTATGTTATTACTAGAATTCCCACTGATATTGCTATTTTGTTACTTAAAATCATTGTGGGGGAAATGCAACCTGAGTTTCCTAAACCAAAGATGAGGCTGAACAATGGTCAGAAATGGAGGTAGGCAAGTATGGCGGCACTTCATACTATTGCAAGCCATGAAAACACTAAACACCTTTGGATGTCAGATGCAGATAATCCAGCTACCTTGCCTCCATTAATTAACACTGTCCTTTCCCTTTCTATGGTTTTGGAAGAGGTGAATGCAAAATGTAGAAGATTAATTTGTTGGATTGTATGTGTGATGTGCAATAAAGTAATTGTCTTTGGTGCTGAAGGAGCTGAAATATATACACACACAGAACAGAGAGTAAGTGGAGAAAGGACTTCACCCAGCTCATGCAGTCCCAGTAAGAAGCTAGACCAAAACAAAACAAAACAAAACAAAAAAACCCAAACAAACAAAAAAATTAGAATAAACTATTGATGTAGTGAGAAAAAATTATAAAGGTGGTTTCTTCAGCTGAGTTTTACACTGTCTGTTTACTCATCAGAAACAAAGCTTCCTGGGAAGGTGAAAATATTCCTGAATATCCAAAAGACCTATCTGGCTGGTCAGGTCAGAACCATTTACTCCCAGAGACCATCTTCCTTTCCTCCCACCTTGTTCTCATGAATTATAGCGGCTTTATAGCAGCTATAATTAGCACCAGGTGGGAGCTTCCTGATTCATGTGGTGGTACTATCCTTTTCTATACTTCTTAGGTGGCACAAGTGTTTAAACATCAATGTGGTAATAAAAATAATGTTCTTTTAGTCATTTTCTTTATGCATGCTTGAATTACGAGGTACCTGGTATTGGAGACAGGGATAGATATCAGCATAGACACACACACACACCTTCATTAAATAAAAGATTAGGAATTAAGGATAGAGAAGAAACTGGTGTTCACAACATACCAGATTTAAAGGCGTTAATGAGCCTGAGGAAAGGCCAATTAACTGGCTAGGAAGCAAAGCTGGCAGCAGAAAGGGGCCGTAGTGAGGGAGCCAGTAGCCACTGCCTAGAGTGTAGAGAGAAAAATAAGGGAAACTAAGTGGAGAGGGTGTAGGAAAAGAATCAGGGAAAAGACTGTAAAGTTTGAAGGGGTCCAGAAGTTGGCTGATGATGGGGGGGGGGGGGGTGCTGAACTTGAAGCTGGAGAAAAGACCGGGCCTTGGTTCCTCTTCCAGCCCACTCAGGAAGTGGAGTAGTTTGGGCAGTGAAAGGAAGATTGCCATAGTGAAGAAAAAGACTTTGACACTCAAAAAGATGAAAACACATGGTGGCGTTATTGCAGGTTCAAGCCACAAGGACAGAGTATCCTGAATTGGGAGAAACAGAGAGAGCAGGATATGCATACTACAGTGAGCAACAGATGGGGGACACAGGACATGGAAAGAACTAATCTCTAATGCAACGTGCAGGAGGCATTCCTGGTGGTGAATAGGACTCTGTGACAGACCCATATACTGTATTTTAGACAGTTATGTATTTTCCTTTTATGAATATAAGTGAAAATTCTGCTTAAAAATGGATTCTTTGGATACAGTTGAGGGGGACGAGACACTGAAACAGACACTGGGTAAATTTGATTTCTTTTACTAACTCTATTTATTCATTTACATCTAATTAGAATAAATCTTTTCTTATTCTTTTTAATGTTCTAAGGCAAAAACAAAATGATAGCAAAAGGTTTATTACAGCAAAAGTATAACTATAAATTCCTAAACCTGTTCCGATTATTAAGCCCTTAATTGATACTGGGCTACAAACAGTACTGTTAAGCATTAACCCTTATACTTACAAAACCATGGTTTATTTGTTTGATTCAGATTCAGTTTTGATTTGATTTGGGTGCACCAGGCCTGTCCTAGGTGGGGTGTTTTGCTCTCATCCTGCGAGCTTGCTGGTGAAACGATTCGTCACCAAGGAGGAAACCTTGGATGATCAGTCCTCACTTAGGCAGTTAGATTCGCACCTCCACAGACCTCCGCTTTTTGCAGGCTTTCTCAGTGCTTTTATTACATTCCACAACCCCACTTTCAGTTTCTAGAAGGTACCATTGCTTTGTTTTACCATATTTGGCACCCTTCAAAAAGGTATGCCACCACCTTATTGATTCTTAAACTGGTTACTGTTTTCGTTACTGACAGAACACTGTCACTCACTATCTTCAGCCAATTGGAATTTTCTTGCTGGGCAGACATGGGTTTGCATGTTTCTTTGCATCCGAGCTACCTTTGCAGATTTATCTCTGCAAAGCAATTCTTCTGCAAAAAGGAAAAAACCCAGCATCTGGGGCGGAAGTATAGTTAACGACAAAGCAAGAACAAAGTTCCAAGTTGCCTTTGAAGAGTTTAATTCTTAACTAAATTGTCAAAAATATAATTACAAGGTTTATCTTTTAGATAAGTTGTGCCTCACTGTCATGTTATCTCCCTTATTGACAATAAGGATGGGTGGAATGAGGTATATTTCACAGATGTGCTAGGGCAATTACCTATTTGACAGGAATACGCAAGTAATTATTATGTTAAAATCTTATTAAGATTGGCTGGGTACAAATTAAAGCTGCCCATACCTTGCCTTACGTTGGCACTATCTGCTGTTTCTTTGTATTTTCTTAAGCCAAAGGCATGTAAATTGTACTTTCTAGCCTTGCTCTTCTGCTGGCTCCACTAATGTAACTTTATACTCATGAGAAAAATAAGCAGTAAGTTTACCAATTGGAGTCAGACCAGAAGTTGACTATCAAAAATGAATGTTTTTTATTTCTAATATTTCTAGATTAGAGGGGGGAATAAAGGGGGCTGAATCCTTTCTTTCTGCACAGACTTAAATTACATTAATATGTAGCTTGGGATCTTCTGTCCCCTGGTCTGATAACCTGAGAACAGGGAAACAAGCAATGGAATTAAAAGCTGGGGAATTCAAACATGATAAAAGGAAATACTTTTACATACATTAAACTCAGATACTCACACAGGAAATCACTTGCCAGGGATTTAAAAAAGATTCAAAGAGAGATCGCACATTGAAAGGGATATCAGGGATATTCAGTTATAATTAAAGACAATATTTATATTACATTAAACCTCAAGCTACAAAGTTTAACATAACCTTTAACTATTAGAGGTCATGATAAGACCAAAGTGAGATAAGATCACCTCACATCTGCCTATGGCAAGATTGTTGCACATTCCTCCAAAACAGCTAGTGGTGGTTAAAACATCTAGGACAGGATACTGGACTAGAAGGCCCTTGAGTCTGATCCAGTGGGGCAATTACTACGTACACTATTTTTTTCCCCAAAACTGATCTTATTACTGTTGTGAATGATGCTCACATATTAAAGGCTCAGTTTGGTCTTTGCAAAAGCATACATATAAACCATTGTATTTGTTCAATATAATAAATAATATTGTATAGTAACTTTCTGTAATAATGACACCTTCATCTCAAATGAACCTGAAGCACTCTGTGAACTACAGGAATTAAACCAGCCACTACTGGAATGCAGTGGTCAATTTTTGGTGAAGATAACAAAAACAAAATAACAAGGCATTGCTACATGACACAGCAGATGGGGGGGACAACAGACTGACTTATACAATTAGAACTATATGGGGGATTTTTAATGGACACAGAATGGGAAAATGTTCCAAGAAATCTTGATTTTACAGGTCATCAAAAAAAATGCATACCAGCACCATAGCTCTTCTTCACATAATGCAAGACTACCATGGATAAAGAATCAACAAACTTTTGAATCACGAACATCACTACCTTCAGCACCTTGTTTTTAATTTGGAGGTGTTCTGTTCAAATACTAATCTGATCCAACAAGACATGAACACATGCCTCGTAAAACATGTGTCTCAAAACTATTTCAAAGAAGTCTTAAACATTGTCTCATGGATTGAAAACTCACCGAATGACAACAGACAAGGCTATTGATAAAGAACAATACATTGAGAAAGGATGAGCTACCAAAATAATTAAGATTCGGTTCAGTTCTACTTACTACCATTCTCATACACCCTGAGCTAAGAATGATACAAAAGGATCCAGAAAGGTTAGAAATATGGGCAGGAAATAAAATTACATTGCACTTGGCAGAACACATGTTAATGAAGGGTTTTTCAGAGAAAGTAACCTAAACAAGGACCTAAAAACTAGAAATCAGAAAAACTGGCTAGCCCTTTTTTGAAACCTTTTTGAAAATGTCTGTACTGCTCTGAACTTGGGTTACCTAATATATACTTTCTTATCTGGTGTAGGTGGTGAATATAAATATTAGACACATGGAAAGATATAAATATATATGTCACATTTTACAATAATGTCCTAAGCCATGTGAATCATGCTGCACTGAAAACGTAACATTTAAGAGCATTGTAGTGGACCTGTCAAATGTAATTTAGAAGAAAAAGACGACTTTCATCTTTCACTGCTTTTCACCCAGGTTGTAGCCATGTATTAACAAAGCAAGTAAAAGTTAATGAAGGCATCATTAATTAAGCAATCTAAATTCCACTTATGTCAAATTATCAAAATGGTATATGGCAACAGTGCATTATTAATAATGTTTTAGTATCTCCATCATACTGTAAATCTCTTTTTCCAAGGGTTTAATAACTTGTTCATAAAGCTCTACTCCAGGGTGAAAATTGATGGATCTAATAGTGCAGATCTGAACCCAAGAATTTTGACTTAAAAAAAAAAAATCAGAGGTCCATTTAAAAAAAAAAAAAAAGTTGAAGTACAATTAAACAGGAATCAGGTGGAAATGTATTGGTGTGAGACATGCCTGTGTTTCTAATACTCAAAGACTACATTTCAAGAGAGAATGTTTTGGGTTCTAATATATTTTAGTTGTATTTGGTATGTGAAAATAAAACACAAACAAAACAACTGAATTATTTAAATCTGAATGAAGACTTTTCAAAGAAATTTAAGTAATTTCATTCTGTTTTATTAGTGTTTATGGACACTAAATTATAAAATTTGTGACAATATTTGATTTTAAAGAAAAGACTGTAATTATTTTGAAATAGTCAATATGGTCTATTAAACAAGAAAGTACTATAAAGCGTATGTCACATTCAGACAGGGGTGTTGCTGGTGCCGGGTTAACAGGGCTTGAGTCTGAGTCCCAGCGCCCGAGCCCTGGGTCTGCCACTGGGCTGCTTGCGGCGGTGGTGGGCTTCCGTGTCTCAAGCCCCGAGGCCCAGCATACCAAGCCCCGAGACTTTTCTTGGGTCAGCAGTGCTTCTGCTGAAAGGTGGAGGGAATCCTGTGGAAATAGCGCACTCATGCCAAGAAAAGGAGGGAAAGTTGTTCCCTGCTCTGAGCAGCCTGCCTTTCCTATAACCTGTGTGCCTTTTACTAGTCAGAGCAAACTGAACAACGATTTATATGAAACTGTTTAAAATGCCCAAGCTGTTGCCATTTTGCAGAGGTGAAAAGGACCAATTTCCTATTTTTTCACAAAAAAAATCCATATTTATTCTGAATTTTTCGAGACATTTTTATAAAGTCATTGCTGTTTTATTAAGCAACAAAAAATTCCATAATGATTCTGAAAATGATTTAGATAACAATGTTGATAAAATGACATGAAAGATTTGCAAACATAAAAAGGCAGGCGGGGATTTTTATAACACTGACAATTCTTTTTACTTAAAGCTCTATATTAGAAAAATGGCTATTTTTTCCACTAGCCCCTTTTTACTGGAAAAAATACCAAACTGTTTTACAACTAGTACAATCTACAGGCCCAGCCCTACAACCTCAACCATGTTAGCAGTCACTGCATTGATTTGAAGCCCTATTGCTTTCAGTGGGACTCATGAAGGGTCCCAGTAACTACTATGGGTCTCTAAAAGAGAGTCAGTGCAAACCAGAATGCAAGAGCAAAGCGTAAAGTCAGGATGTCAAAGTGTTTGTTTAACCCACTTTTGTAGTGGTATTAGAAGCTTTATAGCAACAAGGTTACCACATCTACTTTCAGGCTTGGGACCTAAAAATTTCCAAAATTACAAATGCTTTCACTATTCCAATGTAAAATCAGATTTTTTAACATTGTTTCTATAAATTTTAACAAGAATGAAATATTGTCATTTCTCTTGATAAACAGTTTTTGCTGCGTAACTAATAAAATTATGGCTCGCTTAGTGGGATGAAGAGGGGAGGGTTAAACTGACTTCAGTAAACGGCTGTTTTGTGGCAAAATTACTCTCTGCATTTACCACTTATTTTTATTCAACTAAATACATTTGAAGAGAACCCAAAAACTAGGTTTGCAGCAGAGGCATCACTGTTTGTCCAATGTATAAGGTGTTGCTACTCCATCAAAGGGTCCTTTACCTGCTCATCTACTAATGTGATCTATGCCATCACGTGCAAGAAATGCCCCAACACCTTATACATTGGATAAACAGGACAATCCCTGCACAAAAGAATAAATGAACACAGAGCTGATTTCAGAAATCACAAAACAAAGAAACCAGTTGCTGAGCACTTCCATCTTTCTAATCACTCAGTAAATGATTTGTTAACAACCGTCGCCAGAGATGTGGCTGGGACGTCAAGACTTCAAAAAGAAACAGCTGAACTCGAATTAATATGCAAGCTAAATTCTGTGAAAGCAGGACTGAATCGAGACTATGGGTTCTTTTCCCATTACAAAAGGTAATTTGACTTCAGGCTTCCCATGGTTTGAACCTAACAACTGCTCTGATTTGCTGTTACTGTATGACCTGATCCTATGTTTTACACCCCCTTGCATTTATTTTCATTTCATTCTGTAAGTTCATCCATCTTCAAAGCATCTGATGAAGTGGGATTTTCTCCCACGAAAGCTCATGCAAAAAATAAATCTGTTAGTCTTAAAGTGCCACACGACTCCTTAAAAGTTGAGTCTGTCTTCAAGCAAACTTGTATTCATCAGAAGAAGAGAGTGTAGAAGAGAGTGTTTTGGTTATGATGGCAGAGATGAGGTGATAGAAAGCTTTGAAAAAAATTCAAGAGGGAGTTTTTTCTTCACTTGTGGACACTGCTTGAGTGTCCATCAAAGAAAGGTTCAGACAAAAGAAGCACCACAAAAAGACCTGGAGGGGGAAGTGTGATTGTACAACCTTAGGAAACTGCCAGTGGACAGGAAAAACTCTTGAACCATTTTGTGGGCTCCACTAGATGCTGACATATGTAAAATGTTTGGACTTCAAAGATAAACACCTCTATGTTGAACAGAATGACATCCTTCACATTCTGCCACATGAGACGCACTCTCCACACCACATTCTCCAATTCATTCATGATTCAGCACTGAAGGATGCTTTTCCTAATGTATGGCTAGCTTTGAAGATTCTACTCATGCTGCCAATAATTCATGAATGGTGAGCACAACTTTTTGAAGCTCTGACTCATTAAAAAGTATCTTTGATCGAAGATGGCATATGAGAGACTTGACATCACTTGCTATTCCATCACTTGAAAACTGCCGTTGGCCAGTCTTAGGATTTCCTGGAGACTGTGCTTCAGTTTGTGAAGGAACAGTCAAGAAAAGCAACCTTCTGAACAAAAGAACTAGGGTAAACATTCTAAGGCTGTTTCCTAATGTAACACTATTTAATACTGGACCACCCAATGCTGATGCAGAGTTCAATTTTGGTATGTTAGTACATTTCAGTTTTTCTTAATTTTAAAGAAAAAAGTTTCCATAAGCTCAACAGAAACACTGTTTTAAATTATTGTTTTTATATATGGCATGAATAAATACAGATTTACAGATCCCAGCTTGCAAATTCATCACAGATAAATCATGCATGCAAATGACAAGCTCCGTCATTTTGATTCAAGAAAAGTTAGATTGATTCAATAAAACCAACTTTGAAATTGAAATGACTATTGAATCAAAACGGTCATTTTGAAACAATGCCATTTGGAGGCACTGTCTCAAAGCAACATTGTTTCGATTTGACGGTTTGACCTTCCTTGCAGGTACCCCCCCCACCCCAGGAACCTGGCCAGGGAAGGGGAATCGGGGGGGGGGGGTTGCTCCACTCCCTCCACAAGCTGAGTGCAGGGAAAAGGAAGCCCTGCGTGCTAGCAACCCCTACTGTTTTGCAGCTGCTGGGTGGTGTGGTAAGAGATCCCCAGGTGCGAGATCCTTCCCCCCCGAGCCGTGCAGCGGAGAGGAAAGATCCCAGCACACTGGGCTTCCCTGCACTGGGTGGGCTTCCGGGAAAGGCATCTGGCATGCCCAGCACTCCCGCCATCAGCCAGGCGGTGAGGAGAAGAACCCCCTCGCCGCACCTGCAGCACACTTACAGGTGTAGGGGAAAGGGACGCCTCGGCAGGCTAGCTGAGCTGTGGGGAATGATCCTCTGGCTCTCAGCCTGCTTGCCAGGCTGTGGGGGAGATGGGACCCCCGTGCCCAGCTTTTGGAGCTCTATTCAACAAAAGCCATTTCCCCCACAGCCCTGCAATCAGGCTGAGAGCCAGGGGAGCTTTCCTCGCAGCCCCGCCTGTGGTTCCCTTCCCCTGGCACCAGCAAGCATGCTGCAGGAGCGGGGTGGTGGTTCTTCTCCCCACCACCTGGCTCATTGTGGGAGTCCCAGGCATGCAGGGTGCCTTCCTCAGCAACCCAGCCAGTGTGAGGGAGCCCGGCATGCCAGGATCTCTTCTCCCTACTGCCTGGCTAGAGTGGGGAGGAGCCAGTGCCTGGGGATCCCTTGCTACGCCACCCGACAGCTGTGGGGTGATGCCAGGTGCGCTGGGCTCCCTGTCCCCATGCACCCGGCAGCTACAGGGAGAGCCAGGCGTGCGGGACTTCATTCCCACACCACCCAGCAAGCAGCGGGGGATGCCAAGCTCCCAGTGATCCCTGGCCCTGCCACCCTGCAAGCGGCAGGAGTTGCTGGCACATGGGACTCCCTGCCTCTGCTAGCAGCAGGGAGGTGCCGGGGTGCAAGGATTCCTTTTCCCTACGCCCGGGTAGGACAGGGGAGCCAGGCATGTGGGTCCCAACTTCTCCCTTGACTGGCTGAGCCACAAGGCTTCAGCTAGTCTGGGGGGATGTCTGTCCCCCCACTGTGCTTGGGGAGCCAGAGCCTGTGGGGGCTTTTTTTCCCCTGCCTGGCTCTCCTGGGGGCCATGTTGCCACACCTCCCACAGTGCCCCTCTCCTGAATCGAACTAGCATGTCCAGTCCCTGGACATGCTAGTTCAATTTTTGTGTGTGTGTGTGTGGACATTTTAAATCAATTTAACTGAAAGTGACTTAATGATTTTTATAGCGATTCAATTAGATTGCTTTAAGTTAAATCGATTTTGCTGCTTGTATGTGGACATAGCCTGTAAGTCTATACATACACAGTATCTCATCTAACTGCAATTAATTCAGTGAAAGACCTTCACTCCCATTGTCATCTAACTCCCATTAATTCAGTGAAAGACCTTCATTCCCTTCAATGGCAGTTGTATAGGGCCCCAAACACCAAGTTAAAAAAAAAAAGGGCAGTAATAAGCCTATTATCGTTAATCAACATATACAGCTGCAGTCAACCCAAATGGATGTTGTGCCTTTGACTTGAAGTGAAAAAATTGTGCTCCTTTAAATAGTTTAAATTTATCTGGTCACTTTGATTGTGTATAGGGCCGAGAAGACATCAGAATCTGATATATAGGTCTAAACCAAAAAGTACTGAGTTTAAAACATAATAAACTTTTGTCTTCATGTTGTTTAGTTTTGTCCATGTTACATAGGACATTTCCAATAGCTAAGCTTTGATGCAACTCAGTTCTTCCTAATCTTTTACTTGCATCATTCAAGTGCAGTTCCTGTAGAAAGTTAGTTAAACTTAATTCTGTGGCCTTTATTAGTCGTTCCAGTAATACATTAAAATAAATTGCACACTCAATTGTCTGAAAACTGTCTGAAGACCTACAATGAAAAAATAATATAGTTTGTAGATCCTAATTAGCTGAAACTGGAGTATTTAAGAAATGAGACACCTACCTGTAGTGATAATCAAATCTCTTCAATGAACTGCACGTTGTATGACACTTTTTTTTCACATTGGCTTGCAATATGCTAATATTAAGCATGGATATCATTCATGTACCTTCATAAAATGTGGTAGTATATTTCCCTCCTCTGAGAACTACACTGTAGTTTATTTTGAAAAAACAGATTTGATAAGAGCACTAAGAATTTGCAGAGAAGTATTATACATTTGAAATGTAAATCTAATTAAAGTAACATGTATTAGGACAGCTAAGTAGCCATTAGAGTTGTTGAGTGAGATACATTTGATCGTCTCATCTTTGTTTTAAAACATCAGAGACTATTTTCAGTGGTGTATGCATTAAGTTTGGTGTCTGGAGATGAAGGCTGTGGAGTTTTTGTATGAGCACTAGAGTACTGTGGCACAAAAGTGAGGAAAAGCCTGTCAATTTTATAATGTCCACTACATTAGACCACAAAGGTAGTGGAGTTCAGTCTGTAGTCTCTTACTGTTTCAAACACTTGACATTTAACTTTTCCTGTGTAATTAAATAAGGTTGCTTGTGCCCTTACTAATGCATGGTTCACCTTTTTTATTTTAAACCAACCCAATAAAATTCGGGTTGTAAATGACCCCACACTGTTAGACGCAACTTTAAAGTTTACTACTACTTCTTTAGGGTTACTGTGATGCTATGTTTTATAGAAACAACAAAGATTATAAAAGAGGAGAGATGATTTATTAGACATTTACAGTGCTTGCGGTTATGTGTATTGAGGTGATAAGACTATATGCTCTTGGACTAGTGCATGACAAGATGCCTCAGCTTTGCTTTAAAGCCAAAGGCAAAACAGTTGTTTCTTGTTTCCAAACTGTAAGCAATGAAGGCAGAAACAGAATACTTGTAAACATCATTATCTATTATGGTAAGTGAAAGAACGAGTTTAGCACACAGCATGTGGCATTCACAGAGGCCATTTGCTCACAGTTATTGGAGCCTTCACTTGTATTCATTGTTGAGGGAAGGGAGATATAGTTTAAGGGGGAATGCACAGACAATTCAGCACATAAAAGTTCTCAAGAAATCAAATTGCCATCTTTTGCAAAAGAATACATCTCCAAAAATGCCCATATCCTCTGGGGCCAGATAAGTAGCTAAGATGCCAATCTTTAATCTTTGATTAAATTCAAGATTTAGTGCTTTCATCTAGTAATTAGTGGACAGATATAAAGGGCCGGGGACAGTATATCTTTGCAGATGCACTGTATTTGGATGAAGAAGTGCTTTTAGATGTTCTTCTTCCACACTACAGACAAATACAATTTGTTCTAACAATTAATGACAGACTAATAAACAAGCATCAAGCAAATCCTTCTCTGGTCTAATAGATTATAAGAAGTAGTAGATGCAACATATCTTGATTTTAGTAAAGCTCTGGACATACTCTCAGGTAACACTGTCTTAAGCAAACTAGGGAAATGTGCTCTAGATTAATTTAATATATGATATGTGCACAGACTGTTCCCAAAATGTAGTTATCAATGGTTTTCTGTCAAACTGGAGTGCATATCTAGAATGGTATTGCTAGGATCTGGTACTATTCCTTATTTTCATTGGATAACAGAGTGGGAAGTATGAATACTATATTTGCAGATGACACAAAACTGGGAGGGACTGCAAACTTGGAGTACAGGAGGACATGATTAGAATTCAAATGACTTTGACAAATTGGGTAATTGGTCTGAATTCAACAGAATGAAATTCAATAAAGAAAAGGGGAAAGTACCTCACTTAGGAAAGAAAAATCAAATATACAACTACAAAATGGAAAATAATTGGCTAGGTAGCACTACTTTGGGGAGGTTATAATAGGTCAAGTAATTGGATATGAGCCAACAAAACAAAATTTAATATTCTAGAATGTATTAACGGGACCACCGATGTAAGTCATGGGTCGTAAGTTTCCCTCTCTACTTGGCACTGGTGAGACCTCAGCTGTGGCACTGTTTCCAGTTCTGGACACCACCTTTAGCAAAGTTGTGCACAAACTGGAAAGAGTCCAGAGGAGAACGACAACGATACAAAATTTAGAAAACTTGACCCATAGGGAAAGGATAAAAAAACTGGGCATGTGTAGTCTTGAGAAAAGAAGGGAAGACCTGAAACAATCTTCAGATATGTTGAGGGCTGTTATTAAGTGAAAATGGATCAATTGTTCTCCATATCTACTAAAGGATGAAAAATGAAGTGTTAAATCTGCAGCAAGGAAGAATTAAATAGCATTTTAGAAAAATCTTTCTAACTATAATGGTAGTTAAGTGCTGTAATAAGCTTTCAAGGAGGTTTTGGAATCCTCGTCATTGGAGGTTTTTAAACAATAATTTGGACAAGCGGTTGTCAGGGATGGTTTATGTTTACTAACTCCTGACACGGAGTGGGGAGACGGACAAAGGTCCCTTCCAGCCTAATATTTCTACTTTTTTTTTCAGTTTAACATATGCATTTGGAGAGAGACTTCTTCCAGTATTTTAATGGAAGCAACTAGTTAATTATATTCTTAGAAAAAAGGAACCACAGTGAGTAAAGGAGTAAGGCTTTTTTTTTTTTTTTTTTGTTAATCTAAACTACCCTGTTCAGCTGAGAGCTGGGGAAATCTCTAGCTTGCCTTTCTGGAAACAAAACGTAACTCTCCAGTATGTAACATGAAACAAATCTCTAATATCAATAAACATTTTCCTTCCTATTCCCTACCTTTTAGAGCTCATACTTGTTTCTGTTTTGTAGCACCCTCAGAAAGGCAGCCTAACACTATCAGTGGCTGTAAGCTCCCATTTGACAACTATTATCCATTATCCAGTGTCTTGATGTGCCAGCTCAACATTACTCTATTAACTGACTTTCACATTTTCCCACTCCCTATGGGGCAATCTCTCTAAAGAGTGCCCCCTTGATTGATGTAGTGAGACTAACAGTTCTTCAGTTGCAATTCCTAACTGGACAAACAGTGCCAAGCAGTATATTAAAAACAAAACACAAAGCAATGGTCTTTGAGAAACAGAGGTCTTTAAACATTAATGCTCTGGAGGGCTTATGCCACTGTGCTTCTCAGTTCTACATTTCAGGCAGTGGCATGGTTTTATTCCTCAATAAAAGTATCCCAAATGTGGCATTTACACATATTGAGGATGTTAACAATCACTCAGGGAACAAACTTCTGTACCCCAGATACTCTACTGGATCTACTCTATTCAGAGGGAAAAGAAGTTACAACAGTGTAGTTTAAATATACTAAAATCCTAATCACTTACTGTAATTCCCAGAATGGAGAGTTCTCTCTAACTTTTTAACTACTGAATTCACGCTGGCAGAACTGAGTAATAAAACCCATAATATTCTAATTTTCTGACAGCTTGATAGAACCAATGTTCATAGTACACATAAAGCGTAATGAAGCACTTTTTTTCCCCATAGGAAAGTATTCCACTCATATTCTTTGATGCCAACTAACCTTCACATCTGCTGTTTCCTCACTGATCACTGCAACTTGGCATGATAAAAACTAGAGTGCCTGATGAGGCAGTTCTATTCAATGGCACCATTTCCTTTTTGACAAAGGAAGTATAGTAAAATAGCACTTTGTTTTCAATATGTTCCTGAGAAAAGGTATATGCAAATTATGGAGATTAACATGTATTCTTCTCCTATGTATAATAAAGCATGTGTACTGTAGGGGAAGAGTGTTTGTTCCTTTTATGCTAAAACCTTGTCTATGTGAAATTATGCAACTATTTAATACAGATTTAGTTCTGAATTTGCTAATCAATTAAAGAATTCTTACATGTCTCATGTAAAATATCTTTAACAAAACGTGAAGAGCTGATCCAGTTCTGTTTAGAACTGAACCTAAGAATCAATTACTCAAAAACATGACTCAACCATACTATATAACTCTCTCAAATGCATAACAGTGAACTACTATATCCCAGCATTCACTATCTGTTTTTCTTGTAAAAATACAGAAGTCAAAGACATTCAGAATTCTTTATTATAAAAAAGAAAAGTTGCAAATCTTTAAGAACTAAACTCATTAAATATTTCATTACATGAGTCTACTGTACTCTTTACAAAGAAAACTATTGCAGCAGAAGAATAAAAATAAACTAACTAGTAAGAGCAGATATTCTATAACCATGTGATATGTACCCACATCACAAAGCTCAAGGAAATGCATGTTTCTGTGTGATAAAATGAAAAACAATTATGGAAAGTTTCAGCTACAAATGGGCAAACGTCACTGGTATTTTGATTGGTCTGGTGTTATGGTTTTGCTTGAATAAACATTCTAACCTTAGTCAAACCTGCTGAATTTATAAAATCTGACTAGAAAAATTGAAAGAATGGACTGTTTTTAATACGATTTCAAGTACTATTAACTCAACTGGCCCCCTTTCATTCCAAAAATAGTCTTGCTTGGCTTGTGCAGTTTAATTTCAGTTATGCTTTTATAGCCTAATTCTGATATTCCAGACAGTGTAAATCAAAGGTAATTTAATCCACTAAAGTCAAAAAATTACACCAGTATTAAATCTATGTAAGTGAAATGAGAATCAATGTCCTTTCATTGTAAAAGGGCAGAGCCATGATACATATTTGAGACTGACTTACTATTCAGCTACTACTACACTGTATATTTTACATTTTTCCTTAAATGCTTAATTACAACAAAATAATACTTCCAACTATTAGGCCACAAATCAGAGTAACCCAAGAACAGTCTCTCTCCCAGGATTTCAGCAATTTTCTCCCTACCCTCAGTCTGTAACCTGGAGTTTAAAAGGTTTGTGAAAATGGAAGAAAATGAAAGGGAAATGTTAATTCAGAACCTTCCAAAAGGTTTGATGTGTCGCAGATATGAGCAATAATTAAGGTATTTTTTCAGAGGTGTTCTTACTAGCAAACCAATTGACCAAACACTAACTTTAGTGCAAACATCCAAAGACTGAATAGAAATGATTATTCATTTTGGAGGAGTATTAGGCTTTTTGTTTTGTTTTTTTTTTCTGTAGGGAAGATATAAATGTCTAATATATGTATTTGGGTCTCCCTTACTGCTATTTTCTTTCTTTTTTTCTTTTCATGATGCAGCCTAATTTATTGCCAATGATACTTGATAAGAAATAAATAGTAACGTTTTGGTTTTCTTTTGTTTTGTTTTAAATTAAAGAAAATTTCTGAAGTAAAATCTTTAAAATTAGTGTATAAGCTATTATGACAGTTATTCCTTTGCCAAGACCCAAAGGTGGTAGCCATGTTAGTCCAGTTCAGCAAAACAAACAAGGAGTCCTGTGGCACTTTTAAAGACTAACACATTTATTTATCACATGAGCTTTTGTGGGAGAAAATCCCACTTCATCAGATGCTTTCAAGATGAAGGAAATTACAAAATGGGGGGGAAGAATAAATGCAGGGAAATGTAAGTCATGAAAACAGGTCACACTGTAACATGAAATCAAAATAGTTGTTAAAATTCAAACACTGGGGAACAGCATACAGAGGAAGAGGAGGTCAAATCTCCTGTTGTAAAGAGAGAAAAACTAATGTACCAGTTAAGACCTGAAGCAATGCAACTGAATTTGCAAATGAATTCAATTTCTCTTTGAAGCTAGGGAAATTGAATTCATTTGGAAATTCAGTTCACTGCTTCAGATCTTAATCAGGACATTGTTTTTTTCTCACATTAAAATTGGTGATTTGACCTCCTCTTCCTCTGTTTGCTGTTTCCCAGTGTTTGACTCTTAACAACTATTTTGATTTACTGTTACAGTGTGACCTGTTCCCATGACTTACACTTCCCTGTATTTATTCCCCCCCCCATTCCGTAACTTCCTTCATCTTCAAAGCATCTGACAAAGTGTGATTTTCTCCCATGAAAGCTCATGTAATAAATAAATCTGTTAGTCTTTAAAGGTGCCACAGGATTCTTTGTTTGTTTTATTCCTTTGCTTATATTTATTGATATATTTATTGTTGCCATCTTCAGCCCAGGGATCTGTTTTAGATATGATCTTTCTACCAAATGAAATCATTGACACTAAATGTCACAATGATTGAGTAGTTGAAAGTTAAATGACATAACAGTTTTGGAGAACAAACTGCTATTTTCATAGCTGAAAATGGAGGGAAATAGTCAAGTGTTAAGTTGTCCATATCCTTAGATTTTTCCATACTTCTTGATTAACTCCTTTTCTGCCTTTTAATAATTAATTTGGCCAATTTTGCTGGATTGTAGCCTTTACTTTACAAGTTTTCCAAGAACATTCTGACATCTAAAAATATCAAGCTTACCATATGCTTTCAACAAAATATGCAAACTGTGTTACATTAGTAGTGCACACATCAAAATCCTGAACCTGTCATCCTAACTTAATCTAATAAAAAAAATTCATTGAACTAATTTAAAAAAAAAAAAGATAAGCTATGCGGCAGATGACATAGCTACATCTGCCCTGCTCATCGAAGATAAATGTGTTCAAGCTCTTAATATGATCAAGCAGATGGGATCACATGGGCAGAGCAAAATCATGGACATATGCTTGCTTTTAATTCTTTTGTGTCTAATTTCCAACATAATGCTTTCACAGTTACTGGTTTTCCTGGTTAATAATAGTTTTTGATGGAAATGACCAAAATATTTTTTTTTAAATATGATGCATGCAGCACAAAATTTCAATCAAATCCAGAACTGCAATGAGAAACTTTTGTATGGTTTGTCAAATGAGATTATAATTATTTCCCTCCCCACCCCCATCTTGCTTTTACACATATGTGCACTCAAGGTCCTGTCCTCCTAGGCCCCATCTCTGTCCTTCTATGATGCAGGTCTGTTCTGATGAAATTTCTAGCTCCGAGACCTGACCCAGCTAAGATTTACATACTTCTGCAGAATTACTCATAAGTAAGGTTACTCATATGTGTGAAATGGTTTCAGGATAAGATTCAGACTTGCAAACCTAGGACTTCTGGTTAGCTCACATAAACATGTGGAGGCTTAGCCTAACAGAACTTCTCAATGTTGAGAAGTTTAAATATCTATGGCGACATTCAGATCTTTATTTTACTTTTAAATACTTTTTATTTAAAATTACAAGAACAGTAGCAAGAGAAATAGCTGGTAAAATGTTTAGCTCCTCTCTTTTAAGACATTGCACAAGAATGACTAAATATTGAACTGCCTGAGACTAATATGACAGGCCAGGAATGTATTGCACAAGTAACTCAACCAAGTATACCAGAGTTAAACCCTCAGGGCCTTACTGCAGACTTGAAAAGTTGCTGTAATATACGGTAGCTGGATCAGAGCAAAAATTGAATTTCCAGTCCATCAAAAATTTTCAATGTTTGACATATTTTTCAGCCTTAATTAAATGTAATGTTAACATTCTAAATTTCTTCATGGAAGTAAAATCTCTGAGGATCTGATTCCAAAGGCAGCCCCAGTAGCAGGATCACACCACACAGCAAAGTGGTAGAGTCAAGAGACAGTTCATCTTAGAGCATGATGCTAAAATCAGTTAGACTGACACACAAATAAAATTTGATTTGGAAATTATTAAACATTTTATTTTGATATTTTCAATTGAAATGAAACATTTCAACATTCTCAAAATTAAAATGCTTAATTTTTCAACATTCTCAAAATTAAAATTTTCATGTTGGTGTTTTGAACTAACTCTTAGGGCTTCTTTCTCTACAGTGAAAATGCTGTGTCAGTCTCCACAGATTGATGCAGCGGGATCAATTGAGTAGCCAGTGTAGACATACTCAGTCGATCCCAGAAGTGCTCTCCCATTGACTCAGTAACTTCACCCCTCCAAGTGAAGTAACGCTGCCTCTAAGGGAGAGCATTTCAAGTTAACACAGCTGCGTGAAAACACAGCAATAAGTGAGAGTAACTAAATCAATGGGAAATATGCATTCTGTGGCACACAGATTGCATATTTCCCATCAACTTAGCCCTGCGTTGTCAACTAGGCCTTAGTTTTGAGCCAGTTCAACATTACAGTTGTAGTGCATTGTTTTATGGGAATTAGCGTTCAGTTTGCCTGCTGCCCCCATTATCCCACTATGTTCCATGGCTAGCCTATATCTCTGTATGTCACACGACTTGCAGCCACCTGAAGCTAATGATGCACCACTCTGTTCCATCAGAAAAAAGGTTGCCTTGCATCATGAGAGATGTATTCTGGCCACAGAGCCCAGCACAGAAGGCTATGTCTACACTTACAAAATTAATTTGAAATAGTTATTTTGAAATAAATACTTAAATTTTAATTCAAAGTAATTATTTCAAATTAGCACTACTTTGAATTTATTATTTTGAATAAGGAGTCCAGGGAAGACTCTCTAATTCAAAATAAGGGAAGGCAGGCAAAGGAATAGGGCCATTATTTCAAAATAAGCCTATTCCATGGCTTATTCTGAAAAAAAGATAATTTCGATTTAAGCGCTATTTTGATACAAAAGCAAGTTTTATTTTTTCTAAATAGCACTTCATTATTTCAAAAAAAAAGAAATGCTTAATTCAAAATAACAAAATGCATGCATGGACAGGAAAAAAGTTATTTCAAAATAAGCCTCGTTATTTTGAAATAACTTCTAAGTGTAGACATACCCAAGAGAGAATGGAGATCTAAACAACCCCTCCCAGAAGGCAACACTCTGCAGCAGGGTCATCTCTAGGGTAGGGAGAGCAAGGCAGCCAGGGGCCCCGCACTTCGGGGGGGCCCCATGCAGCTGCACCGCTGTCCCCCGCCATGCTGGGGATTGGGCGAGTCACCTGAAAGGGCAGGTGGGTTCAATGCTGCCCATCCCGCCACCCTCTTTCCTCACCACGTGCTCTGCTCTCAGCTCTGTGCGAGAGAAGTGGAGAGGGGGCAGGAGGCAGCACAGAGCCAGTATCGCTACCCCGGCCACACTGCCTCCTGCCCCCTCCCTGCTGCTCTGGCACAAAGCCCAGAGCAGCACACATGGCTGGGGGGGGGTGCAGACCAGCAGTGCTGCACCAGGCCGCCCTTTTGGCTCCCCACTCAGTCTTCAGCTGGGAGGGGGACAGCACAAGGGTCTGCCCCTCCCCTGGGCCGTCTAGCTCCAACCCCCAGTGCCGGGGGTGGGGGGGGCCCACAGAGGACAATTTGGCCAGTGCCCTGCATTCCACTAGGCACAACCCTGTTCTACAGCTGATAAAGGCATTCATTGTCGATCTGATTTGAAATAAGATGTTTTGAGTTATTTCAACGAACTGAAATAGACTGACTGGGGTTGAACACATTTGGAACAAAATATTTCACTTCAATTTTCCTGACAGAAAATATTCTGGAGGACCTGAAATATTCCCATGTAAATTTTAGTTTTACAGAAACTACATTTTCTGTCATAAAATCATTGTGATGGAACATTCTTGACTAGCGCTAGCTGTAACCTCTATATTCCCAATAAAATATCATATATTTTGAATAATTTATAGTCTTGATCTATAACAGGCTAGGAACCAGGAAAACAGATAATTGCAATAATATTACCTAAACATGCTAAAAACACTTCTAAAGCAATCTAACTTGTTTTCCTTGAGCTGTGATTGCCAACTTGTTTTTTTTTTGAGCTGGGATGCATTATTTCATAGTGTGTAGAATCCTGGACTGGGAACTAAATGCTATTCTAAGTTCTGTCACTGTCCTGCTGGGTGACTTTGAGGAAGTCATTTCATCTATTTATGCCTCAGTTTTTGCATATATAAATGGGAATAATGATACTTTGGTAAAGTACTCTGAGATCTGCTGATGAAAAACTGAGTATTAATATTTTATTATTAAAATTTAATATTAATATCATAGGATTTATTAGATGTGATTCCAATGATAATCCTACAACTATAGTAACAGTCAGCTATTAATACTTTGAACCAATCACCCGTCCAAAAAATGAAAAACACATGACCAGCATGCCAAAGTAAACTATATTTTTGCTCTTAAGAGCTATCAGTCAAGGTCAGTGTACTGTTGGTTTTACGCTGATAGATGGTATAGATTTAACTTATCAAGTGATGTGAGCTTTAACAGGAACTTCAGGGCAGAGTGATAAAAGCCTAGGATGATTCAGACAACAAAGGCAGGAATCAATAAAAATTTTGAAATCTTGATGTCCCAGTGGATGGAAAATTGAAGGTATGAAGATAAATATCAACAGGCATAATACTAACTGAAAATACCAATAATGGTAAGGTAAGGAATTTAGAAATAAAACTAATAACTTAGAAAATAAATTCAGATTAAGAAATATTAGATTAACTTGATAGGGAAATTTACATGATTCTGGCCAAGAGGTATAAAACCATTAACTTAGTCTTTACAAAGTGTATTTAATCCTCATACCATCGCATTATGATCTTATTAAGAAACTAAAGACGGCTGTGAGAAATGAGAGCAGGGATATTTAAGAATTTTTTATATAAAAAAGTTCAGTATCCATGTTCCTTCTAACTTCTTATTAGACATGCCTCGTGTGATGCAGCTGCACATGTAATTTCCATTGCCTCAAAGTATTTATTACAATTTGAGAACAACACAAGTTTTCCAGCTAAAATACTGGATACGCATCTTTTGCATCTATAACAGGGGTGGCCAAACTTATGGAAATCAAGAGCCACACAAGTTGATTATTAAACCTTCGAGAGCCGCACTGAGGCATATAGCCATATACTTTTACATACTCCAAAATGACTAAGTTTAAAATTCACTGCACACTTTAATTTTATCATAAAAAGGAGACAAATGTTGATCCTATTGATGTCAGATTCTAATAATTACTTAAGGTTACCATGAAAAGTAGGCCTATACAGTAAAAACTTAGCTGCTGCTTGATGTAAAAGACTGTAGGCTAGTCGAGAGTTTTTTTAAAATCCTGACCATGCTACACTTCTCCCCACCATCCCAACTCCCTCCTGAACTCCTAGGCTGGAACTGCTTTCCTAAACTGATTTGCTGACATTCTTCTGGGAGCCACAATTTTTCATTCAAGAGCCACATATGGCTCCTGAGCCGCAGCTTGGCCACGCCTGATCTATAATGAACTAGGTGTAGTGCCCCTGGCTATCAAGGAAACACAAACTGTTTGAGAAGAGCTAGATACTACCATAAAATAAATTAACAAATGTAATTGTTGCTTCCCTACAACCAAGAAAAAAACTTCAACAGTTCAATAGGGAAGATACCTGTCTGGGTAGAGTTATTTAAAAGCCCATGTCCAACAAGCACTGTTCTTGGAACTTAAAGCAAGCGAGCTATATGCCCATCCCATCAAATCAATGAAAATCTTTGATGCTATTCTCCTTCTTTAACAGAAAGTTCCTTTACAGATGAGGCTGTCTTTGTGTCTGAAAATGTGAGCAGATTGCAGTAGACAAGAGGCTTCACTCAGTCCCCTCATACTGGTATTTCTTAAAGTTTTGGAAGAAGATTCTTTTTAAGGTAAGAAATATAAATGTCTCCTGCTCCTAAAAAAGAGAGAAACTATCTTATCTGAGACCAATTGTTAGATGTCAAGGCCATAATTCTAATGTCAAATCCTCAAAGGATCTGCAGATGCATTCCCTATCTTTTATAGACCCTGAAGGGTCAGGCAAGTTCAGTCCTCAAATGATTGAATGAATTAATCAGGTGCAAGCATTTCAAGATGGTTGAATTGAGGCAATTTATCACAGTGGTTGATCAAGGGGATTACTTGTCATTTATTGATTTGAATGATGAATATACCCCTATTAGAAAACCATCATTACTTGCACTAATATGTGCTGCACAAGATCTCTTACTCTCCGTAGGATGACAAGAAATCACAATGTTAAGAAAACAACCACAAATATACTTAATGCCTGTTTTGAACTGGTTGCCAATTGGATTTGAGAAAAATCACTTCATAAAACCCATGATGCAATCCACCCCTCAGTAGCTACTAGTCCATTTAAAAAAAAAATCACTGAAGTGAGGTGGGAGGAGTAGCAGAATGGTACTAAGACCAACAAAAGTCTATACCTGAAAATCATCCTATCAGTGTAAACCAGTTGTCACTACACAAATACCAGAAATCACAGCACTATTGAACTCCCTGCCTCCCACTTCCCCAAACACATACAGAGTCCAGGCACTTTCTTAAGACAGTCTACCACCAGTGTGTTCCATGGCACATTACAACAGCAGCTAAAGATTACAATATAGATATTTAGCAAAGCCCCTATTTTGATTGCTATTATGAGCACCCACTACACCTTCTCTTCAACAAGTCAGAAGGGGTTTTTCTCCTTGTGTTTCCAAGATCTGCTAACAGCTGTCATGAGCTCAGCACATTGTGATGACACTTCCTATCTTGAGCTAGCTAGTAAACAAAAAAATTACATTTAGGGCAAGGGCTCTTAACTACAAGATCCAGAGGAGAGCGGATTGTCACTTTGTTTAGCCCTCGTTTATCATTAGTCTTTCTTTGGAGATATCACAACTGGAAAAGTTAATCTCTTCTACCTCTGAACCTGTCCAATTACAGTCAACAAATTAATGTTTGATGACATATTTCTGGGGTCTTTCTTTTGTTGTTGTTGTTTTGTTTTGTTTTTTTGAGATTTTCCATAGAGCAATTAAAGTAAATTAAATCAGTTGGTTATAATCAGATATGCTGTTTTATGATGCACAAGGCCCTTAGGTAAGTGAATACCTCCAGGGTACATTACATCACAAATGAAGGCGTAAGTACTGCAGGGGTAGGACATACTGAGTTGTGGGCTTCCACTTTATGCTTCCCTTTCCAATCTATTTGCAGGAGCTGCTCCAGGGGTAGGATTAATAATTGTTGCTTTCCTCCTTATTGTTTCCTATTCCAATCTATTTCCAGGGGCTGCTCCTGTGTACCTGCCATTTAGATTGTTACTTTGTGTTCAGACTGTTGCTGACATTACTGGTTCATGGTTAATATATGTTTTGGTTGACCACCTGACTGCAAGGCTTATTCTGATTTCCTTGTGTTTTAGGATTTCTGTTCTGCAGCGTATCAGCGTATAAAGAATACGCAGACTAGCTTTAATCTTGCTGGCTGGCACAGGTGACAGTGGAAAGGAGACAGTAGTAGTGAGGATATGGTAGCACACACTGGCAACCCCAGTACAAGCTAAAGAGATTTGGTACATTGTAGCAGCAACCCAATACACATTCAAAGTCCTTGCCACTGAATTTTCATTGCTATTGTTATTCTTGCTAGTTAGTATAAGCTAGTGCAAGTACGGCTATCCATACTGCAATTTGTGATGTGGATGTTTCCTCATACATGCTCTGTAATAATGTACTTGGAGACTGTCATCTTAGAATTGGTATTTTCATTCTATGCTGATTACAATTCTATTGTTCTTTGATTTTTCTATGACTCTTGTATCAGGTTGCACTATGGAGTATTCAGTTTTGTCAAGATGAGACTTCTCTGTAGAAGTCAACAGATATTTCCCTCCCCCATAAATATTTCAGGATAAGGAAGAAGCAGATAGTACCCAAACAGTGGAAGTATTGATTTAAATTAAACCGACACTGAAGAGATTTTTCTAAATATCAACTTTTCATTTGTTTTGGGTTCCTCTCCACTATGTCCCCTTAAAAATAGCTAGCAGTGAAGCTAATTCATCTGTTTATGTGATTTTATTGTTATTGTGAGTGATTAATCCTGTGTGTGCTGGAAAGTAATGGGCATTTCATGTAGAGAGCATTTAAATACATTTTTGCTATATGTAATACCAAGTCAAGAGCTATATTTAGATGAAGGATAAGGACTCACGTCTTCATTATTCCAAAGCACATACACACCACTCCAGCAGTTTAAAGAGGGGTAAAGGCATCAAAGCTTTCCATTTATCTTCAGGTGGCTCAGAGCCAGCACAGCAGCTCTTTAGTTCAATAAGGGTTTTGATACTGTTTTGCATGACCTTCTTATAAACAAAGTAGGGAAATACCATATTACTGCATTTTCCTTTCCACTGTTATCTGTGCCAGAAAGATTAAAGCTAGCCTGGGTATACCATAAACTCTGATACACCTCAGAACAGCAATCCTAAATCACAAGGCGCTACTGTAGGGGTCAGTGCATAATTGGTTGGAAAACCATTATCATCACTGGCTCATAGTCAAGCTGGAAAGGTCTATCGAGTGGCATCCTACAGGGATTAGTTCTAAGTGCAGTTATCAATTCTAAATTGGGTTATTTTCAGTATCTTCAATGACTTAGATCAGGCATTCTCCTTCCTTTTAGTGTTGAGAATTGTTTGGGAACCCTCCCAAATCTGTGAAACACAGGAACAGCCCTCCCTCATCCCCAGAAAGCCACCACTGCTGAGGCTCCTCCCCACTGCCAACAACAAACTGCCTCAAGGGTCAGTTTCCGTTGTGACTCTAATGGAAGTGGCCCCACTGCCAAGAAAAGATTGCCACTGAGGATGGTTTTGGTGGTGTCTCTTCAAAGCACTCGTGCTGCTAAAAATAGCAGCCACCACACAGACTTCTGACAGCAGCTCTTGAAAGAGCAGCCACCACAGCTCACCCTGCCACTGAGGGTTTCTATTGGTAGTTGGCAAGGCTGGCTTTCAGCAGCTGGCTGAGTTGCATTGACACACTCAGCTTCTGTGCCACAACACACTTTTGTGTCATGACACAGCAGTGAAGAACCACTGATTTGGATAATGCCATACAAAGTACACTTATAAAGTTTTTGGACACTAGCAAACTGAGAGGGGACGCGAGTGCTTTGGAGGATAGGACAAACTGGAGAAGTGATCTGAAATAAATAGGATGCAATTCAATAAGGACAAATTCAAAGTTCTTCACTTAGGAAGGAACAATCAATTGCAAGCATACAAAATGGGAGATGATTGCCTTGGAAGGTGTACTATAGAAATGGATCAGGAGGGTCATGATGGATCAAAAGCAAAATATGAGTCAACAGTGTAATGCTGTTACAAAAAAACCCAAATGCCTTTCTGGGATGTATTATCAGGAGTTCTGTAAGCAAGATTTAAAAAAGGAATTCTTCCACTCTACTCCTCACTGATTAGGCTCAAGGATCTGGATGCCACATTTTAGGATGTGAACAAATTGAAGAAAGACCAGAACAGAGAAAAAATATTTATATTTAAAAAAAAGGTTTAGAATATATAGCCTCTGAGGAAGATTAAAAATTTGGGTTTGTTTAGTTTTGAGAATAGAAGACTGAAGGGACATATTATGACAGCTTTTCAAGTATATAAAGGTTGCTACAAGGAGGAGGGAGAAAAATTCTTCTCTCTAGCCTCTGAGGATAGGACAAGAAGCAATGGGCTTACATTGCAGCAAAGCAGTTTAGGTTAGACATTAGGAAAAACTTCTTAACTGTCAGGGTGATAAAGCACTGAAAAAAATTGCCTAGGGAGCTCCATGATTGGAGATTTTTAAGGGCAGGTTGGGCAAGAACCTCTCGGGGGTGGTATAGACAATACTTAGTTTTTCCTTGAGTTCAAGAGAAAGGCCTAGAAGATTTCTCAATGGGTGTGTGTTCACACGGCAGTCTTATTTCGAAACAACAGAGGTTGTTTCAAAATAAGAAACACCATGTTCACACGACGAACCATTGCTTTGAAACAATGGGTTCCGTTGTTTTGAAACAACAGCGTTGTTTCGAAACAACTTAAACCCCATTTGGTGACGAAACAACATTGTTTTGAAATGATTGTTTCGAAACAATCCCATCAGAACATGTTGTTTCAAAACAACAGTGACTCGTTTCAAAATAACTGTTGATCGAACATGCTATTTTGCTTTGAGCTTTTTTCCTTAATTCGAATTAACATTTTCTTAATTCAAATTAACTTATTTCGAAATAAGGTGTTATTCGATACAAGTTGTTTCAAAACAACTTGTATTGAAATAACCCCATGTGTGTGAACGTAGCCAATGTTCCTTTCAGTCCTATGATACTAGATTCACATCCCAAAGTGCAAGTGCTATGCAAGGGAATATGACCTGGGGAAGGAGGTCTGCACAGGGATCTGCTACACTTAGCCTGTCATGACTGCTGCAGCGGGCCCTACTGGCCATAGGCAGCCAATTACATGTTCTAACTTATGCCAGAGGCCAGTAGGCCACTGACAGTCCCACAACAGGGGGACAGAAATGTGAAGATGGCATAAAGCCACCTTAAATGCTACTGTTCCTGTTCCTGTACCATATGTATCTTTGTTGGAAGAGACAGACTCGCTCTTTCTTGTGGGTTATATCCCATTGGTGGACAGAGCAATCAATCACCTCAATGAATTTATAATGCCAGATTTCCTGACTCTCTCTTGTAGGCCAGAGTTGCATACCCCTTCTTTTGATCTGTACCTGAGTATCATCTTATACCATTCACCAGAGTTTTACGCCTGGCACACAGCTGGCTGACTCTGCTGACCACTGTATATTTTACAGGTGAGCAGCATCTCAGAGGAACTGAGAAAATCTGAGATCCCCAGAGGCTGTCTATGGTAATCTCATGACACAGATTTTTTGATCATAGATTCAGGTCTTGTATTCATGGCTGCTTTTGTACAGAACTCTTCAAGTCAAGGAAATTGTGGTTAATTTGAACAAAAATCACAGCAGATAGTGCACGTGACAAACAATGTTCCCATTAAGGCCTGAACACAGCTGAGCAACATAGGTTGATGGCTGCATGACACCCCTCCCCGCACGTGCCTGATCCTGCCTCCCATGCTCCCTGCTATGGGGAGCAGGGCGCTGTGGACCACCACAGCCACAAGCCCCGCTGCCTGCGAAGACCCCCAGGCCCTGGATCAGCCCCAGTCAGGCCGGGGGGGGGCTGGTGGCGCCGGGGATGAACTACCCCAAACTCTTTTGGAGCGGGCCGCTCCAGGGCCCTGACTCTGCATGCAGGAACTCAACACCAGCCCCCTCCACCCCTCAGGGAGGCATGGCCAGCTGCTGGTAGGCTGGGCTGGCTGCTCCACCCCGCTGCGGTGAGGCTGGGCGGCCAGGCAGGTGGAGCAGCCTCCAGCCCCAATGGTCCATGCCCCCGGCCCATTCCCACCGCCCGGGAATTGGAAGTGGGGCGGTTAGGGCCCCCTTACCTGGCCGCTGGAGCAGCACAGCCTGGCCCCCGGCCCCTCCTCCGGCCGAAGAAGCTCTCCCTGAGCATGCACAAAGAGTCTGCTCATGCTCAGTGAGAGCTTAATCTGAGTGAGAGTTTTAAAACCTCCCAACTGAGAGGAGCTCTCTGGGAAGGGACTGCAGCTGCTGACCCTGTGTGGCTGGCAGCATCCCCTGAAACAGGCAGAGCCAGGGGCTGCGCGGCCACATGGCTTAGAGGGAACATTGTGGTAGTGAGGTGAAAGTGGGGTTTGCCTCAGGTTTACTTTTTCTTGTAGTTAGGGGACCATTTGTGTTGCTCAGGAAGACTAATGATGTAGCATTTATCCTGGTTTGATGCAGAGGTCTTATCCCCCTTCCTAGCCATCAGTGTCAGGACCCATTTTCCTTCATGACCATATTATAATTAAAAATGGCTCTGCAATAGGATTTTAAATGAAGTATATTGGGTTTTGTTCTGAAAAACATGGTACCCAGTCACTTGGAATCATCAGATATGTCAGCAGCCAACTCTTGGTTTAGACACTCAGGACATATGATCTATTAGGCAGTCATCACTCACTCTACATGTGAATAGCATAAATATGAATTTCATTGTCCTCTTCTTTCTTGTCCACCAGCACAGAAGCCCTGGGTATGGCATTTTGTTACCTGATGATTTTATTCCATGATAAAAATATTCTCCAACTGTGTTTTTGTTTGTTTCTCTGTTTAAGCAGGACTGCAAGAAATAATTATTTCTTGACTCTGGAACTGTAGCCACGACTTCATAAACTGGGCCTACAAGCAAGCTGTCAAAGGAAGAGCAGATTGCAGTGGGGCTTCAGGATCAGGTATGTCTGAATGCACTGGCATGACTTTTGAGGGATGATACAGAATCAATTGTTGCCAGTACTATGTTCCACAAAAATCCCTGCAGATCTTAACAGTGCATCAAGTCAGGAATGATTTTGAATTTAGAACAGAGATAATTTTTTAGTACTGAGCAGCTTCGCCTAAAGAGGCATTTTTCCCTGCTGCACGCTGGTATGATCACCACATGAAAAGACAGTAAAAGAATCTATACTGTCCTATATACAGAGTACAGCAGCCACTTAATTGTTATTAAAAAGAATTTGTAATAGACAAAAATGTTAGGGATGTTGACTGGAAGAAAAATATTGAAATTATCTTATTTTTGTATTTGGAAGAAAAGCTCAGAGATCAAAATGTCCAAAGGTCAAATTGAAAAAAACCAAACAAACAAAAAAAAGCCCCCCAAAATGCAAATATCTGTTGTTTTAAAATAGCTAAGACTGAACTTTTATATAAACTGCCAATTGTTTTACTTGGGCTTTTAGTTGAAGGGTAACAGCTAAATGTTAAATTAGTTTTGCACCTGCTAATTGCAGCACACTGTGAAATGTCAACTAAATGAGAATGAAAAACTGCTCCCATATCACACAAACATTTTAAAGTAAGATGGAGTGGTTTATGGGTATGAAACTACATGAAAAACAGAACTGGCTTAGATAAATCCTCCCCAGCTAATGAGTCCATCTTAATTATTATAAATCAACTATCTATAAAGCCAAAGGCTATGTTCAATGTAAACTCTTATTTTGAAATAAGTTATTTCAGAATGAGTTATTTTGAAATAAAATCCTTATTTTGAAATAACTTAAATCAAAATAAGCAAATATTAAATCGAAATAAGGGAAAACCTCAAAGCGAAATAGCATGTCTGGACACAGGACTTGCTATTTTGCTTCAGGAGAGGGGCAGCATGGGAGGTGTGGCAACATGGCCCCCTTGCTGGGCCATGCCCCCACCCAATATGTACAAAAAAAAAGGCACACTGGGAAGGAGAAGGGGAATAGTGTTATTTCAAAATAACTGTTATTTTGGTATACCACATCTGAAAAATGATGTTTCAAAACAACCATTTTGAAACAACAGCTATTTCACTTTCATGCAAGGTTTATTGTTTTGAAATGACAGACGTTATTTTGAAATGATGGGATCGTTGTCTTGAAATAAAAGCCTTGTGTGTCCATAGCCAAAGAGAACAGGAAATGCTTGTGTAGGTATGAGTGTGTATAGCTAATAATCCAGTGAGTGCACTTAGAGTTCATTCCATTTTTAGAACTCTTACCAGTTCAGCTGGTAGAAAAATAGTATTTTCCCCAGGAAAAATTTCAGCTTTTTGGCAGAATATTTATTCAGTGCTGTGGTGTTTCATAAGAGTTGTAGTTCAGATGCCTAATGCTCTCATCCTTCTGTATTGGTCAGTCTCTCTGGCCAGACTACATCTTCTATGATGCATCACAGACAGTGGCTGCTAGGATGTACCTTCTCTCCTCATTAAAACAGAAGAAAGCGGTGCATTATGGAAGATGTCCAACGTACAGAGAGCTGAAACAAATGTCACCTAAATGACAACTCCCATGAAGCACTACAGCACCAGTTCATAGTGAAATATTTTGATTTTTAGCCAAAAATCATTCAGTTTTGAGTATTCAATTGAATGTCAGAACTTTCTATGGAAAGCAGACACATTTTATTAAAAGATACAGTTAGTCAAAAAATAGTATGTTGACCAAATTAAAATAATTTTGATGAAAGTTTTTACCAGTCGTAATTACCAGTTACATCAATATTCCCTATACAGAAAAGAAAAGGAATGTGGCCAGAATTGCTGTTTTCTGGAGCAAGGAAGTTTTTAAGTGGGCCCACTGTACAAAGATGAATTAAGACAGGGAAAATGTAGATTGACTATCAAGAAAATTTGGCAACCATTAAATCTTTTATACCAGGAACAGCCTTCTATTGGACAAGGGGGAAGCCACATTGCTTAGTCAGGGGGTGAAATGATAAAAAGAAGAGCAGAAAATATTAATTATGAAACAATTTTATATTATCATTTGAAAATGATGAGATAATCAAAAACTTTTCCCTTTCTAAGTAATATATTGACATATTGGAATTATTCAGTAAAAGGAGAACAGTGTTTGGAAAAAAAAAAACCCACTGACCCATTCATTCAATGATACTGATTGCATACATGCCATGTGTCACTCGTCTGGAATGACATTTACACACTTGACCCTTCTGTCACTCTCAAATCATGCCTGGTGAAATGTTACTCTAGGCAGGGCTATAGGCAATGCACAAGGTTTTTCTCTCAGCTTCTCCTTCCAGCTCCAAGATGCTTCTGACCAGTCAGTCAAACCTTCCTTTCCCTCCTGCTTTTCACAGCTCTTTTGTTCCCACTGTAACTCAGTGCAGTGCAGGAATTGAGAAGGAGGAAGTAACTGGAACTGCTGATCCCTGGTCCTGAACAGAAGTAAGTTAGGAAACAGCCATGTGGGAAGAATACACAACAATAAAGTTTAGGAAGAAATTCTAGGAGAAAAAGGAGTGAAGAAGGGACGTAAGGAAGGGAAAGATGGTCAGCTGAAAGAACAACAATCATTAAAAAAAACAAAAACTAAAGATGTGGGGAAAAGACTGGGAGGAACAGGGAAGGGAAAGAAAACCTCTGGGCATGACTATACTGCAATTAAAAACTCATGGCTGCCTTTTCCAAGCTGACTCCTGCTCCTAGAAAATGTTCCTGCAAATCCACACTGCAAGGGCTGCAGGACTGTTTAATTGCAGTATCGATTTTCAGGTTTGGAATGGATCCTGGAGTTGCAATCCTTAGTTACATGACATGGGATAGCCATGGGTGGTCTAACTGCAATGCAGGCATACCCTATGCAATGGCAAATAGGTGAAGAATGGTCTTCTAGTTAATGCAAAGGAATGAAAATCAAGACTGTTAGGTTTATTTTTAGTCTGCCACTAACTTGCTGTTTGATCAGGTACAAGACACATAGGTACTCAGTTCCTCAACTTCTCTCTCAGTAAAGTGAGGCTATCATATAAATCTACTTCCTGAAGCGCTGAAAATACTTAAAATTCCTGGTATTAATTAATACCTATTAGATAGAGGAAGACAGACTAAATAAAAAAACCTCATTTGTTGCTATTTGTGGTACAGCAGCACCTGAAAGTGCTGAAATGGTGGGTTCCATTGTGCAAAGAACTGGACAAGCACAAAGCAAGAGAAAATTCCTACTTTTAACAGCTTGCAGTCTACAAGATAGCCAGGAAATGGGAGGAAGGAAGGGGAGGCACAAAGATATGACATCTCTTGCCAACGTCTCATAGGAAGCCAGCAACAGAGCCAAGAATACAATCTTGGTTGCTAGTACACACACGCACACACATAGTTGGGTTTGGATTGGATTTCTGAATAGTTTTAGCTTTTTTAAAATTTTAAATCCAGCCTTACAGATGTTGTCTTAGCCCCTTCAGAGTAACTAAATTACCCCAGGTATGGGAAGACACAGAAAAGAAGAGGTTACTTACCGGTAACCGGTGTTCTTCGAGAGGTGTGCTCCTGGCCATTCCATTGTAGGTGTCTGCACGCCCTGTGCACGGCACGCCGGAAACTTTTTCCCCTAGAGTACCCGTAGGGTCGGCTGTAGCACCCCCTGGAGTGGCGCCGTCACCGCTCCCTATATAGTCACCAGCCGACCCCTCCCCTCCTCAGTTCCTTCTACCCCACTGTCTGAGGGGAGGTGGGAGGGATTGGAATGGCCAGGAGCACACCTCTCGAAGAACACCGGTTACCGGTAAGTGACCTCTTCTCCTTCGAGTGCTGCTCCTGTCCATTCCATTGTAGGTGAGTACCTAGCCTTACCTCAGAGGTGGGAGACATCACAGATGGACAGCTTGCAGCACCGCCCTTCCCACTGCCGCGTCCTGCTGCGCCTGCTGGGTAATGGCATAATGCTGCGCGAAGGTATGCGGGGAGGACCACGTCGCCGCTTTGCATATGTCTACGATCGGGACTCCCGCTAGGAATGCTGCTGAAGCCACTTGGGCCCTTGTTGAATGGGCTGTCACTCTTGGCAGGTGTCTACCTCCCAGCTTGTAGCACTCCTTAATACAAGCCTTAATCCAGGAAGCGATCCTCTGCGTAGACACCGGCTGGCCTTTTTTGTAGTTCGCCACTGCCACAAAAAGCTGGGGGGTCTTGCGAAATGGCTTTGTTCTCTCTATATAAAAAGCCAGCGCCCTGCGCACATCCAGGGAATGGAGCCATCTCTCCTCCTCCGACGCGTGGGGTTTTGGACAGAAGACGGGCAGGCAAATGTCCTGGTTCATATGGAAGTGTGACACTACCTTGGGCCTGAAAGATGGGTGCGGGCGCAACTGTACCTTGTCCTTGAAGAACAGGGTGTAAGGAGGTCTGCCACCAAGGCGCACAGCTCCGACACCCTCCTGGCTGAAGTGATCGCCACCAGGAACGCAACCTTCCATGACAGGTGTAGCAGCGAGCATGTTGCCAGGGGCTCGAAGGGTGGCCTGGTGAGCCGTGGCAGGACCACATTCAAGTCCCACTGTATCGCTGGCGGTTTTGCTGCCGGGTACAGTTTTGAGAGGCCTGTCAGGAATCTTTTCACCATCAGGTCGGTAAAAAGCGATCTATGTTCGGAATTGTCACAGAAAGCTGCAATTGCCGCTAAGTGGATCTTCAGAGATGACAATGCCAGCCCGCTGCATTTTAGGTGCCACAAATAGTCCAGTATGCGGTGGATGGGGACTGACGCTGGGTCCTCCCCATTGACCCCAGCCCACCATGCGAATCTGCTCCACTTAGCTACATATGCAGTTCTTGTGGAGGGTTTCCTGCTGCCACACAAAACTACCTTACCGGGGAGAAGCACAGCTGTTTGCTGTCCGTTAGCCAAGAGGGTACCATGCGTGGAGGTGCAAGGCCTCCAAGTTGGGGTGGAGGAGTTGACCGCCGTTCTGGGTCAGTAGGTCTGGCCTGAGAGGCAATGGAATCGGGCTGCACCTGGACCACCGCAATAGAGTCGAAAACCAAGGTTGTCTTGGCCACGCAGGGGCGACCAGAACGACTCTCACCTTCTCTTCCTTGATCTTCCACAACACCCTGGGGACTAGTGGCATTGGAAGGAAAGCGTACAATAGCCCCCCCCCCCCCTGGGTTTCGAAGGCATCCGCCCTTGAGCCGGGACTGCACCCCCTGAAGGAGCAGAATTCCTGACATTTCGTATTGAGTTCGGAGGCGAACAGGTCCAGACAGGGATAACCCCACCTCTGGAAGATCAACTCTGCCACTTCTGAGTGGAGAGACCACTCGTGGGTCATAAACCTCCGGCTGAGCTCGTCTGCCACGGAGTTCCGAAGGCCCGGTATGTATGATGCCACCGGACGAATCCTGTGGCGAATGCAGAACTCCCAGAGGCTCATGGCTTCCTGGCAAAGGACCCGCGACCGCGTGCCACCTTGCTTGTTTATGTAGAACATCGCGGTGGTGTTGTCGGTGTGCACTGACACCGTTCGGCCCTGCAGATGCTCCCGGAACACCTCGCACGCCAGCCAAACTGCCCTTAGCTCCTTCACATTGATGTGCAGCCCGGAGTCCGCATCTTGCCACCGGCCCTGAGTCTTGAGGCCGCCCAGATGCGCCCCCCAGCCTATATTTGAGGCATCTGTCATCAGGTGACGCGACGGCTGAGGACACCGGAACGGAATCCCTGCGCACAGGTTGGTCTCGCAGCACCACCAACGATGGGTCTGCAGCACCCGTGCAGGCACGGTGACCATAGTGTCCAAACTGTCCCTCATTGGGCGGAAAACCCCTGCCAACCACAGTTGAAGTGGTCGCATCCGTAGGCGGGCAAGGGGAACCACTGCGGTGCACGCCGCCATGAGGCCCAGGAGGCGAAGGCATTCCCACGCCAACACAAGGGGAAATTTTGTTACTGAGTCTACTGCTTGCCTGATGGTTTGGAAGCGGGCAGTAGGAAGGCTCGCCCTCGCCGATGTCGAGTCGAGGACCACCCCTATGAATTCTATGCGCTGTGTGGGGACAAGCACTGATTTCTGAGCATTTACGAGCAGCCCCAAACTGTCGAACACGGACTGCGTCAACTTCAGGTGAGATAGCACCTCCTGATACGACTTGCCCACAACCAGCCAATCATCCAAATATGGGAAGAGGGTGACCCCCTTCTTCCTGAGGTACGCCGCCACTACCGCCAGGCATTCGTGAACACCCGCGGAGCAGCGGAAAGGCCAAAGGGGAGCACTGCGAACTGCAGGTGTGTCCGGCCAATGACGAAGCGCAAAAATCTCCTGTGGTGGGGGCTGATTGCAATGTGAAAATATGCATCGTGCAAATCGAGGGTGGCGTACCAATCGCCCAGATCCAGAGACGGAACAATCGAGGCTAGGGATACCATCCTGAACCGAATCTTTCGAAGGAACCGGTTGAGGCGCCTCAAATCTAAAATGGGCCGCAGACCCCCTTTCGCCTTGGGAATAAGGAAGTAACAGGAGTAAAATCCCTTGCCCCTGCAACTCCGCGGTACCTCTTCCACCGCCCTTTTCTGAAGGGGAGTTTGCACCTCCTCCCATAGTAGTTGCTGGTGGGCCTGATCCCGCAGGGAACCACGCAGCGTAGGGGGGGCCCCCAGGGGTAACGAAGAAAATTGGAGGGAATAGCCCTCCTGAATCGTTCTGAGAACCCAACGGTCTTTTGTAATCCTGCGCCACTGAGGCGCGTAGCGGCCCAGCCTGTTTAGGAACACGGGAGTCTCTGGATCCTCGGTATTTACTACAACGCTCTCGCGCCGGCCATCAAAAGGTTTTCTTCTGGGTAGCCGGCTGGTGTGAGACCCCTTGGCCGCTAGGCTGACACCCTGAGGGTCTACGGGAACCCCTGCCCCTCCGCCTGTCCTCAACCTGGCTACGGTGGTAAGGCCTCGTTGGGGGAGGAGGTTTGAAATGCTTCCTCTGGCTTGCCGGTGTATGGAGCCCCAAGGACTTGATTAGCGCCCTTGATTCTTTCAGCGTCTGAAGGCGAGTGTCTGTCTGCTGTGAAAACAACTCTGGGCCTTCGAAGGGTAAGTCCTGAATTGTGGCCTGCACCTCCTGGGGCAGGCCCAACGCCTGTAACCATGAGCTGCGCTGCATAGTGACACCAGCAGCCATGGAGCGAGCAGCTGCATCGGCTGCGTCTAAGGCTGATTGTAAAAGGGCCTTTGACACCACCTTACCCTCCTTGATGGAGGCCGAAAACGCTGCTCTGGAGTCCTGCTCCATCGAGTCACTAAAGCGCTCCAGGGCCGACCAGGCATTAAACACATAACAGCTAAGAATGGCCTGCTGGTTGGCTATTCTTAATTGCAAACCCCTGTGGAATAGACCTTGCGGCCAAAAAGCTCCAACTTCTTAGCGTCCTTAGATTTGGGGGTTGAACCAGGACGACCTTGTCTCTCCCGTTCATTTGCTGCAGCTACCACCAACGAACTGGGGGTAGGGTGGGAGTAAAAATGCTCATAGCCCTTGGAAGGTACGAAGTACTTTCTTTCGGTCCGCTTGGCCGTAGGGGAAATTGAGGCTGGGGTGTGCCACAGAGCCTTTGTGGTATTCTGTACAGTCTTAATAAAAGTCAGGGCCACCTGACCTGGACCTTCTGGAAGCAAGATATCCACCATGGAATCAGCGTCCTCTGAGATCTCCTCAGCTTGTATATTCAAACCGGTGGCTACTCAACGGAGAAGCTCTTGGTGCGCCTTGGTATCGTCTGGAATAGCCACCAGCTTGGCCCCCGCCACCGCCTCGTCTGGGAGAGAAGAGGACAACTCCTCCAGATCCGGACAACCCGATGGAGCCCTGGAATGAGTGCTGAGGCTAGCCCAGTCCTGGTCGTCCCTCACAAATTCCACCTCCGACGTTGCCCCGGTACCGGGGGGAGCGCCTAGCGCCGCCGATGGAGGGGGCCCGGTGCCTGCGCTTGGTATGGGGTTCCCTGGGCCAAAGCCTGAACCCTGAAGGGCGGCCCACGGAGTCCAGAAGGGCCATTGCAGCCCAGGCTGCCACCCCGTCCATTGGGGGTGAAATGGCGGTACCGCAGGGGCCTGTTGAGGCTGCAAACTCGTGACCTTATGCGAGCGATGTGGAGTCGGTTCTTCCTCTGAGCCCGATGAGGGACTGGACCGAGGAGACCATGGCGGTGCCAATGAAGACTGTACTGAGGAGCATCGTTGACTTCCTCGGTCATCGCGGTGCCGGCGAAGTGGTGAATCACGGTGCAGGGACGAAGTTGGGGAGCGGAACCAGGGGGCCCCCGCCGCTGCTACCACAACCGACGGTACCGGTGAACGGTGCCGAGCTGCCTGAGGCGGTGCCTGGCTACGCCCGTGACCAGCCGCAAGAGGAGTCGGTTTTCCCCGGGACGGCACCGACCCCGATGCCGGGCGTCCAGCGCGCATCCCCGGTGCCGAGTGGCTCGATAGCTCCTGCGCCGCAGCAAAGGCTTCGGGCATAGTCGGCAGGACCCACTCCTCTTCCAGAATGTCCCTGGTAGGGGAGGAGGTTGAAACCGGGCTGAGCTGCTTCTCGGCGGGGTCCTGAACCGAAGCCGGTGACAGGGAAATAGGTCGGCCAACACGGCTCTGACCAGAGTCCCACGGCTCCGCCGCTCGGTGCAGCGAACGCCCTCTCTCCACCCGCTTCTTCTTTGCGGGCGGTACCGGAGATGATGACCGGCGCTGGGCCCGCTTGGGCGACTTATGCTTCGGTGCCGACAATGACGCCGGAGAGCTCCATTCCGACGGTGCCGCGCTCGATCCCAAGTCGTCAGGCGCCGGACAAAGAGCCTCCTCCATCAGGTGAAGTTTTAACCGCTGAACTCTATCCTTTTGAGTACGCGGCTTGAAGCTCTTACAAATCTTACACTTGTCAGCGAGATGAGCCTCACCCAAGCACAGCAAGCAGTTACTGTGCGGGTCGTCAATCGGCATGGGCTTTTTGCACAGTCTGCAAGTCTTAAAGCCCAGCACAGCCCGGCCCCGGGGGGGGGGGCAGGCGAAGAACTAAACCAACTACTAACTAACTAACTAACAAAAACAATAAACAACGAACTTCGGGTACTCCGAATAAGCGGCCATGTGCAAAGCGCTCGAGGCCAGGGAACGTTCCAGCGACCGACAGGGCGGTAAGAAGGAACTGAGGAGGGGAGGGGTCGGCTGGTGACTATATAGGGAGTGGCAACGGTGCCACTCCAGGGGGCGCTACAGCCGACCCTACGGGTACTCTAGGGGAAAAAGTTTCTGGCGTGCCATGCACGGGGCGTGCAGACACCTACAATGGAATGGACAGGAGCAGCACTCGAAGAAGAACTCTTCCTTTCCAAATGGTTGAGAGAGTTGTATCTTAACGTTGATAAGATTGCTACTAAACAGAGGATGGAAAAGAAGGAACTATAAAGGCCTTGAGGGCATCATGCTGGTGTAAATCCTAGTACCTTTCTTTTTCTCTCTAGCTGTGGATTTTAGGCAGCCTGAGCTTGCCTGAGGATCTTCCTTTGGGCTATTTAGTGAAGACTTCCCATCTCAGCACTCATCTTTTGTAACTCTAGCAACTTCAAATCATGCACCTAATGTGTGTGTGGTCTTGGTTTATGATCTTCTTGAAGACATTCTATTCTTCTATGTTAGGTCTCCCAAAACTAGCTGAATTGCAAAGATTATTAAATGGAAAATTTCAGTAAATTTTTATATCAATAATTTATGCCGAAATTACTGACCATTTTAGTGCTGTTACTGTTCCTCACTCTGGTTGGAGCTAATAAGTATTACCAGGATTTCATATTTTCATTTAGTATTAAGAAACAATCTAGAGTCTTTATGTCATGCTAACACATAATGCCACAGTTGTGCTCAATCCAGTCAGCTGTTTTATCTTGCTGTAATGAGAAACACACAAATACCATGACTCAAACTACACCCTCAGTTGTATCTATGCTCTTCTGCTGAAAGCATATTGTGGCATGCTGCACCCCATGTATGCCTTTATGGTGTGATTGGTGATTCATTCATGTTCACTCTTACAATATAATTGTATTGTCTGAAACAAATTATGTCATATAAACTGTTTCTGGAGTGCTCATGATGTGCTGAACATTACTGTTATGGTAGTATATTTCCTGCAATGTCAGACACATGTACAAATATGAAAATCTGCTATGTCATGTCCCCAGATGTGTGTTTCACATTGTTTGAATGGATACAGACAAACACAGAGCTCTGTTTCCACATACAGAGGAGGCATGCATATGGGAACAATGGACTGGCCTAAACACCTGTGAGCAGCTGAGCTCAGTTGGAAGGAATTATGCCCATTGCCAAACAGGGCTGATCACCTGACCCAAGGCGATGTAAGAGAAACTGTTAAAAGCTGAGGCATCTTTGTGTTGTAACTCTCCCCCAGAATCCATCTTCTAAGCAAAATCAAAGAATGAGAAATAGCAGTATTGCTGGTGCCTGGCACAGGGGGTATGTGACCTGAGTCCCGGCGCCAGTGCCTCAAGTGCTAAGTGTGGCCCCTGGCTCTCCTGGCTGGGTATCTGGGGCCATGCCAGTCGTGGCAGTGCCTGGCTCTCCCAGCCTGGGATGTGGGTTAGGTCACCTGCAGCAGCCACTGCCTCACCCTGCCCTGACCCCAGCTGGGATCAGGGGCTGGGCTGGCAGCAGCAGGAGTCCAGGACCCTGACTTCAGATCGGGGCCAGGGGGTGGGGCACGGGACCCAGGTCTTTCCCCATGGTGGCGAAACTCCTGATGAGAAGCTGCCCACAGGGAGTGGCAGCAGGGGGAAGAGTCTGGCTGTAAGACATACAGCAGCTGGCCTGTGCAGTAAGCTGAATACAGACAAACAGTAACTTGTTGACTTAATAATCTTTTGATTTATATTATTCTGGCTCAGAATCACTTAAAATCTTACTGTAGTAATTTTTTTTTTAAATCTAAAGCAGTGCATGTGGATTGAGTATGTGCAGTGACCTCACTTGGGATGACAGAACTGGTGCATATCAATTTCTATGATAAACTGACAGACAAGTGTAAATGATCCTGTCAGGTGCACCCTGCAAAATGGTACTTCCCAGGGCTGCGTCTGGAACTGGGGGTATTTATTGCAGGTCTATCTCATGAGTGGCTGGCCAGAGCACTCCACTGAGTAAGGGACTAATTACACATGGAAGGCTGGGTGCGAGCTAGCCAAGGAGTGGGGGGGGGTTCATGCAGCAAAGCAAGGTAAGTTGGATCCAGGAGCAGACAACCAGTGTAAGAAAACTGCACACCAGAGCAGATTGCAGGAAGGGAAGACCACACATATGTTCATAAATTTAAGACCAGATCTACTCTAACTTCCTGCATAATATAGGCCAAAAAGCATCACACTGCAATCTTTGCATCAAACTCATAACCTGTTTAAGCTACCACCTATCTTTTCAAAAGATATTCAGTCTTGTTTTAAATTTGCAAGAGGAAGAGAATCCACTACACCTTGAAGTTAGTTGTTTCAATGGTCAATTACCTACCCTGGTAAAAATGTATGCCTTATTTCCAGTCTATATTTGTCTGCCTTCATTTTCCAGCCATTAAATCGTGTTATGCTTTTTCTTCTGCTAAATTAAAAAGCCCCCTGCTATCAAAAATCTCTTTCCCATATAGGAACTTGTAAACCATAATCAAGTCACTTCTAATCCTTCTCATCAACAAACTAGATTAAAGAAGAAGCTCAATCTCTCACTATAAGACATATTTTTCATACCTGAGATAATTTTTGTAGTCCTTGTCTGATCCTGCTCCAATCTGTCAATATCTTTTTTTCTGAAATGTGGACACCAAAACCAGACACAGTATTTGAGCAATAGTCTCATTAAAGTCATATACAGAGGTAATACTACCTTCCTTCTTCTACTTGATATTCCCCTGTTTATACTCGCAGGTACAGCATTTGTCTTTTCACATAAAGCACTATTGCACTATGAGCGTGTGTTCAACTGGCTATTTATCATGACCTCTAAGTCCTTTTCAGAGTCACTATTTTCCGGGTTCTCTACTCCCAAGCCCATTTTATATGTGTGACCTATATTCTTTTAAATGTAAGGTATTGGATTTGCTATGTTAACACACTTGCTGTTCAAATGCACACACCTTCCCAAGATATCTGGATCAATTTGTATAATTGACATGTCTTCATCCTTATTTACCACTCCATCATTTTTTGTGTAATCTGCAAATCTTTGTGGCAATAATTTTATATGTTCTTCCACATCATTCATAAAGGTACTGGATAGCTTTGGACAGAGAACAGATCCTATAGGGACCCAAATACAACCATCACTACTGGATGATTCCCATGTACAATTACATTTTAGTAGTTATTAGTTAACTATTTTTAATCAATTTAATATGTACTACATTGATTTTGTATTGTGCTCTTCTCTATCATGTTATTTGGATTAAGCTTTAGAGAAATTTAACTTTACTAGCGGTAACCCATCAAAATGACAGGGGAAAACCATGGTTTCTTTCTTGAGTAAGCAGCACATACAACTGTCTGAAGAGTCAGCATAAAATACTAGAAACAGCTGAAAGCTGTGAAGGGGGCAGGTGCAGCAGATGGAGGCAGAAAAGGGGTAGGTGGGGGCAGGAGGTGGAGTGCAACCACTTGTCAGTACCATATGCATCAGAGGGATAAGGAAGGATGGGGTAGGGGTGTGTGGCAAAAGTGAAGGTGAGGGGTGCAGGGTGGAGGCATGGAGGGAATAATGTGGGCATGGGCTGTGGATGGAGGGATGAGGAGGAATGGACTGGGGCAGGAGGCGAGGGTGTTAAAGGGGTTGCTGGCACCAGGGATAGGAGATGGAGGCAGTGAAGGGGAGGGCTGAAGCCAGGATCTGCCATGGTAGTGAAGGGGCCTACGGACAGTAGATGGGGGCTGATAAGCTGTGGGTGGTGGCAGGAGGCAGGGGCTGAGTGTGTTGAATGGGAGCATAGACAGGAGATGGGGGTAGAGAAGGGGTACATGGGGATAGGATGTGGAGGGCTGGGGCTGGCGCAGGAGCTGAGCTGGTGAAGTGGGACAGGGGCAGCAGATGGGGCAAAAAAGGGTGTGGGGGCAGGAAATGGGGGCAGGGGCAGGAGCTGGAGGCAGTGAAGGGGAGGGCTGGAGCTAGGCTGGGATATGCTAGGGTGGTGAAGGGGGACATAGGCAGCAGGTGGGAGCAGGGAAGGGGTGGGTGGTGGCTGGAGGACAGGGCATGGCAGGAGCTGGGGGTGGTGAAAAGGGACATGGACAGGAGATGGGGGGAGAGAAGGGGTGGGTTGGGGCAGGAGGTGAGGTGCAGTCACTTGTCAGTACCATAGGCATCGGCGGGATAAGGAAGGATGGAGTAGGGGAGTGGCAGACATTAAGGTGAGGGGTGTGGGGTGGGGGTATGTGAGGAAGAATGAGAGCTTGGGATGTGGAGGGAGTGATGAGAAGGAATGGAGCAGGAGGTGGGGGTGTTGAAGGGGTAGCAGGGGTGAGGCAGGAGATGGGGGCAGTGTAGGGGAGGGTTGGAGAAGGGGCCCATGGGCAGCAGATGGGGACAGAGAAGAGGTGGGTAGTGGCAGGAGGTGGGGGGCTAGGACAGGAGGTGCAGTGGTGAAGGGAGACAGGGGCGGGAGATGGGGGCAGAGAAGGGTGGGAGGTTCAGGCAGTGGGGGTGGTGAAGAGAAGCATGTGCAGGAGATGAGGACAGAGAAGGGGTGAGTGGTTGTACCATGTGACAGGCCATTGTGATGTCACAGATGACTCAACCAATTGTTCCTTGCTGCCTCCTTGGGAGCAATTGGTTGAGTCACCTCTGACATCACAATGGCCTGTCACATGGTACACTTCACATCACACACACACACAGAGCAAATTCGTATAGTAGATTATACCAACATGAGGCTTATCAAACTTGTATTCTCATAAGAAATAATTATGTTTGACAGTCTATTTTCCATAAAATCATGTTGATTGACATTAATTATGCTACCATATTTTAACTGTTTACTGATTATATCACATAACAGTTTTTCAATGATTTTGTCCATGATTAGTCAGGTTAATTAGCCTATAGTTCTTGGTTCATCCTATTTACTTTTTTAAAATATAGGCACACTAGCTTTATGCCAGTCCTCTGGAATGTCACCAGTTTTCCAAGATTTGTTAAAAGTCAGCATTAGTTAGAGAGTTCTTTGGCCAATTATCTTAATACTTATGGATGCAGGTCATCTGATTCTGCAGATTTTTTAAAGGTTTATTAGTTGCTGTTCAACTTCCTAGTTACTGATTCAATAGAATACAAACCAAAGTTAGTGTAAGATATAAATACATCATCTACTTCTTTCTAAATACAAAATAGAAAAAAAATCAATGCCTCTGTCTATCTCATGATGATAATTTTAACATCCCTTTCTAGCACCAGGACTACACCATTGCTAGGATCTCATTTGTTTCTAATTCAGAAAAATAATGTCTTATTGCCCTTAACCCTACTGGCCATAGAATTTTCACTAATAATTTCAGTTTCCCTTATAAACTTTCCACGTTCTCCAGCTTCCAATCTGTACTTCTTGCTATCAGCTTCTCTGTTTTTCCATTTGTTGTTAAAAAAATGAAAGGATTGCTTCTTTCATTTCTTGTCCTAACGATCATGGTTTTTAAGAAAAAAGAAGCTTTTTCTGATTGCAGAATTTTGTGTTTGGGGGCATCCAGTAAAGAATTCTTAAATGATTACCATATGTTGTATTTTTATGTTTATGTACTTCATCCCACTCACTTTTGTTGAAGATTGTTTTCAGCTTTTAGAAGCTGCTCCCCAGAAACCAACAAGTATGTATGCATGTGTCCATGTGTCTGTTATATTAGATGACTATATTCTGTTAGCTCTTCATGAATTAAATTAAGTCAATCATTTACATTAAGTCAGCCATCATTTTTGTCGGTGAGGTTCCATTGGTGTAAATTGAACAAAATTTATTTCACTGATAGGTTTTGTTTTCTCTTACATGTACATCTGAACATTGGAATTTTTTCCTAATATACTCAGCTGCAACCAACACCACATTTTGAAGGAAACTCTTACTTTCACCCAGAAGAGACAAATCAAACAAATGAGATTGTAAAATTTTCATTTACCCCTTTCCTTTGAGCTCCATTTTCCTCTCCTTTCCCATGGTGTTCCAGTGTCAAGTAACCAAATTGTGTGTATTCCAAAACTACTTTTAAGCTTAGTTCCCTGGCACCATGTGTAAAATGCTTCTAATTAACTCAGTATTCAGTTAAAACACCAACAAATGCTCACAACAATTTTAGGCAGAGTTTAACTGATGCTGTCAGTAGAGTCACTGGGCTCTGAGGGTATATTCACTGCAAAATATTTTGCATGTAGATACAATGGTGTAAATCCGCATTAGCTCCAATAAATGGGCTCATCCAAGCACAACAGAAGGCAGAATTTTACCCTAAATTTAACAACAACCCTGTGCCCTGACCTCTCTTTCCTGATCCTTTGTGCTAAAGTGGGAGAATACAATATGCATTTACTAGAAGGACCTTAAAATTGTGTTTTCTGGTGGTGTTGCTGTGGTGTGCAAGTCAACTGTAGTAAATTTCAAACTTATATATGTCACTGAAGAGAAAGCATTTTTGTACATGAAATGCACTTTTTGCTGAACTGTAAATGTTCTGTTTTTGGAGGCAACATAAGAGGCAAACACAAAGAAATAAATGAAGGAATATGAGGAAGATTGGAAAAAAATAGGAGACATATCCAAACAGAGGAACAACACAAAGAAGTAGGAGAGAAAATGAGAAAGGAAAGAATGTACAAAAGTGGAGACAATAAGAGCTATGTTTGTTGGAGAAGATATGCAGAGAAGAGGTAAGAAGAGACCAAAAAAAAAAAAAAAAAAAAAGGAAGAAGAGGGAGAAATAATGTCTGGAAAAGAAAAGTGTAATGGAGAATTTTTTTAAAAATAAAGATAAAAGTTAAGGACAGACATAGAAAAGTGCTGCTAGCAACTGGATTAAAAGACACTGCTAACTGAAAACTAATATTTAGATCCTGGTCTTTCAATCTGAAGGAGTATAAGATCAAAGTCTTCTGCCAGACAAAAAAGACATTAAAGTCTTGTAGTGTTTTCTGGTAATGTAATAAATACCTTGTGTCATCTCTTCACATCCTAGGATTTCAATCATTTTTGGTTCTTTAATAAAATCATAGTTTTTAAACTTTCTCTGAAAGTTGTTTTGCTGGATTGCTTCACATATTTCCTGTCATCAAGGCAGCTCTAACTTATTAGTTACTTCCATCAATTTCTTCAGATCCTTTTTTGGGGGGAAATAATGCTCTGTGGAAGTGCTTCTGAGTCTTCCTAGTACATCCTCTTAACACTGCATGAATCTTACAAAATCTTCAGTCTTCTTCTTTCACATAGCTTGGGTAGATAGCACTGACTACACATTTATATCTAGGTTTGATAACCCGTACATTGCTGCAGCAGTGAGTTTGTGAATGTCCACCAGGCCCTCAGCAAAAAGAACAAAACTTATATGCAGCTATGATGTGCTCCATTGTTTAGGACTGGTGACCCCAATCACATACAACTGGTTGCCTCATTTTCCATTTAAAGGGGGTTTGTCCAGATCTACCATATGTCCTGAAGCAATTCAAACTGTGCCAGTCTTTCCAACATAAATCAGAACCTGTACATTCTTCACCAAGGTTAACAATGAGCTGTTTGTTCGGAGCAGGCAAAAATGTTTCAGGCAGCTCTCCAATGTACTTCAGCTCATAGTTCAGTGTAAAGGTCTTCATGTGGTTCCCCAGAGAGTTGTGGGATTTTAAGCCGACATAAGCCAACATTGCCCAATTATCCTCCAGATTGCCTCCACATACCTCTAATACAGTCAGTGCCAACCCATGTTGGAATGTCCGAAAGGCTGACTGCTGCTTACACTTTGGAAAGAGAACATTGGATCTCATGTCTTAAACTGATACCAAGAAACTTTGGCTATTTTGCAAGCAGCCTAAAATCAGCCACTAAGAAGTACATCCCACACATTCATCACAAGGCAACCCTACTGGACAAGAGAATCCAAGTCTCTTCTGAGGAAATATGAAATAAGCAGAAACTCAGATAAAGCCACTGCACTGCTTAATTTTTGAATTTGGCATGTCTGTGAAGATGGAGAGAGGCTGCAATCGAAACCCTTGATCTAACCCACTCAAGCTGCAAGGCAAGGCTTCTTTTGTTGCAACGTGGAGGATCACAGCCAGTAATGCAATGCCCACCAAAAGTGACTGCAAATGCCATCACCTATCATCTTCTTTCCAATGGAAAGACACCAACAAACAAGATTACATGACAGGAGGTCCAGCAGGAATTCTGCAGAAACTTTCACCAATGCCTGGAGGAAGCTCCATTCTCCTCTCCCTACTGTGTCTGGAGAGGATTGTTGCACTGTCAGAAGCAAAAAGCTGAAAAGCTGCAAGAGTTTATGGCATTCCTCCAGTTTCTTAAGAACCTGGGGAAATGGGTACAGGAAATACTGGGAGAAGTTTCTACCAACAACCACAGAACTGGAGAAGTGCCAAGAAGATGGCAGTAGGCAACAATGGGTGCCCTATAGACACCTCTGAACATCTCAGAGAATGCAGCTAACTACTGATCCAACTTCCTCTTTTCAACCACCAGCAAACTCATGTAAGGTGCACTGCTTCACCATCTCTCTTATATCATTGAAGGCATCCACACAATGGAACAGGCAGGATTTCACTTGAAAAAAGAACTGCTGTAGTCAGCTAGTTTCACTCAGAGGCCACACTGAGACAGGATTCTAAAGGAAGTTGAAAACAGAGCCTCCATCTCAAAATCTTCTGCATCACTCACTACTGTTCAACAATCTGTCTCTTAATGGTGATGACCTGACACTACTGCTTTAAGGTACACGTTAATGGTCAGATCTGCAGATCAAGAATGGTTAATTCAGCATCCCTCAAGGCTCTGTCATTTTAATGTATACACCACAAATATACCAACAACAGAGTTGAGGAAACTGGTGTATACAGATGGCATTGCCCCAGCTTCCATGCTATCATCTGCACTCTAACCCAAGATCTTAATGTAACAGTTGATTATTTCCAAAGCTGGAAATTTAGGCTGAACCTGGGGTGGGGGTGGGGGACATGGTGACCACTTTCCATCTGAACAATAAAATAACTAACAACAAACTCAAAGTACAGTTTTGCGCAGGGAGTGTCAGTCATGAAGCTAACCCAAACTACCTTGGTGTTACACTGGATCAGAGCTTGACCTTCCGACAATACATGGAGAACACCCACAATAAGGTCAGCTCTCAGGTCATGCTGATTAGAAAATTGGCTGGAACATCATGGGGCTCCAATTCATTGACCCTATGAACCAAAACAATTGCCTTGGTACATTCTGTGTTTGAATACTGTATGCCAGTGTGGCCTCACAGCAGTCACAATAAACTCCTTGATACTCAACTGAATAAAGCCATGCATGTAATGTCAGGGATGTTCAAAGTGACTCCAGTTGACTGATTTTTGGGCCAATCACACTTCAAATCTCTGCTGATTAGAAGACCTGCCCAGACATCCCACTTTCTTAACCATGTCAATGAAAACACACAAATCCTGTTGCACAATGACCTGCAGAACCTACTAAATATAAAATTAAAATTCTCACTCCCTGAAGATTAATCAATTCTTATTTTCCCGGCAAAAGTTGAAAGTGAGATTACAGAAAGTGTGTGCTTCTTTCTACATGTATCCATATCATAAGATTAGATAATGATTCCTTAGCCCTTGCAGCTGAACGTATGGTGAAACTGTGCAGCTATGGAAAATGGTATAAAGGTGCCTTTAACAAACCCTTGGCATTCCCCTGATCTCTGAACCCTCTCAAGGTCCAGTGTAACACAGGGAAACCTCAGGGCTCTTCTGTGTTATACTGGCTTGTAATACCTCCTAAGTGATGATTATGCTGGCTAAAGACCCTCAGGGTCCTAAGTGATGATTATGCTAGCTAAACATCTCCAGAGAATAATACATTTGCAGGCTTTAACTATTTCTCTGCTCTGGGGTACTGCTTGTACTGTCAAAGCTGAAAAGCCATAACCCAAGCTACAATCTAGCTCAGTATATGTCCTTTATGCTAATTTGTGCCAACCTAGATAATTGATAGAACTGGAGAAGTGGCATTTCTTCTATCACTAATCAGCTCACCACCACAGGCTTCACTATAGCTAAAAAGTAACACATTATGTTGTCTATTGATTCACCCTAGTCACAAGGCAGAGGGAATGGAGAAGCTGTATGAATCTGACCTAATCAAAATTCAATCTCAACTGTTCTCAAAAATGCAACATCCAGGCCCATCATAGCTGCTATAATGATTACTGCAGTATCAGAATCCTGGTATCTATATTTAAACAGATAGATACAAAACTAACTATAATAAAATTATTGACCTATCCTGAAACCCATATTGAAGCAAAATGTACACTTAGATCCAACAACAGGAGATACACCTGAACAAAAATTCAGAATTCAAGACTTAATCAATTTCAGCACCTGTCATATCCTGAGAGAAATCATCAGAAAGATGAAACAGACCAAAAAGTCCCACCTATTTACTTTCAGGAGAAATTTCAGGAAACAAACTTTACCTTCATGAGAAATGTTACACCTGAACAAGAAGTTTTTTTTTTTTTTTGTTCTCTTCCAAACCCACAAAAATGTGATTTTCTAAATGGGTTTGATTGCAGTAGGCATCATCTCCTGTAATGCATTTCTAATCAAAAGGCTTACTTCAACATCATCTTACTTTCAGAATGATGTTTCAGCATTTTTCCAATCAAAAACAAAGGGCCTACCTTGAAGAAAGTCATGGTTGCTCCATCTTCTACTGCTCCATACTCTATCTTTGTCTGCTTGGCTAAATCATCTGCTGAATCAATAGGAGATTCCATGCGCTCCACTGTCAGAAAGGCGGCTAGATTAGCAGTGTACGAGGAAATGATGATAAGTGTGAAAAACCACCAAATGCCTCCCACTATCCTGGTGGAGAGGGCTTTGGGCATGAGCTCAGAACCTAATGGAAATCAGGGGAGAAAGATGAAACCAATGCACAGAAAACAATTAACAAGCAGTCAGCACTTTTTGTCACAGTGGTGATAATGGAATCACTGTGCAAAACATCTTTAAGCTACAGGTTCATATATTGCTTGTACAAACAAACACAACTGAAATGTAAAATAAGAACTGATTACACTTACAAGACAGTTTTTGGGATTCTGGGAATCAAAATATAGTAATGGGAGATTAAATGCAGTTTCAGCATGAGATAATGTGCAACCCTGTTTTATTTTATTTATTTATTGTGCTTTTATGGCAATAGAAAACAAGAAAAAGCAGTAATCTGAACTGGCTTGTCAAAAGAAGTTTTATGTTAATAAACCTCACAGCAGGCTTAAGTTACTTAGTTAATAATACTTATTGTAACACTTCTACTGTGCTTTTGCTTCAAAGCATTTAAAGATTAATTAAGCAGTTCATAAAAACTTTTTGATGAAAGAAAAATGTGCTGTGGCTGAAAAGAAGCAAAGCATTTCAATGCCTCCAAATTACAGGAATCCTTGACTTCTTCCACTTTCATTGCAATAAAGTCTCATTTAGTGATTTCTCAGATAAAAGAAAACATCTCCCATCTCTATAATTAGCCCCACAATTTCAGATAAACGTGGGTGGCTGTGCCACACATTTAAATTGATAGTGCAGCAAAGACAATATTAGATTGTTATGCAGTAACTAGATAAAGATAGATTATAATGCATTGCTGGAGTTGCCTGCTCATGACACTAAAGAACGGAGGGGGCGCCATACATTGTATGGCAATTTGCATAATTATCAATGCCAATTTAGAGCCTAATGAGACAATTTGTAGCACATGACCTCCTCTTGTGCTTAATTATTAAATACAGGGGAAATGGAATTCAACTTAATTAATTTCAATGTAAACTGCCATATATAAATTATTTTTTCCATAAAATTTTAAATTGAAAAAATGATCTAGTAATTATAAGGTAAAGAATTTCAAGTTTTACCTAATAAAGTAACTTTTAGAAATATGTATACATTTTTAAAGAATAAGTTTAGCAGTATTGATATCACTGAAATAAAGCACTGGGGTTTTTTAGTCAATTAATTATTTTTTTAAACTATTAGGGTAAAATGGAATGAAGGCAAGATGGACTATTTTATTCCTGATAAACTATGATCTTTATATTATGTTAATTAATAACAATTAATAATCCAGCAAGGTAACACATCTTCAGATAAATTGAGGTTATGCCAAGCTTTCAACATCAATACAAAAAAAAAGTGGTATCATAACTGGACTATTTAATTCAAAACAGCCCATCTTACCCTGCAGTTCATCTTACCCTTGTTGTTTCAAACAAAAAAAGATGACAGACTTGGACATGACAGCCAACTCCAGCGCCAGACTCTGCCTAGAACTCTGCAAGGAAGAAAGTAGAAAAAAGTACCTTTCTGATGTAGTTGCTCCTAGGCCCTGTCAGTCAGACACTTAGACACCATAACACTACAATATTTCCCAACAAACCCACCATCTTCGTGTTATTGATGTATTTAAATATTTTCAAATTAAAAAGCGACACAAAGTCAAACAAGACTGGGAAGAAAGGAACAGTGGAAATATTTGCCACAGTTGCCCCAATTACCACAAGTTCTTATCTTACCCAAGGACTTAAACAGAGCGCCACCTAGGCCTGTGAAACAGAGCCTGGTTAGGGGCTGGCTGTCATGTACCCAAGGTAACGTCATGTCCAGCACCATATCCCACAGTTTCCTGGGGGCGGGAGGTATCAGCAAAAAATTTATGAGTTTCCTCTATCATGTATCCTCCTCCAGCATCAAAGCAAAGTGCTATAAAATATTAATCAATATTTAAGTGGCATTTAAATATTGATTAATGTGTGTACTAAAAGTTCATAATCAGTATTATACATATTTACGGGAAATTATTATAACTAGCCAGTAAGAATATTTCATGTTTGTGTCAAAATTTGCTATGTCACATTAGGGTTCTAATACAAATTGGGGAAAAAAAAAAAAAGCAATCACCAAAGATAAGACCGACCATTCGCCCTTGACAAGGTACCTTTACCAAGATATTATAGAACGCATGGAGAAAAAGGCAAAATGGTGTGAGGTAAGAATAAAGTATCAGTTTTAACTAAAGTGTTCTTGTTGTCTGCGGTCTGTGCCACAGTCTTAACAAGATCTCTCTCTCTCTCAGACACACACACAAAGGGTATGTCTACATTTGCACATTAGTACGAATTAAGGAGGCTTACTTCAAACTAACTTAGTCCCTGTCTACAGTAGGCTTTCATTAGTTCAAATTAAGGAATTCCTTAATTCTAACTAATGATAGCTTAGTTTGAATTAGTAAGACCTGTCAGTTAGTTCTAACTAAACCGTTAGGGTATGTCCACACGTCTCTTTTATTTTGAAATAACCAGTGTTATTTTGAAATAAAAGAGATTAGGTCCACGCAAAGTATTCTTATTTCAAACTGATAGGCTCCATCATTTTGAAATAAGAGACGTCATTTTGAAATAGCTTAAACCTTCTTTAAATCAAAACAGCTGTTATTTTGAAATGGTTATTTCAAAATAACACCATTTGGATGTGTTATTTTGAAATAACCATTATTTCAAAACAACACTTTTGCCCTTCTCCTTCCCAGGGTGCCTTCCTTTTAGCCTATATTGGGTGGGGACACGGCCCAGGGAGGGGGTCATGTTGCCACACCTCCCATGGTGCCCCTCTCCTAAAGCGAAATAACAAGTCCTGTGTTTGGACATGTTATTTTGTTTTGAGCTTTTCCCTTAATTCAAATTAACATTTTCTTAATTTGAATTAACTTATTCCAAAATAAGGACTTTATTTCAAAACAAATCATTTCAAAATAACTTATTTTGAAATAATGATGTACATGTGGACATAGCCTTAGTTCAATCCTTACTTTGAACTAAGGACAGTGTAGATGAGGATTAACCCTTAGTTCCAATTTAATAAATTTGAATTAAGGGCAGTTAGTAATTCGACTTAACATTAAATTGGATTAGCCCACTTTGTTAATTCGAATTAATAAGTTCAAGTTTAGTTCCAACTAAACTTGAACTTATTAGTTCAAATTAACATATTTAAACTAACTTTTCCTACTGTAAACATAGCCAAAGATATTGTCCCTATTTATAAATTTTCTGTCAAGAATTGCAAAACATATTTGTAGATCAAGAGCCAAACATGTCCATTTCCACATAAAGACAGTTAAAAAGGCAATGAATTCCAATCTGCTGAGTTCCATGTACATGTTCCTTTTTGGGAGATGGAATAATTTTCAGCCATGCCAAGAGAACAAACTTTGCGTTCATATGGACCTTGATGAGACCCAGGTGGGGGGAGGATTCGGATCTGAGCCCCCCACCCCCCGCAGATCTGGCATTTTCCAGGGGATCTGCCTTTCCATTGGTCAGGTTCCATCTTCTCTCAAGAGGGATAGAAGATGTCGATTCTAAGTAATTACTTTGTGAGGTTATTAATTTGCAAGGTTTCTGTCCAAAATTAGGTCCATGTCTTACCTCCACTCTATCCCTCCTAGATACGGCCATGTTCCTGACCCTCAAATTTTACAGCACTCAAGATGTGCAGTGCTCATGCATGGGTCTATCAATATTTTTAAGAAGAAATGCCATGTAGGCCTCCCCTCTACTCCTTCCATGTGTTTTGGCCCAGTTTTACACATTTAACATGTTTGCCATCAATAGAGGAAGGAGAGGCACACTGGTCTCTAAAGCTCTCGTACTGTGCCCATGGAAATTAGTGGGAGCATCTCACTGACAGAGTTCAGGAGCCAAACCCAAATGAAGATTATGTGAATATAAATAAATTTCCACAATATTTGTTTTTTGTTGATGATGGCTGGCGGGAGGGTTGTTTGTTTATATATTTATTTATTTAAATTACTTGTAACCTAGAAATCTCAGTTGTAAATATCTCTTTTAGCTCCTTTGAAATTATTATAGTCTATTAGGTTGACAAGTATTTAGGCGTAGTTTTAAGAGTTTAGGCTGTGTGATTATTTGGAGTGTATTTAAGTTATCTG
>ML681979.1:49615853-49683353 GCA_007922195.1 Podocnemis expansa | reverse complement strand
ATTAGTACCATTTAAATCATGCATGAAGGCCTGTTAGCTATTAGTTTGAGTTAAAGAGGGAGCTTTCAGGGTACTTGACTCTGTCGGGAGCAGACTTATTGAATTCAATGGAACTATTCACATGCAGTACATTTGAAGGGTAAGGATCTATATCAGCGGTCTTCAACCTTTCACCAACAGATGGCACAAAGGTCATTGGTTTTAATGATATCTGCCCTTCAGAAATAGTTTGCAAGCTACTAGTTGGGGATCACTGATCTATATGATTAAGGGTTTTGTCCTTCAGGGTACTAAGTGTTCTAATGCACTCCAGCAAAACTCTGAGGATATATCTACATTGCAGCTGGGAGCAAGTCTCCTAGCCCAGGTAGACCAGTAGTGCAGGTAGTAAACCTGTCAAAAAAAATTTGCTTCTCCCTCAAAAGCTGGCATCTACCTAATAACATTTTAGACTTCAAGCCCAGCAAAGTCAACAATATTCAGTTCTGAAAAATGAGTGGCCAAAGGTCTAACATTTATTTTTTTGGTTCCATACAATTAGCAGTGAGACCTTTATACCACTGGGGGGGAAGCCTTTCCTCACAGTTTCCCAATGACACAAAATTGTTTCTAGCCCAGAAAAATCCAAAAAATAGTATTTTAAAATCAATGAGTCATGAACCCACAGAAAAGCTATTTCAGAAGTTTGTTATTTAGACTGTAAATTCTTTGCGGGCAGGCACTGTCTATAACTCTAGATTTCCACAGTATTTCAAGTAATGGGGCCCAATCCTCTTGATCTGTAGACACTGACGTAATAAGGATTATTAAAAGTAACTGTTAAGATGTTTCAGTTATTTTTGTATATCTTTCATTGGCCCCAAAGAATTCATGGAGACCCAGCATTCACAGATAGAGGGACAAAAAACTGAGAACATCTTTTATAACAAATTCAAATACTTCTAAAATACTTTCTGTAAATATGCAGCATAAACAGAGTATATGGTGTGTTGGTATGTGACCGAATCATTTGGGATGATTCATAGCTTTGCTACTCTTTAGTCACACAACCATCTCAAATGTATGCCAATAAAATCTGCATCATGTTTATCTAGTTTATACAATACTGATCACTGTAGTACTTGAGGCAATACATAGAGACAACAGGGGCAAAAAGAAAGGATAGGTTATGGTGGTGAAATGACGGAGGGGTATGAAGTTGGCATAGTGTCATCATCCATGAGTGCCAAAAGAATGTGAGAGTTATGTTGAAAAATCTTTATACTACAGTATTATGTGCCTTATCCCCTTACACCTTTGGGTCACAGCTTGTGATCCTCCATGGGGTAGCTAATTCCCACCCTATAGAAGCAGACAAGTGGGATTGAGGAATGTGTGGAGGCTTAAAGTCCACATGGAAAGATTATTTCTATGACAGATGAGAACAGATATTCAAAGTCGACTAAAATAAGCTAACAATATATAATGATAGTATGTATGATTTCCCTGTGTGGAATTCTTCAAGAAATAATAAATAAAATGGTTTTCACACTCACTAACGCCATGGAAGTCAAGTGTGAAGGTCTGCGAATCTCACAGGGTATGTCCACACGTATCTTTTAAATCAAAATAACATTGGTTATTAAAAAATTTAAAAAAGATTAGGTCCACGTGACTTTTTTTGTCTCGAAATGATGAGCGCCGTCATTTTGAAACAAGAGACGTTATTTCAAAATAGCTTAAACCTACAATAATTTGAATTGTTTGTTATTTCAAAATGGTTATTTCAAAATATCGCCGTTCGGACATGTTATTTCAAAATAATCATTATTTCAAAACAACACTTTTGCCCTTCTCCTTCCCAGGGTGCCTTCCTTTTTGTATATGTTGGGTGGGGGCATGGCCCAGTGAGGGGGCCATGTTGCCACACCTCCCATGCTGCCCCTCTCCTGGTTCGAAATAGCAAGTCCTGTGTCTGGACTTGCTATTTCGATTTGAGGTTTTTGCTTATTTCAATTTAAGTTCATTCAAATTAAGGATTTTATTTCAAATTAACTTATTTCAATTTCACTTAAATAGAAATAAGCATGTATGTGTGGACATAGCCACAGTGTATATCTCAGGGGCCCAAAGTCAGGTTCCATGAAGCTCTCATGCACTGTTCAGCACAGGGAACTATGTCATAAACTTTCTTTCTTTCTTTCTTTTTCTTTCTATATAAGCTGTAAATGTAGCATATAGATACACATTGTTCAAGACAGGAGAGAACATACGTGAGTTTCTGACCATTCAACCACTCAAAAGGAGCTCTCAGTCAATAAGGGAAAGGTTGTTCTGTTAGGTTTTGTTTTCCTAAATAAAAATTAATAAAGACATGTTTTGCGTGGGTCTTTAGCATAAAGTACGCCATGAAAGACATTTTTATTTTTAATTTAAGGGCTCTTGTCAAGAATGGTATATAATTTATTAAAATGAAAAAGGAGTTTGGAATGGCTGTAATTTAGGGGAAAGAGGAAATGGGTGAGTAAAAAAAAATGTGCGCAATTACTATTTCTTCACACCAGTGCATTTCTGATTAGAAATACTATATTGAATTGAACCTACAAATACTGAGTCAGCCCATGACTGATATTTACACACATTCACATGGTTTTCAAATGTTTTTATGTACCATTCACAAATAAACAACAGGGGAGCATTTGTTGTTTAAGTATTTGCATTACATGCTCCCAGACTCCTATAAAGAACTGCCTGAAGGAAGTGGGAAAAGCTTTTTGTAGTAATTCATTTTTTTTGACTGAAAGGAGCCCACACACTGGACAACAGATGCCTTAAATACAAGAACTGGATGTTAAATATTTAAGAGTTTTGAAAAATGTGATTGATAAGTCTAACCTACAGTATCTGGAACCTCATTGTAGTTTTAGAATCTCAGTCTGAATGCTAAATTTTCACCCTAATAACCTGCATATTGACTGTGCTATTACCCTATTCTTCTATATCCCAAAAAAGATAATCGTGTAACATCCACAAGCAAAAATGTCGGTTATTTCTGTATCCCAACTGTCAAGGGATGCACATCTGTGTGTCCTGGGTTATGATCTGTATGATTTTTTTTCTGTTCACTAATGCACTGTCATGGTATGTGTCTATGCCAGTTATGCTATACAAGGTTTCTTTATGGATGCTCAAAGTCTATTCTGCATGATTACTATGATGATATGTATCCTGCAGTCTCATGCATGTGTACAGATGTGTAGCATGGCTCAGGGGGGTGAGAGACAGAAAGAACTCTTTCCCAGCAACATGTAAATGGCCACAGCTGTGAGCAAAAAAGATACACTAATTGAGGTGGCTCAGACTGAACAGAGATCACCTTGGCCCAGAATGGCAGGAGTGAGGGGAAGTGAAAACAAAGAGAGACACTTAGAAGGATTTGGGGATTTTGGCCTGGGAATTTCTATCTTGAACAAACTTCAAGCAAGATCTGGCCCCTGCCCGGTCTCAGGCAGAGACTGACTATACAAACATCTGACAGCCGAACATCTTGAGCATAAACTTGGACTATGAGGTCGCTTCACGAAGAGATGTTAGGTTAGTATGTTTGCTTTACCTTTATTTTCTTGTGGTCTCTCCTGACTCATTTAGATTGTGATTCTGCCATGATTGGATATATTCTATGTCTACACTTACACTTTAATTTGAATTAATGAGGATTAATTTGAATTAAAATAATGCATGGCTACACTGGCTTTGATTAATTCAAACTAAGAAGTTCCTGAGTTTGAATTAATGAAAGTTCAGTTCGAAGTTATAAAACCTGGCTTAATTTTGAAGTTAGAGTTAATTCAAATTTATTAATTCAAATTACCCCACATAGCCATCTTAATTTGAACTAACCATTAATTTGAATTAATGCTTTTAGACCTTCTTCCTCCCAAGGTGCCTTCCCTCTTTCTATATATTGGGTGGGGGCATAGCCCTTCTTGGGGGCCATCTTGCCACACCTCCCATGATGCCCTTCTCCTAGTTTGAACTAGCAAGTCCTGTCCATGTATATGCTAGCTTGAACTGGTTTTCCAAGTGTGGCCATGTTAATTTGAATTAACGTAATTCAAACCAAACATTATTAGTTTGAATTAATTAGTTTGAATTGTTAATTCAAACTAATCTTCTAAGTGTAGACATAGCCACTTAGAACTATAATCTGATCAATAAATTTGCAGTTGTTTTATCTGAAGCTGTGTGATCTTTAGAAGCACAATCCATTTCTTTGTTAAATGGATGAACTTGAGTATATTTTGATTGGGAATGGGGCCCTATCTCTGTAGACAGTGGCTCCTGGTGTGGTAACTGGGACCTGGGGTGCTTGCTTGGGGACCATTCCTCAGGTAGTCAAAGGGCATACACTTACTGCTTGGGACCAATTGCATGCGAGAGGCTGGAGTGGATTGACTCAGGAGTGAGTGGTCACTTGCTAAGAAGGGATGAACTGGGGTTCAGGAGTGGGAATCGGGGGTAACAGAGACACACCGGATCAGATCTGGGGAGCAGCCTGTCACACCAACAAGCTAGCCTCGAAATTTAAAATACAATGAGAAAACTCTCTTCAATGTAATCCTCAGACTGATTCGGTCGTATGTATGCATAGTAAGTAGGACCTTTTATTCCATGAGTTTTATAATGGGTGTGGGAGAGTGTCTTTTCATGGAACAAGGGATTACACACTTTGGATAAGCATGGCAGAATCTGGTCCTTCTAACAGACAACAGAAATTATTTATTGCTAATGGAACTTAATTTAATTAATACCCTCATTATTTAAGGTATGTTCTAAATTGCTCAGATTAACCTGCATTTTTTCTCTCATTCATTTCCTAATCTTTCAGAGCTTGGCTGTGCCCACTCCCAGCTTAGCAATGTAGTGAAATAAGAGACACGCATGCTACCTCTTCTTTATTGCTATGTAAGAAACACCCAGACTGCTGCTCTGGGTCCTGGAGGGATAAAGCAGGGATAGAATGCTGGTTACCCCCTCTGAGCAAGAGAACAGAGAATGAACAGAACCTTGACTTTAACTTTTTTATGTGCTTGCCAACAGAACTGGCCTGCAGTTAGTGACTGATTAATTGTGTGTTGTTGGAAAATATATCTTATAGCTTGGAAACGAGTATCATAGGTTACACATCTCTTCCTATCTGCAGAGCAATGGAGAAGGTTGATACAGTTCCTTCTCAGAACCACCCCTACATTAGACTAATCCTAAACCCCCAATCCAGCCCTAACTGTTATAAATTTTATAGCAAAAGCAGTGAGAGTCCTGCAGCACCTTATAGACTAACAGATTTCTTCGAGAATAAGCTTTTGTGGGCTTCAATACACTTCGTCAGATGCAAAGAAGTGGGCTGAAGCCCACAAAAACTTATGCTCAAAGAAATCTGTTAGCCTATAAGGTGCCACAGGACACTCGCTGCTTTTGCTATGCACAGACTAACACGGCTACCCCTCTGAAAGTTTATAGACTTGTCAATGATAAGAATAATATATATAAATATTATCAGTTCCTGGGACAGCAACTTTATCACAATGGGTCAAAATATATAACTAGAACATGTACATTTTGTTCTGTTTGTCAAAGTTTGTAGTATTGTTGAGGTTTTTCTTTCCTATTTTTGTTTTGTTTTTTTCAAACTATAAAGGGAAAAAGACAGTTTATCCACCTACTCAAAATTAATTTTCTAGTGCTTAGAAGTTGCTGTAAAGATCCATTGTTTAGCAGCTTGTGGAATGTTGTGTAGGATAAATTCATCATTCACAAAATATAAAACAGTGACTAAAAGTATTATGTCTGTTCAAAAATATGTTACCAACACTTAAAATTGTAACTGAACCCAGTATTTTCTAAACAAAAAGAGATGAGCATTCCCCTCCTCAGTCCCCATTTCATTTTTAGCACAGAAGCGATACAACTCAAGTAGCCATTTTCTGTTGATAAACCAGGTAGTTTATCATTGTTACTATATCAAGAGCAACTTCAATTCTTATAGTTAATGATGCATATGTATTTCCATTCCAACTCTGTTTCCATTTGTTTAGAATCTTCTGAATAATTTTGGGTTTACATTTTCAAGGTTTGATCTCTTTGTGAAGCTGATGGATTGATTGATTGATTTTTGAGAAACAAAGATCAGCTGTTGTGGAGGATGAAAGGGGGAGAGCAGACTATGTTTTTCCTGTGTTTGGAAGCTTAACAATCCAGATGTCTGGAAAAGAGAAAGTTAAGTGCATGCGCAACTTTACCTCTGAACTTTTACAATGTATTGTATTACGTTTCTGGCCCAAATCCTCTACAACTTTAGACACTCATTTAATTTTAAATATGTCACTAGTCCTATTAGACTAAATGGCTATGTTTACATCAGCAAAAGTTAGTTCGGACTTGTTAGTCTGAACTAAGAAGTTTTAGGTTAGTTTGAACTAACCCAAGGTATAAGTTTGAACTAACCTCACATTCTATTTTGAACTAACGCTTAGTTTGAACTAGAATGCATGATTAGTTCCAACTGACCAGCTTAGTTCAAACTTCTTAAGTTTGAACTAAGTGTTAGTCCATGGTCACATTCTACCTAGTTCAAACTAAAGTCTGAACAAAGCCAAACTAACCACCTGTACTAACAAGTTTGAATGAAACAATCCTTAGCTGGAGCTAAGAAATTTTTTAGTTCAAACTAGGGAAAGCCTAGTGTGGCCATGGGCTAAATTAGCCTGGACTAAGCCTCCTTATCCTGGACTATCTTGCCAGTGTAGACATAGCCAATGGAACTACTCAATACTTACACACTATTCATAAATCAATGCAGGATCAGGGACAGAGTCTTTACATGCATGATCACACCACTATGACATATTTTTTACAACCATAGATACATGTGTAACATCTCAAACAATAGTGTAGTAAATTGTCTATGCTTAAAAGTACATTAATATAATTTATATGAAAAACACTCAAATTAGGTATAGTAACACTGAGCAGATACAGACTGCTTAATTATACATAAGCTGCTTAATTTTTTTTTATCTATTTAGTGTGCAATCCTGAAGTCAGATCCAAGAGAGTGGATCCTTGTGTCCAATGCAGATGTCCATTCATGGGAATAGATGAGAGACTTTAGCTTTATTGTTAACTAAACTGAAACTAAGAAAGGTTGCTCTGCTTGTATATACTGCATGTCTGATACTACCGGTCTGATAAAAATCCCAGTCAAATCAAAATCCATGGGCTATAAATGGGCTTTGGATCATGTCTTACATTATTAAAGTGCATATTTTAAAGATGATAACTGATACAAATGTTTAAATCAATGAAATTATACAGAATCCTATCAACAATGAAGATTGACTAAATGCAACTGGAATAAAATAATATATAATTCACTACATATGTCTGTCTAAGACTGTTAAGAAAAAGAATACACTGTGCAGTCTTGGGTCCCCGATAGTTCTGAATTTCTGCTGCACACAGAGTATGGCAAATAACCAGGCTGTATATTTTTAAGTAAAGTGAAAAATATATTTTCTGTTACAAATAGTAAGTACCCAGAACTATTTCCCCCATCTATTAAGTTGATCCTTAGAGTTCCTAATATCCTGTGAATTTTTAAATCTTCTACTTTATATGTTCACTTCTTGAACACCCAGCTGGTAATATGCAATTGTGTTTTATTTCAAATGATGATGTTTGGTTCGATACTTGGTATGGCTTTCTTTGTGTTTTTCCTTCAACTTGCCAGAATCACCCTGTTTCATGTATCATTCTAACTCCTTTAACAGGTTGATAGTATTACCATTATTTACACAACTTGGATTCTCCTTGAATAAACTGCACAAATTGAAGAGTGAAAAACTAAGCTACACATCATATTTGGATACTTCTAATCTCTGTTTCTAGAAAGGCCTGTAATCAACATAAGAACACCGAACATTTCTTTCTTTCTTTCTTTTTCTTTCTCCTCCAAGATAAATTTTAAAAAGTGGAGTTAAAGCAATTACAAATAATAGTAGTTACTAACAATTACAGTTTAGGGACTTTCATCTGAAGAGCCCAAAGCATCAGCAAAGTACCAGTTTATGTGCAGGGACCAAACCTGCAGCTGTAATAATTCAGCTTTTATTTTAAACCACACAGAAACCAGCTCCTGAGTCTTCTAGATATTTGCATTTGGTAGCAATTAAAGTTATAAGTAACATTTTCAAAAGTGCCAAATTAATTTACAAGTCCATGTGCTGTTTTTAAAAGTGCCCAAGTCAACAAAGGACTTAAAGGGTTTTTAAAACAGTACCTTAAATTTTAAACCTCATGCATAGTATGGTAGAGCCTGTGGGAAGGTGGTGCCAACCCAGGCAAACCTCTGGAATCCCGCTGTTCCTCATCTATGAGAATCACTGCTTAGTTTAACTTCCACACTCTTGAGCAAAGGAATAAATTAGGGCATATTTAACGTAATTCATGTGAGGACAAATCCAAATAGAATTTAAGTACAGTGAAATGGGCCTGCAAGTCCCCATGCCAGTATTTTCACGTTCCAGGGTTTTTATCATAAATCTTACGGCATTTGGAGTTTCTTAATGCCCAAGTGCCTGGAGTCAAGTGACTATGGGACTAACTCAGTCTTCATTTCATTTCATCTAATGGTTTCAAAGAAAAAGCTTGAAAATTGAACTTCCAGAAGGCTCAAAATCCAAAAAGCAAATGAAAGAACCCCAACATGTATTATTTTTAAAAATCTTGCAATTTTTAAACCAACTTAATGATTGTGGATTCACTGATTTTTGAGCATTTTGCATTGATAATACTGTGGGAGTCCCCTCCACAATGGTCTGAAACAACAAGAGCAAGATTTAAGTAGAACTCCTAGGGGAGGAATCTGCAGTCTCTTTTCTTCAGGCATGGCCAAACTGTGGCTTGGGAGCCACATGTGGCTCTTGAATGAAAAATTGTGGCTCCCAGAAGAATGTCAGCAAATCAGTTTAGGAAAGCAGCCCCAGCCTAGGAGTTCAGGAGGGGGTTGGGGATGGTGGAGAGAAGTGTGGCATGGTCGGGATTTTAAAATACTTGCCACTAGCCTGCAGTCTTTTACATCAAGCAGCAGCTATGTTTTTACTGTATAGAACTAATTTTCAAGGTAACCTTAAGTAATTTTTAGAATCTGACATTAGTAGGATCAATATTTGTCTTCTTTTTATGGTAAAATTAAAGTGTGCAATTAATTTTAAACTTAGTCATTTTGGAGTATGTAAAAGTATATGGCTATATGCCTCAGTGTGGCTCTTGAAGGTTTAATAACCAACTTGTGTGGCTCTTGAGTTCCATAGGTTTGGCCACATCTGATATAGTCTAAGCCTGCAGCTGCCAACAGAAGTCTTTCAGGTGTGAAATAGAATAGAATAGACTCATAGGATTAGAAGGGACCTCATGAGATCATCTAGTCTAACCCCTTGGGGTTTGCACCCAGGACCTTCTGCGAGTAAAGCAGATGTGTGAGCCACTATATTAATTAGTGAAATAGCTCACTCAAAATCCAGGCAACAAGAGTTGTTTTTTTTTAAAATATAGCTATAAAGGGTTGCCCTCAAATACTCCCTCTCCGTACGTCTGGGCCTGCAGCCTTCATACATTGAGCACACCACTTACATGGAACACTTTCTATATGACTCTATTGTAGTGCTGCTTGACATTTTCAGCATGTTTATCAAACTTACTCTATTTTAGTTACTTACTGCCCCCATTATTGTGTTTTCTGTACACTTCACAATCTTTAATGTGTTCATCCTCTCAAAACCCATGTGAGGCACTTCTGTTAGACCCATTTTACAGAGTTCTTGGGCACAAAGGTACTGAGCAACTTGCCCAAGTCCATATGGGAAACCTATGTAAGACAAGGGAATTAATGCTATTCTTCTGAGTTCCAGGTCAAATCTCAAACCAATGGACCATTCTTCCTGCAATTAGAGTCTTTCTCCTTTTCACATTAGAGCCTCCTACTCTTTGGCACCCCCCCCCACTTACTTCCACTTCTTCCTTCCCATTACATCTTTCCCTCCCTTGCTTTCATGAGCCATGTTACCTTCTATCCCCTCATTTACTTGTTCCTTTATTTTCACTCTCCAGTCTTATAAAAAGTTCTGTCTTTCACATCTTTCTTTCCTCTTCATCCAAGTTGTTTACAACCTCTCTCCCCTGCATCATAGTCTGCTGCTTCTCAGCTCATATTCTCCTATTTCTCTTATCCTCGTCTCCCACTTCCCCACCCACATGTGCTATTATTTCTTGTCTTATTGTCATTATTTCTTTTCTTCGCCCCCCCCTTCTTTGCTTCTGCTGCTTCCTCAGGCATAGGTGAAAAAGCTTTAAAAAAAGTTAAATAAAAAAGAAACTGTGATACCATCCAGAAATTCATGGAATGAACCTAAGTAACCATGTAATCTTCTTACTATGACCCTAATCCTACTTCCACCCTCTCCCACTGTTCATTGTGCTCACTTGTTGTGTCATGTCTAAAATTAGACCACAAGCTTCTCAGAGCAGGGACTGACTCTTATTTGTTCTGTGAGTAGCTAGCACACCTTAGGCTATGCTTAATAATAGGTTGTGTCAATAACAATAGTTCTATACACCTGAATGGTGCTTAAATATAGGTAACTACATTTTAAAACTACAAACCTTAATCAGATATTCACAGCAGGCTATTCTGGTTATATAAAACCTATTCCTGGCTCTTCTACAAATTTCCTGTGTGACCTTCATCACATTATTTTAAGCTCACTATTCTTCAGCTGCTATTTAAGATTGTTTGAGTTGTGGGCATTACAGCCAGAACAGGCAGCTCTTAGTAACTCACCAATGTGGACCTGTAATCTCTCTGGCTATGTTCACATGTAAACTGTTATTTCGAAATAAGTTATTTCAAAACGAGTTATTTCGAAATAAAGTCCTTATTTCAAAATAAGTTAATTCGTATTCAGAAAATGTTAATTCGAATTAAGGGAAAGCCTGTTATCGAAATGGCTGTTATTTCGAAATGGTTATTTCAAAATAAGGACATTTGGACATGTGTTGTTTTGAAACAATGTGTCCGAACGCCGTTGTTTCAAAACAGCCATTTCAAAACAACAGCTATTTAGATATCAAGCGAGGTTTTACTGTTTCAAAATAACAGCCGTTATTTTGAAACAACAGGTCCCGTTGTTTCAAAATAATGGAACGTCATGTGGACACAAGAAATTTTATTTAGAAACAACGGCTGTTGTTTCAAAATAAAACTCTCGTCTGAACACAGCCTCTGTGCTTTGAGTTTCTCCATTTGTAAAACAGGGATATTAATACTTACACATTTCATGGGAGTTTCATGAGGTTTAGTTCATTAATGTTCGTAAAGTGCTTTGGGATCTATGGATGAAAAGCACTAAGTTATTGAAAAATTACATTTCTATTAAGTATTTAATGCAGATTTGAATGTCAGACACTGCTGAGTTTGAAGGCAGCAATACTTAAACAGTGCCCTGACAAGTTAGAGGCAACTTGTGTATAAGACTAAGTTACTCAACTGAAGCTACAAGTAATTTTAAGGTAGGTGGAATATCATTACCGTGTGGTAATGCAATCAAGATACTGAAGTTTACATCCCTCCCTAATTCTGCAGAAGATGTCATGGTACCCTTAATGACCACAATTTATTAAGAACTCTTCTATATTTCATCTAAAAGATAGCACCTCTGGTACTGTAGAGAGTCTTATCACTACACTGAGGCATCAATTCAGTCCTAACTCAGAAGCAAGAGAGACACTAACTGATTGAGCTATACCAATTGCTAAGAAACCTGAGTTTTCTTGAGAGGTCTCCCATCCAAATACTGACCATTATACCAGACTTTCTTTTCATATTACCAGATCTGACAGGCTTGCAGCCCAAGTGATGTTGCATGGCAAAGCAATTTCTTGGCATTTCCAAAAAGTATACATTCAACAGGTAATTGATTTACTTAGGATCCTTACTTCATGTAAATAAATGCTACATATTTTTATGGGATCACCCTTCCATGATTTCCATAACACTGTAGTGTCATGCTACTGCTTTTCTCACTACATGAGGTAATTGATGAAACATTTTAAGACAGTGTTTGCCAGAGGGAGAAAACCTTCATGAGTCTACTGCCTTCTTGAGAAACAGAAGTCATTACACAGTGCCCCATATGTAACTATAAAGATTGGACATAGATTTATGTGAGCTGAATTCACAAAAGCCTAGTAATCAATTAATTTGACACTGGGAGACCATACTTTGGCATCCTTTAGAAAAAAAAAAACTAATGAATATTTTGGCATGTTTTGGATAAAACGAAACAGCATTTTTGTTTCAAAAGGAACAGTCGACTATCACAAATCAAAACAATGTATTTTTTAAAATATACTTAAAATACTCAACTACTCATACAATATTTAGCTCTTACCTACCTCCTTTTTTAAAAGTATATGTGAAGCCAGTGTTTTGGGAACTCTCCATATAAAATCATATAAAACCCTGCAGGGTTTCCCCCTTTAATTTCTGGACAATTAACCAGAGCCTTTGTTGAGATCTTGTTAGTTATAGAATGATCACTATTTAATCTGCTTTATGGGTATATTTTATCAAATAAATGATTTTTGGAACACTAGGATCAAACAAAGACATATTATCAAAGCTATTACTTTCCCTTTTTAAATTTGCAATCAAAATACTTCTACTAATAGCAGCACTCTGGACATGAATGTATATGATGGAAGATATTATGCTTTTTTATTATTTGTATTTTTAATTCTCATCATTGCAGTTTCACAGAGGTAACAGATACCAAGTCACATGGAAAACAGACAATTTATGAGGAAAGGCTAGAAACTTCTCCACTGAAATAAAATTTGGATTTTGCAGAATTCAAATTTTAACATACATTTATAACTTCCCAATAGTAGCAATGTTTGTATCTGTTCCATTCCAACACTTAGCTTTTAATGAAGCACAGACTCCTCTTTTCAGTTTTTGTATGGGATTTATAACATCACCTCTATACCAGCAATAAAAGTCCAGGCACTCCATGGCTTAGAATAAAAGTATTCTAAAATAATGCATTTCATTATTCCAGTTTATTGGCAACCAGAAAGCAGTTTATTTATTTATTTTTTTTGTTGCTCTAAGTTACAATTTTACCTTGTTCTCATAGTCCCTGTGCATAGGCTCTATATTACTACACTTAACAAATATTCATTTCAATACTCCTTTTATGGTCCAAGTTTGGATATGTCTTCATTGCAAGGAAAGATGCATGGAACAGTTTCAGAGCCCAGATCAGCTGACTTGGGCTAGTAGAGCTTGAGTTCTGGGGTTAAAATGGCCATGTAAACAATCTGGTTCAGGCTGGAGTATGGCCTCTGAAACCTGCCAAAATAGTAGCATCTAAGAAGCTAGGCTATCAACTGTGCAGGAGTATCTACACTGAAGTTTTTTAGCTCAGCAACCCAAACCACAGAAGCCTCAGTTAATTCATCTGGGTCCTGACATTCAGTGCTGTGGGTTTTTCACTGAAGTGTAGACAATTCCTTTAACAGTTTTGGGAAGGCTCTAACTGGAATAACATCTACACAGCAATAGTCATACATGAGATGATAGTGGAATAAAAACACTTTTTTTTCCAATAACCTTTGTTTTCCATGAAGTTATTTGCTGGCTGATGTATTTTGCCATTGGGTTTTCCTGAATCAATCATAATTTACCCTTCTGTTCAGGGGCCACTAAAAATGGTTCTTGCTAGGAGGACAGGCAGGGTCAAGGTTATCTGTGGCCAGGAGCCTGTGGAAACCGAGAAGCAAAACAGGCTCCACCAAAATTAGAAATCAAAACAGGGGAAACTGAATCATATGTTTGGGTAGCTGAGACCAATATTCCAGCTATGATGTAGAATCAAAATTCGGAAAAATCCGATGTGTAGTTTGTCATGGCTCTATCAAAGATTCCAGCTGTGATGGGGAATCAAAACTGGGAAACAGTGAGGGGTCAGGGACCCTCAGTAGAGACTGAAAACTATAGTGGGGAAAGTGAAGCACATCTGTATAGGTGCCAGTAGAAACTGGAGATTAAATCTGTAGAAACCAAGGCAGGCAAGGCAGATTCCAAAGTGTGTTTGAATCTGCTGGCCACATTCTGGATCCTGGACAGTAAGCTAGGAGTACCTCTGGCAGATGGAGAACCAAAAGGGACCTCTACTAATCTGACCCACCAAGGGATTGAATTAGATACATGAGCTTGTATATCTAGACAGTGGTTGAAGTATAATTTGACATGCCCTGGAACCTCTTAATCTCTGGGCCCCCTTCCCACATTGTCCAGTATCATGCACATGTGGGCCCCAGCTCAGGTAGGCATCTGCAACCACTTCTCAGTATAGTACACATTGGTTATCACACCATAAAAATATGGTTATTGCTCCATAAAAATACTGGCCCTGATCCTGGCCTCACACACTTCCCCCTCTACCTCCCTGACCTTGATCACGGCCTCACACACTGCCCCCTCAACCAAATCCTGGTTTCATGCACTGTTCTTTCCACCGCCTTTCCTCATCCTGGTGTCACACACTGCCCCTCTGCCCCTCCAACTCCATTCTGGGCTCACACACTGCCCACTCCACCCCATACCCCCAATCCCAGCCTTACACGCTGCTCCTGTGCCCCCTTAGATGGTACTTGGGACTGGCATGAATGCAGATGACTGGACTCAATGACCTCTCATGGTCTTTGGCCAGGCCACTCCCACCTTAAGCATGCTCAGGGTGGGAGATCTGAAAACTCCCCCAACTTGGCCACAGCTCCTGGGCCAGGGCAGGGCGGAACATGCATTCCATCTGATTTTTCTATTTTTCAGGGCCCCAGAACTCTGGCCCCTCAAATTTGTGGGCCCCAGAACTGCGTTACAGAATGTTCTGGCTTACGTTAACCCCTGTAGCTAGACACCTCCAAGGTAAGATGGGGGAATTCCTAAGACTGATCATCTAGCTTAAAGCAGTCAGGAAGTTTCCCTTGAAGAAGCTGCAAATCTAATGAATATCTGAACTTCTTACAGACCCAGCAGTGGAGTCTTTTATACTTGTCAACTACCCTTATGAAAACAAAGACCAATTCTTACATAAGAATTAATAAACAGATGGAGGTATTCAGAGTTTGGGAACACTTTTTGAGCAATTTTAGTAAAGTGTACATTTTGCAGAAGGGTTAGATGACAGATACAGATTTAAAGATATGTTCAAAGGCAGTAACACTGGGTCTTTCATAGCCTTCAGTATTAAAAATACCTGTGTCTAATATCTGAACTTTATAATGCTATAAACAATCCTTTACAATGTCATGGCTGTATTGCAGAAAGCATCAGCCTATTTACCTTCAGAGAACCACAGCATTTGTTAAAATATGCTGAAGGCTAAGGGGAAAATCATAGAAGCATCCCATAAAATTTAGAGATAGAAAAGGTTGATAGGTCATCCAGTCCTTCTCTTTGTCAGTGTAGGTTTGTTAGTGGCTGTTTATTAAAGACCTCTTAACCAATTTCACACATCTGAAATTAGGATTTGATTAGACTGGATTTTGCAGCTGTTAAAGTTGTTTATGCCTCATGTGCAATGAGCTGCTAATATTTTTAGAGCTTGAATGATTCCTGAACAATAGATTTGATGTGACTGGATTAGCATCCTTCTTTGGTGATGATATATCCAAAATGCACATATGTAAACACTTCTATTTAGTTATGAACCCTGCAAATGCAATGTTTATTTACTGGTGTGATGCTGGCAGTCTAAGTGCCCGCTAATGCCAAGGTCCTGGGGCTTGCTGAACACTTACAAATGCATATCTGGAAAACAGGTCTGATTACCTGTGGGTTAGTATATATGCTTAATGTTTACCCTTCCTGGAGTGCTTCAAGGACATGGCCTGTGTTCATCATACTTACAATACTTATAATATCTGTATCCCATGCTCTAGGGTTCTAATTAAGTGTTTGCTCCATAACTGTAAAATGTACTAAAATTATGTAACTCACCCAACAGGGAAAAAGCTTCACTTAATGGAAAGTGCTACATTCCCAGAGAAGGTAGGGATATCAGGTTATTTCCTGCCCAACAGGAAAGACCATTGAATCCAAATCGGCCACTGTGGGGCAAAGTCTTAGTTGATTGCTACCCCCATCCACTAAGTAAGTGTTATGGGCAAAAATGCCCATTTAATTAGCTTGTACTCCAGGATGGTGAGGATAAAAACCCCTGACCAGAGGAAATCAAGGTCTCTTCATGCTGTCACAAGATTCCTAATTATAAACAAGTGAGCCCCAACCTACTGTTTTTTTTTGGGTTAGCCCCAAAGGACATAAAAGCTTGCAGAGACTTATTACGGAAACTTACTCATAGACTCTAAGGTCTGAAGGGACCAGTATGATCATCTAGTCTGACCTCATGCAAAATGCTGACCACTAAACCTTACCCTCCCATTCCAGCAATAAGCCTCTAGCCTATGACAGTTATTAAAATCCTCAAATCGTGATTTGAGGACTTTAAGATACAGAGAATTCACCAGCAGGTGAGCCATGCCCTTTACTACAGAGGAAGAAGCTTCTATTACCTTTTGATGTTAAGATTGTATGTCATTTGTGTGCATGCTTTCCTGTTTTAACCTTGTGAATAACTCTCTTCCTTTGTATACTTTGTTAAAAAAAAATGTTTGTTTGTTTCAGATTGGCTACAGATGTTATTTTTGGTGTGAGATCTAATGTGCAAATGACCTGCAATAAGTGACTGGTCCTTTGGGACTGGGAATAACATGAAGATTTTGTGCTCTTTGGGTAAAGTACCACAGGATCAAGCTTACCTCTGTGGCAAGATAGATCGGAATGTACAACAGGAGCATCTGTGACTCTATGCTATGGCTGTACAGTGCCTGGGGACTTTGCATTTATTACTCAATTGGTGAAATCGAAGTATAGCACTCAGAACCACTTTGGGGTTTGTCCCTGTTTCTTAACAATCTGCCCTGAGGCTGGTTTTCTCACTCATGCACCTCTGTAGACAATAAGACAACTGGCACTTGGAAAACAGACCAAAGTTAGCTAAAGGAAAGTAAAAGTAATCCAAATGTATCTTCCTATAATATTTGCATGGAAGCTTTGTGCACAGAAGAAGAAGACGACAATACCTCTCATATTAGTGGCAGTCTCCTTGGTTAGCTTATATGGTACTGCTATGATGACACTGACATAAGAAACTTGCCTTCAAGAAAATGTCATCATTCTATACACTCTGAATAAGCAGGGTGAATATTTTGCTGTAAAGAAGGGTATAGGAACAAAATGAGTGTTATTTTGATTGCACCATTCTTAGATGTACGTGAAAAAGGAGACTGCAAAGATAGAGTGCACTCCATTCTGAGAGCAACTACCTTCCTTGCAACCCTGGCTCCTAATTTTGTGTGTGTGTGTGTGTGCGCGCGCGTGAGCGCCTTGATCTTGTAAAAGGTCAGCTGATAAATCCAAACAGCCCGATAAGCCTACTGAAGAAATTATCTGATACTAATTTACCCTGAGTGAAGGGAAAATTATAATAATAGGGGGGCCGAGATGCAGTCTCTTCTAAAAGTATATGCGAGTTTCATAGTCAGCCAGATAGTAGAGGAAAGTATTTTCTACTGCCAAGAGGAAACTATGTTTTGGATAAAAGTTCCTTTATTCCTCACCATAAATGTTTTCAAAGCCAATAAACAGAACTAGTAAAGAGGATACAGATTTTTCTAGGTGACAGGAATTCTTGCTTGCTGAAACACAACTTTATGGCAAATGTCTGTGTGATAAATCTGTCCTGAACAAAACACTCAAACTTTCCTAGAAGGCATAGCTGGAAATTTACTCTATAAGCAAGATACTTATAATGATGTAACTGTATTTGAAGCAGTGGGAAGAGATAAATTTATCACAAATGCTCTAAAGTTTTACAGGAAACCAGATAAAAAGATATAGTGCTCTGCTCTACTTCATCAAAGTTAAAACTTGTTTTACACAAACTTAAAGACTTTTTGTTGTTGTTGTTCTTTCCAGTGCTGCTGAGGGTGATAGAAGTTAACAGTGGTACCAAGATAAAAAAACAGAAAGAGATCATGTCAAAGAACTGGTCAAATTGGAAAGGAACTGGCACTGGAGTCCAAAACTTTGTGTGAGCACACCATGACCAAGGAAGTAAGAAAGAAATAATGAGATTAGAATCTAATGGAGCAAGAAGAGGGCTTCACCGGGATCCAAGCAACTAAATTGTATTTCTGTGGCAGTAACTGAATGATCCTATAGAATCATTCCACAGCATCCCATCAAAGTTATTATGAATGAAGATGAAGTTTGGATTCAACTCAGTCATCACTTTAGACCCAAGGTAAAACTTGCCAAATAGTGAATAAACTGATTCTGGGGTCCTGATTAAATTCTAATTAAAGTCAATGGGAGCCTTCCATTGCAGTCAGAGAAAGCCAACACTGGGCAAATGACACTAATCATCAGGGAATCCTGTAACTGAGCAAGAGAGCTGTAGAGTTACTGAAATGATTGTTCTATGGCAGCTTTGAGCTTGTGCAGGGACAAAAAGTTCTTGCATCTTGTAATTCCATTGGAAAAAGTAAGCTGAAGTTGAGGAGATGGTTTATTACCTGTTCATTTGAATGGACATAAGGAACTTGAAGTTTTGTGTCTTGTTAAGGTGCAATTCCTCCCTGAGTAGCATTCTGAGCAAGACAAATGCCAAGGGAGACAGGCCCATGATCCCCTCCCCCTGGTCCCCTTGTGATACAGGGTACACTGTAGGAAAGGTCCTTGTGTTTCTTTCATCTCAGGGACTGCCACTGTGAGAGAATCTTGTGCAGACTAGACAAAATGGGGCAAGAGCCTTACATTTTCCTTCCTGTGCACCCATGTAAGGACTTGTTGCAATCTCCCTTGAAATTGGCAAAAAATAAATTTCACATGTCTTTAGCTGGCATGTAATTGCACCATACATGCTTAGAGAATATTTTTTCAAAGACTACCAGGTGATTCAGGTGCAGCACTGGTTGCAATGGGTCAAAAGCCCATTATATACATGACACTGTGAAAGGATGTTCTAATCTATTGTTCAACACTGGGGAAAAATTGTTTATAGTCATCTTACCTTTATCCTGATTGATATTTATAATTGATTAATATAGATATATCCTGTAGGAGGAAACACTTCAACACCCTACCTCAATATTGTGTGGTAAAATTACCAGAAATATCTTAATATCACTGAAAACATGTAACCTAGATGTCTGTCTTCTTTTGGAAAAAGACATGCTTTTCCTTTTGCCTGAAAAAAATTTGGACTAGTCAGTCCACTGAAGTCAGAAGGCCTACACAAATTCACACCAGCTGAGATTCTGAAAGCTGTAAGTCTATTGTGTAAAAATATTAGCTGAAAAGAAATATGGAACTGTAAGGTAACTTTATGAATAAATCAAAAATGTCATAGTGTAGCCATTCGAAAGAAATACATCTTTCAGGAATGCTTCAAGTCAATATATGTTCTACTGTTTTATTTTAAATATTACCATTACTGAGTAAAAGGCAGAATAAGATTTTTGAAAACCTGGCAGAGGTGAATTAGCATACTTTTTACACAAGGCCAGATGCTCGCTTGAAGTTTTAAAAGTAACTAGTGATTCTGGGAGCTCAACTTGGGATACCTTAAAGGGAGCTAATTTTCAGACTGTGATGCTCAGCCCATTTAAGACATGTTTAGATGCACACCTCAGAAAATGAGGCATTCAAAAATCATTATAAACTTTAGAAAATGAAAGTTCTTTCATAGATATTTGTTAATTTTAATCAATGTTTTTTTAAAGTTCTCCAGTGATATGTGACTAATGATTCATAATCTGTTATGTAACATAATAATTGCTAATATCCACTCAGCTAGCAACCTGTATCCCTGCTGAAATGGTCTAATTTAAAGTGAACCGTCCATGTGAGAGTTAAATGGAAGTATGAACCAGTTCTAGCTGGAACCATCTGGAAAGACAGAACTGACAAACTACCTGGCACCCAGTGTGTAACCACAGTTTGAGAAATTAATCATTACCCACAGTTGTAAAGCCCAGTCCTTCTCACAGTCTGCCTTGAAAACATCTAGAGAGGCATACGTGTATCAGGCTCCATGGTCACAAAGGCCAAAGTCTCTGTTATACTATACTATACTATATTTGTGTGGGGGCATATCTATATTATAATTACATTACAGCCCAAGTAATCTTAACAGGGACTGCAGTTACAAATGCACAAGAACAGATATGGGGTGGAATCTGCCTCAAATGGTAGCTGTGGCTTGCTTTTAAAACTGAAAGGATCACTGGTCATCTGAGGTACTGATGTAGAGAGAATAAGTGACTTATGAGATCTCACAAGCCCCAGACAAGTACCTTCATCAAAAGAACACTCTTTTTCTCTGCTAGAAAGCTAGAGCAAATCCACTATGTCCAAGAAACATGCAATAGTACACAGCATTTTTGTTTGACAGTATACCAAGTTGGTGGCCTTGTTTTGCAATATTCACCTTACACTCCCTAAATAATATCTTACTCATTTTTACCTCATCATACAATAACTCCCTAAAGAATCCACTTATGGACAGCTCTGATAACAGATTACATTTAAAGTATAAAGTTTACACTGAAGAAAAACATCTCCAAATACATAGTGGTACACTCAACAGAACATGTACCTACTCCAATATTTAATATGTGTTGTATTTTCAAATTAGGGGCCTGAGTCTTACTATTGGGTAGGTGACATATTACTATGAATATTCCCATTAATTTCAGTGGAACAACACACAGTAGTAAATGTTTGCAGGAGTGTACCTTCAGATTGCAATTTTTTAAAACATCTATTAGTTTTCAGAGATTGTGCTGGATAGTGCCATCCTCAATGTGACCATGCATTGTTGTGCCCCTTTTAATAAGCTGCTGTGCTTGTGCAGGAGTGCATACCATATGAACATGCAAGACAGAGGATAATGCATGCCCCCAATGTTATGGGAGAAGCATCACCAGCTGTGCATTAAAACATCCCATTTTTTCTGTGCTGAACCTGAGTGAAATGAAGGTGCAAAGTTCCATATCAAAAGTTTGATAATAAGCAATGTGTTTGTAAATCCTCCCTCCTTCCCACACACATACACCTTAGACTTCACTAAACAAATTCCAAAATGGGGACCACTTATTCCTATCAAATCATTCTTGCATACCTAACTCCTTTCATTAAATTTTATTTGCTGTGTTCAGTCCACTGCACCACAAAAAGCTTGAAACAATTTCATAGCAATATATTAAATGTAAGATAACATAAATCATTCACCAAACTCATCACCCATACTATGAAATGAACACATTCAAAACTGAGACAGTTTCTTTAGATCTTTCACTGATCTAGTTTTGCAGATATCCATCTAACAGGCAAGAGATGTTTGTTGACTGAAATGATTGATTCTGATCAGAGACATAGCAGCCTGCCACTCTATAATTATAACCTATCCACATGTTTACACAAACCATTCTTGTAAATAATTCCTGCAGTGCCCCAGGCAATAGGGGGCTGTGAACTAATTACTACATGCAAAAAACAAAACAAAACAAAACAAAAAAACAACCAACCAAAAAAAAAAAAAAAGCTTGTCCTATATACCTCCAGGGGAACATCTTATTATTCTAGCAGCCTATAGGGGAAAAAGAAGATAGCTAATGATAACTCATTCAACTCTATTCCTTTAACCACATTTTTATCCAGATTGTATAGTTTCAAGGCAAACACCAGTGCTCCTTTTCTTATTCTGAAGGAAAAGATAGGTCTTGATTTACATGCAGTCTGTGCAAGATGTGATCCAGAGAGACACAAAAATCTCAGAGGGGCAGCCGTGTTATTCTATTTCAGCAAAACAAAGGAGGAGTCCTGTGGTACGTGAAAGACTAAAATTTATTTGAGCACAAGATTCTGTGGGATATCCCACAGAATCTCATGTCCAAATAAATTTGTTAGTCTTTCAGGTGCCACAAGATGCCTCCTTTGTTTTGACAAAACAAATCTGTGTACATTCATAGCCAGTATGAAAAGTCATTAAGTAACAGTACCTCTTAAAATTTATGTGTGTTTTATTAAATTAGCACTTTCCACCATACTGCATGAACATTTTAATCATTTTACCATTTTTGTACTATGATACAGAAGTTATGATCATTATGATAAGTGTATGGAGTAATAAATACACTGTGCCCCCCCATAGCAAATTGTTAAATTGATTATTAAAAACTTGATAATATGGTAAAGTGCTCAGAAAAAAAAATATACTCTTTGTTCTGCTCACACAATTGCTGTTAGACCCAATCACTAGAAGAAAGGAAGGTTGCACTGGGCCATATTTGTTCTGACTGTAATGTCTGCTATTATTTTCACTGCAATAGTTAGGTTGGATTTATTCTTTCAAAACAGGACTTACTTAGACTTTTGAATATGCATGAATTTTCAAAGACAAAAACAATCTGCAGTGCATTGCACTGTATTCTATTCATAGGTCATGTTACTGTCATGTATAACAAACTACACAATCCAACACTACTTTACAATAATGCTAAACTCATAATTCTTTAATTATTAATTGCAATTATATTACTATACAGACTGAAGACAACAGGAGCAATCATTCACAATTGCCACTACAGCTATGTCCACACACAAAGTTTTATTTCAAAATAAGTCATTTCAAAATGACTTATTTCAAAATAAAAATCTTAATTTGAAAAGACTTATTTTGAATTTTAAAAAGTTAGTTCAAAATAAGGCAACCCCTCCAATCGAAATAGTATGCCCTGTGTATGGACATGCTATTTCGATGTGGCAACATGGCCCCCTGGCAGGGCCATGTTGCCACCCAATCCCCTGCTGGCTCTCACCTGGAGAGCCAAGCAGAAGAAAAAGCACCTGGGGGGGGGGTCCCCCAGCTGGCTGGCTGGGCAAGGGGGCTTGCCAGCAGCCAGGGGGGGCCATGGATCCTCCACCCACTTGCCCCGCTGCTGCGGCGCTGGGCCAAGCAGGCAGGCGGGGGGGACCACGGCTCCCCTACTCAGTTTTCTGGCTGGGCTGCAAGCTGAGAGCCAGAGCAGACCGCAGCTCCCCAACCCGCTTGCCTTGCTGCAGCAGTAGTGGAGCAAGCGGGCTGAGGAGCCACCATCCCCTCTGGCTTTTGGCCTGCAGCCAGAACCAGAAAAGCTGGCATGGGAGCCATGGTCCCACCTGACGGCCCGCTTGCCCCACTGACGTGGCAGCAGGGCAAGCAGGTGGGGGAGTCGCAGGGCTTGGGGTGGCTGGTGGGTGGGCTGGAGCCACGGCCCTTTGCTCAGCCAATTGCCGAGCTCGGGGGCATCTGGAGGCCCTGCAGAAGCCATGGGTGCCAGCTCAGCCCCCCGCCGGGTCTCGGGAGTACCTGTGGGCCCCGGAGAAGACTAGGGTGCCAGCTCAGCCCACTGCTGGGGCTCAGGGGAACCTGCCAGCCCCGCAGAAGCTGCGGGTGCCGGCTCAGCCCCCTGCCGGGGCTCGATGGGAGGCTGAGCCAGCACCAGCAGCTTCCATGGGGTCCACAGGTGCCCCCAAGCCCTGCAGGGAGTAGAGTCCGTGCCCACAGCCCCTACCCACTGGGGCAGCTTTGCCCGCTGCTTCCAATTGCCGGGAGCAGGGGGGGCGCCGGGTGCACCAGCCAGCTTTGCTCTCCGCTTCCTGTTACCGGGGGCAGGAGGGGGACAAAGTGGGCTGAGGTACCCGCCACTCTCTTGCAACTCCCCTCAGCACCCTGGCCAGGGTTCTGATCCGTGGCCAGGGTGCTGAGGGCGTGTAGGACTTCCTCCAAGGATGCCATGCACCCTGGGAGGAACGTCAAACCCCTGTTTCGAAACGGGTTGTTTTGAAAAACATGACCTAACCGTCTTGTTTTGAAACGAGGGTTATTTTGATTTCAGACGAGGTTTAGCAGTTTCTAAATAACCGCCATTATTTTGAAAGGACGGAGTCCCATCCTTTCGAAATAACAAAACCTCATCTGGACCTAACAAGTTTTATTTTGAAACAACAGCTGTTGTTTTGAAATAAAACTCTTGTGTGGACATACCCTACTATGATGTCTTTTAGTATCACACTTACAAACATAGGCATCCCTTAGAAAGAAATTTTGCATCTGGTTCTGGGAAATGTGAAGCAAATCCATTGAAGCTATTCAGATACATGGTGTGCTGGAATTAAACAATTTATTCTATTAAGAGTTAGGATGACCTAACAAGCAAGATCAGAACTTGGCAGATTTCAAGTTGAGAGGTATGGTATGGCTAACCACTCTTAAAATACACAAGTTTGTCTTAATCTCTTTGCATACAAAATTGGTTTGAAAACTGGCAAAGCATGTTTTCAGTCAAGAATAGATGCAACACAAACCATGGAGAAGCCACTATACATACTGATGTATAATTTTAGGTACCACTGTGTGGCTTCTCTTGGCATAACACGTGCTCTAATAGCGATTGTTGTGTTTTATATAGCGTTCTATTATAGATACGATTTTTGTGGTAGCAGAATGTTGCTGAGTAAAATTTTCAATGGCTGATTCTTGTCATCTGAACAATCTTATGGCTTCCATATCATTATTTGGGATGGATTAGCCACTTCAAAGGAACAGGAGTCAGCCCACACCAATCTCTCCCAGAATTCACATCACATTGACTTATTTTTTTTTAATGGCTGCACAAAAAGTCTGAATGGTCTTTTATTCATAATTTATTTTATTTTTTACAAAACTCTGTATTTATTGGTTCTGACCACAAATGAATGTGTCAGTGCATGAGAAGAGCTATTATTCCCAAGATATTTATGATTGTAATGATGTAGGAAGTATGTCTAAAATGAATAATATGCTGATATACATTTGAACTTCTTATTTGGCTCTCCAAGAATTCTGAGGTTTAGCCATCACTAATCTTCTGTGGATAGTTCTGTGACTTATCTTAAGAGATGACACTTTGTCTTCGCTTACCAATTTATCATAACTACTGTTACAAAAAAGTATTAAGTATCAATTCATGTTAAAAGTATCAGAGAAGTAATTTTCAATTAAGATGGCATGTTGATGCCCTATTAGAAATATAGAGAATGTCAGACATGAATTAAAAAAGAAATGAGATTTCCTGTAATTAGTTCATTATTAATATATGATACCAGATACTCAGCCCTGGTTAAATCCCCAATGAAGTCCAGGACAAAAGTTGCCTTACATAAGTAACTCAAGATTCCTCCATTATGGGGGAATTTTTGGGTGGCACAAAGCCAACATAGCCAGTTTCATTCCATCTGTTCCATACCTCCTAAAGGGAGATGGTAGAATAGTCTGGTAGAATCATCCCTATGGAATGATTCAAGATGCCACAGTTGGAGCAGTACTTTTCTAATTTGCATCTAGAACAACTCACATTTGGGTAAGTTCCCACACAATAGCCTTTATGTCCTCTCTTACCCCCATAGTTGTACCAAGCTCAAAGCTGTTGAGGATCCAGCTCAACAGGTTTAAATGGTTTAAGTACCAGAGCTTAATCATTTCCCTTCTAAAACTATTCCAGTCTAGCACATCTCACCGTTAAGAACTGTTTCCCAATATTCACTGTAAATTTTCCTTTCCTCCATATAACCTATACAGACAATCAGAGACAATTTATGTCCCACTTCTACACCTGCATTGCTCAAATCATTTTGTTACTATGACAATATGACTTATGTAGGTCTCTGAATAAATATCACTTGTTCACTTCTTATAAAAAAACAACTGATTAAAATATATTAATAAGTGTGGCAGGTAATTGTCCAGAATACACAGGTATGTGGAAAACATAATGCAGTACATGATCAAGTCCTTAGCCTATATAGTATAAGTAAAGGAATCAGTCTTTGAAAACAATTATGCTAAATAACCACTGTTTCTGTTTATTTATGTTAATCGGAAGAATGGTATACAAGTAAATTTTCTGCTTTGTTTGGGTTTTTATACTAAGTATTCAGGGTGATGGGAAGGATCATTTATTAGCATTTTTTTTAAATAAAATCAGATCCAACCTGAAATCTTTAAGCTACTAGATTTTCAAAAGATTAAATCTTAGTAAAGTAGCTTAAACAATATGATCAAAATCATCACTGGTGTATATTTCCAGAAGAATAGCAAGGATGTTTTGTCAAAAAGTGCAGTTGTATGTTGTCACTCCGAAAGGCACAGCATATACCCAGTGTAGCCTGGGAGATTTCCGTACTGTGGAAGCACCCCGGGTACCCTTTCCAATGATGCATAAGCCTGCTATGGCAGAGTTAGCCATTCAGTAGATATTCATGGGAAATTTTATGCCAGAGAGATAAGGTTACTCCCTCCATCTCCCAAGTCCTTTTATACTGGTGCTGCAGAACACAGGAACCAGGCCAAAATTAAGAACATCCTCAATCTGTGCAAACCAAGATTTATAATGTAGCTAGGGACATGCAAGATATTAAAAGAGCTGTTTACAATAAAAAAAAAAGGTATGCATTTTTAGGTTGTTTTCAAGGATTAGGACATAAGAATGTCCATAATGGGACAGACCAATGGACCATCTATCCCAGTATTCTATCTTCCAACAGTGACTGGTATAAATCTGTACAATCTTAGTAGTCTTTCAGGTTTATTCAGTGCTCTCAAATCATGCATTTTTTTTCAAATTATGAAATATATTTGTTGGTGATGTTGTTTCTAATTACAAGGGGCCAAAGTCAGACCTGCATTTTCAAACCTTTGGTATGAACATTTTTAAATAACAGCTGCGGCCTATTTTTATTTCATTTGAACTAAACCATCCAGTGCTGATGACGATGATGACGACAACAACAAAAATGATGAATGTGAAAGGAATCCAGAAAATGTCCCCTATCCTTGGTTCCTAGAGTTCCCTCTGATTAAAATTTAGGCCCTTTTGTTCTTTTATTTGACACTGTCACGGCAATCATCTGCTTTATGAGCACTATATGCTTTAATGAGCTGCCTTCTTATTCTCCCTTTTACCTAAAGAGTAATGTTCTAGTTTGTCTTCTAATTTTGAACTGCTAAAATGACCAACACTGAGTTCTACATTATTAACACATTAGTTTTATTAGTTTCCTATACAGACCTTAGGTATTTTCCTCCAATACTTTGAGATAGCTCCTCAGTGGATGTAACCAATCAAAATGTCCTTAATGTCAATGGAGCTTCAGCAATGTGCAGATGAAGGTTAAAAACCCACTTTTTTCCACTGAACTTTAGATATGTGCAGCAGTTCACAATTTTAGCCTTATGAAGTAGTAATGTTATACATTATACATTGTTTGTTTAATTTATGGTTCTATTCTGCAAGTTATTCAATTAGCACTTACACAACTAGTCATGTTTTTCCTCAAAGGGAGTAATCACAAGACTAATGGGTTGCTGAAACAAGTCCTTGAGATTATAAATTTTTTGAGTAGGGACTATATTTGCTTCTATTTTTGCACACACAACAGGGTACCTCAGCAAATATTAATTTGCAGCATCTACCATTGTTAGAGACTCTTAACAGTTAAGAAAGAATACTGGGAATTATGAAAGAAATGTGGACCAGTAGTGGATAAAAATATGCAGTTATTTGGAACAATATTTAACAGCAGTAAAATATATATATAATACTGGAATACATAAGTAGAGGTTATGTGCAGATTCTGAAATTTGTATTTCTGTTGCTGTATTTGAGTTTATTTGTATTTCTCTTTAACTTCTCATATTGTTTTAATGCAATTGGAAGTCAAAATAGTTTAATGGCAAAATAATATAAAAATTGGTAGAATTTCTTAGTGACTTCTACCTCCTTTGTCAAGATATCCCTATTATGTCTCATACGTGTTATCATCTCCTTCCTCCACTGCCTTATGTATGTACAAAAATCCTATTATTTATCTCTATTATTTAATATTTTTTATGTTGATCACTTTTGCTTGTCATATTTTTTTGTGTTTCTTTATCGGTGTTCCGTAATATTTTCCATCCTCCTCTCTACCTATTTTTTTTTAATGAACAGAAAAAGGCCCCTTTTTAATGCTGATTATTTTCCCCACTTTCCTATTTTTCCCTGTTTCTTACTGGATTTTTTTCATAGCTAATTCCTTTAACATTCCAAGATCTATATAACTGATGGCTATATACAAATTTTCATTCAGACAGCTTTCCATTTGTATGTTGTGCTCTCTTTCTTCAAAGAGGTCAGTCACAGTATCCCATGCAGAAGGACAAAGGGATTTTGGTAGGATCACAGGCCAGCAGAGCTGATGTGATGTAATGGGGCATTCACCGCACAACAGCCCAGATGGGATGAAAGTGGCAAAGAAGCAGATTAGCTGTTGACTCTATTTGCTGGAGCTAAAAGGCAATGAGATTGACCGAGAATGAAGCTTACTGGGGCAGGAAGAGGTGTGTGTGGGGGGAGGTATATAAGTCCTGGACACTGAGAATGCAATTGAAGGTTGCAGTAAAGTAAGCCTACGTGCACAGTCCCTGCTACAAGTGGGAGAGTAGGAGGCTGAGGAAAGCAAAGTAAGAAGCAGATCAGGGGTGGAGCAGTACAGTCAGAGGGACTGACCTGAAATTCTGGTTCTATGGTCCCTGGACTGGAACCCAGTGTTGAGGAGCCCAGACTGCCAGATCAGCAATGTGAGAATGTTGCAGTCAGCACAGTAGAGATGGAGAATCCCTAAGACACTGATAAGGGGAGGATGATGGCGACTTGGTGGAGGGTTAAGCTATGAAGAAGAGGAACTGAAGATCCTGAGCAATGAGAGAGGCTGGGGCAACAGGCTGAGCAATTGACTGACAAGGCAATGACAAGCTATTTCCCCCAATGACCGACAAGCAGTGAGTAGCAGATCCCATGACAAAGTGATGGAAAATCTGATGTGATGGTAACCTCAAAAACGCTTAAAGTAAGACACCATACATGATAGACACCCCTAATTCTTGTGACAGTCTGACCTGATCCTATAACTTGCACTCCCCTGCATTTGTTTTGATCCCATTCTGAGAGTTCACCATCTTCAAGCATCTGATGAAGTGGGATTTTCTCCCACGAAACTGCATGTGATGAATACATTTATTAGTCTTTAAAGGTGCCACCAGACTCCTTGTTTGCTTCACCAAGACCTGGAGTCAGTAAAGAAAAGAGACTGATGAAGAGAAACCTAGGATGTGGGGAGGGATAAGGGAGGACTGTAATGTGGTTGCTTCTGATACAAGGGGAGAATGAGGAGTCATGTTAACAGAGACACTTTAAAGTGAAGGCAAAGACAATGGAGTTTCAAAGATCTTCTTTTCAGGTAGTATCTTTACTTTCTCAGACTGGGTCTCTGAGTTGTCACTTCCAGTGAAGGGAACGTACAGACAGCAAATGTGATCCAAGCCTGGTGATCCCAGCAAAGTTGAAGCAGATGCTTGGAAAACCAGCAAAGACAGTGGGAGTACCTGCAGGAGTACTTGCTGAAGGTTGAAGAATAGCAACAATCCTTATTTAGACATCTAAGAAAGGAGAATAAGGGATGTTGTAGAGGCTGGGAATAAGAGAAAAGTTCCAAGTCTAGAATGCCAGGGCCCAGCCAAGATAATGTTACTCCTGTGGATAAAGGACACACTTAAAAAGGAATGTCTGTATATAACATGAGAGAAAGAAGCTCACCAGTAACTGAGAGCCATAAAGAGGCCCATCTGCTAAGAAAATAGGCAGAGGAAGGCTCTGTTTCTTGTAGGTGTATTGTGGCATATAAAGAGGCATTGCCACCACAGGAGGAGGGAAAGTAACCCACAGATGAGTAATGTTCCAAAGAAGGGGGAACAACAGGCCTAGAAGGAAGCCCAGAACTGACAGCAGAGACTGAAGGAATTGCAAGTTCTCAATCCATACACTCAATGGATGGTAGTAAAGAAATGTAGGATAACATGCTATAGACAGGAAGAAACCAGCTTAAAATAGGGGATGACCACAGAAGTGAAGGAAAGGTTAGTGGAGTAGTCCAGGGAGCAAGTGAGAAGGCTCCAGGAGAAGGATGCAGAACAGGCCCTGTGAATAGGTGACAAAGACCTGGAATCTGAAACTGAAAAGTTTAGGGATGCTATCAAGAACCAGAATAGTCTGTGTCTCTTGGTGGGTGACTTGGAGGAGGAGCAGGACAACATGAAAACTCAGTTCCAGCAACTCCAAGGGAAGAAGGAGGCATTCCTACTTCAGCAGGTTACAAGGTTGAGGGGGATAGCGTGTGATGGCGCACTAAGCCTATACAATAGGTTTAAAGTGGCAAGTATTAGGAAACATATGCTGGGGAGCTGAAAGGTAATTAGACTGCTTGAAAATTAAATTCATCTTGGTGAGAACAGGCATGGCTTCTATAAAGCCTAAGAACTGAGGATGAAGTTTGATGTTGCAGTCAGGACACCTCCAGTCACACTCCCTGATGCAAGGGGGAGAGAATGAGCAGGCAGGCAGGAATAGGAAGCAGTTGAAGGAAGGGGAAGTACAGCATGAGAGGAATAGATCTGAACTGCTAGTCTGAGGGTCCCTGGACTGGAACTCAGTGTAGAGGGTAGGACTGGATTCTCCAGCCAGCCATAGCAGGATTGGGGCAGACAGCACAATGGAGACACCTGAGACTCTTAGGAGCTATACTCTGATAACATTCAAAGAAAGGGGGAGGATGGTGACTTGACTGGAGGGCTTAGTCACCAAAAGAGTGCTGCACCTTTGCATCAAAGAGAGAGAGAAGTTGCAGAGCAGGTCACTGAGGCAATGGGTTGAGCAACTGCTGGACAAAGTATGGATAGTAGCAAGGTAATTCTTTAACTCTTGACTAGAACAGATACATTTTCTTTAATTTGCATTCATTACTGTTTAATTAATTTTGATCACTTCTTCCTTCACTGGTTTAATCTATTTGGAACAAACAAGAGAAACACCAAAATATTGCCAGAAAAATATTTTGTATTATTTTCTGCTTGGGTAGGACACACTGGGACACGCTGACTATATTCTAAAGGTTTAAATCCTTCAAGTTGACTTGTGTGAGTGTGGTAGATCAACCTCCTTGACCTAGACCAAAGCTTGAGCTCATGAGATTAACAGGCTAATTTTGTAAGCAAAAGAGATTTAGATGGGATCTGAGTTTGGGAAGCTTATCTGTATGGAACTTCCATATCTTTTGAGCTTTGTCTTCAGTGCACCAAGGTGGCTTACAAAAGTCACAGATTTCCTACTATATAAGCACCCTTTGTACATATGCCACGCTTAGACTTGTTCAGAAACCAACACATATTAACTAGTAGTTAACCATGGTGATTCACCAACACTCATCGCTAATCCTACATATTCACATGTAATTCACATAGAAAAAGCTAAAAAGCAAATAAATAAATCACAGAACACAATGAAAAAACAAGCTAGAAAGTGAGCACCGACATAAAGAGTAGGGACTGACATCAACACCATGCCAACTTATGAGCAATTCACAAGTGCTTAATGGAGACTAATTGCACTTAATTTACTAAACAAACCCACTTCCTTAAAATAAAACTTATGACTTGAGCAGAAAAGTTCTGCTCAGGAGTCCTTCATATTTTGAAAATAACTTAGTGACTAAAAAGGTTAAATGTAAAGTGACATGGAACACAATGAAAAAATAGCAACTGGGTTTGTAAACATCTATTCACACACAGCGTGCTCTAGTTGTTACCCAAGAAAATCTGCCGGCTAACAGCTGGAACTGGAATATACTCAAAATTTCCAACAGAAATTCAAAAAATCTTATGACACATAAGAAAAGACATCTCTTGATAGGTTACTTCAAAATGTATTAGTCATTGCATAGACCAGGCATGGCCAAACTGCAGCTTGTGAGCCGCATGTGGCTCTTCAAAGAAAAGGCGTGCCTTGCAGCAGGAAAGAGCACAGCAGGGAAGCAGTGTTCCCTGTAAGGTATGCTCATGCAGCAACCATCACTGACCTGCCCACACATCACTGCAGGGAGCTGCTTCAGGCTGGGGGAGTTAAAATCTCTTGCCTGTCAGGTACCTCCGCAGCCAGCAGCTCAGAGGAGGGGTGGGGACTGGGAAGGAGGGAGCATGGAGCAATAGCCCACAGCTCAGAGGAGGGGTTGGGAGGAGGGAGCCGACAGCTCAGAGGAGGGGCAGGGACACAGACACCAAGCAGGAGCCAGTTGCTCAGAAAAGTGGGCGGGAGGGGAGCAGCTGACAGCTCAAGGAAGCAATGGGGGCGGGTCTAAAAACAGAAAGGAACTTCAGGGAATGGAGGCAATGAGAGAACTGATTGAGGGGATTAAGGAGGAGACAAACTGTAAAGGACTTAAAGACTAACAAATTATTAAAAAAAACAAGGAATCTTGTGGCACTTAAAGACTAAGAGATTTATTAAATCTGTTATTCTTTAAGTGCCACAACACTCCTTCCCTTTTTTGCTTTACTAGACTAACATGGCTGTCCCTTTGGAACTTAACAAATTATTGTTAGCTATTTTCTGTTTCAAGATTTCAGTGTGGATTTTATTTTGCTTTGTTTTATTTATTTTTGTGTACTTTGTATATTTTTATTTTCTTTTGGTCTGTTTGGTTTGGATGGGTTTGTTCATTTGTTGTTTTGTGTTTACCTTATATCACATGCCATGGCAGTCTCAGTCCTGTCCACAGCACTTTACAAACTTAAGGGCACCTAATGCACTCTCTTTACAAGTTTGGTAGTCAGTAAAACAGGTAAGAAAGTCTTCCATTATATCAAAGGGAGAAGAAATAAGCCAATGAAGAATCCTACTCCTTCTTGCCAACCCTACAGAAACCGTTAAATCAAGCTCTGGACAGTTAAACAAGGAGTTTTGTGGAACTTTAAAGACTAACATTTATTTATCACATTTCTTCCATGAAAGCTCATGTAATAAATAAATGTGTTAGTCTGTAAAAGTACCACAGAACTTCTTGTTTGTTTTGCTGAACTAGACTGACATGGCTACCTCTTTGGAGCTCTGGATAACTGAGGCTTTTCAGAGACCCTGAGGCATTGGGACTAGGAATGAGCTGTTTTCCACAGCATCCTCCCCCTTCAGAATTATTTTATGCAGAATCCTATTCCACAAAACCAAGCCTGTTTTGAAAGACAAATGTTGGGCCATATATGGAGTAGGAAAGTGTATCCCAGGACAGTTGAGTTGGCATGGGAGAGAGAAGCAATGTTCCTTCTAAGCTGATGATGCAGCTGAGCAAGTTATGGATGCACCTGGGGAGCCAATGACCACTGTGTCAGGGAACTGGGGAGCCAGCAAGTTATGGATGCACTTAGGGAACCAGCGCTGGGTCAGGGAACTGGGAAGGAACTTGCTCAGCTGCATCCAAAAGTTGCTAAGCTGCATTATCAGCTTAGAGGGACCATTGCAGAGAAGTGTGGCATGGTGGGAGACAGGGGAAGAAGTGAGCAATGGTCGGGGACAACAGAGAAGCAGTGGCATGGTAAGAGACAACAGGGAAATGGCAGCTTGGTCAGGCCAGCAGGGAAGGGCAGCATGGTCAGGGCCAGCAGACAAGCAACGGTGTGGTTGGGGACTGCAGGAAAGCAGCAGCGTGGTCAGGGATGGGGGGGGGGAGAAGTGCAGCATGGTCAGGGAGAGCAGAGAAGCAGCAGCATGATAAGAGACGGCAGGGACGCAGCAACGGAGGTGGGGGGATGTGCGGCATGGTCAGGGCAGTCGCAGCATGTTGAGATTTTCTTATAGGCCCTAATGCAGTCTACACGTTCTTAAAATGAAATAATGTTTTACAAGTCCTAAACATGACATGGAATACTAAGAAACGAAAATACAAAGGAGAAAAGTTTAAAACTGAGTGTAGATTACTTTCAATTTTTGGCACAACTTACTGCTGTGAAGTATTGTATTCCAAAATGAAATTTGTTAAATCAAAACATTGTGCAATACTTAGAGATCAGCACCTGAGAGGGCTTTTACGTACTGAATTGACAAGATTTTAAATCGGCACTAGCCTGCAGTGTTCTACATCCAGTGACAACTAAGTTTTTACTGTATAGGCCTAGTTTTCATGGTAACCTTAAGCAATTATTAGAATCTGACATTAGTAGGATAAATATTTGCCCTGTTTTTAAGGTAAAATTAAAGTGCACAATGGATTTTAAGCTTAGTAATTTTGGAGTAGATAAAAGCTTGTGGTTATATGCCTCAGTGAGGCTCTTGAAGGTTTAATAATCAACTTGTATGGCTCTTGATTTCCGTAAGTTTGGCCACCCTCGGCAGAAACCTAAGCTACCAGACAAAGGAACACAGCTACTATTTTGAGACAGACTATCTTCTTTCTTAGTACGTTGGCCCCTCTTCCCTGACTTTAAAGATTGCACTGTCAGTGCAATGGCATCAGTCCTGCCTGACATCTCTGGTTCTTTGCTCCATTAGCCTTTGCTATGGGTGTGACTCAGAGGTATAGGATCACAGGCTATTGAGCAGCCTGTTAATATACCATAAATATCAGAGAGATGGAAGGAGAGTCAGCTTGAGCAGCCTGCAGCTGAGTTGCTTGCTGGTGTTTCACCCAACTGCATGCATGCCTTTGCTGGTTATTATAACCCCCTTATCCGAGACATACTACATTCTCTCTCCAATGGTTGCTGCCCCTGGGAGAGGCAACACAGAAATTTAATTTTCTTATTGTTTCACTACTCTCTTTGCTGGATTCTGTTTTTAGTTTGTAACTTCTTTCTGTGTAGTTCCTTAAGTACAGGAATAAAGAGGTTAAAACCAAAGATTCAAAAGGGTCTTGCCTCAGCCTATACAGAGATGTCAAAGGTAAAGGCAGCCAGGGATACTGAGAGTTCCAAGTATAGAGGAAACTAAACGGGGAATCTATGATCATTCGCTATAGGGCCCTGCAACTCTTAGGGCCTTTCCCGCATTTAGGCTTCTTTATATCCAACCAACATCTCCCTCTCAATCTATAGCATACTAGTCTAATGAAAGGCAAATTAGGCTGTTTTTATATGAACCACTACATACTTTTTCATACAAGGATACCTATAAAACTGCTTAAGATTTAGCAGTCTGCCTTCCAACTAGGGTAGCCTGGCTAAAGCTAATGCTAACTACTTACAAATGTAGAGGGAAAGAATGGTGGAGAGGAAGTATGAAAAATTGGAAACTGAAGATTAAAGGATACCAGAAAAGGACAGACGTGATAGCCTGTGTTTTTGTTCTTTGTGTTACTGAGTTACTTTTTAGTACATTCTTAGAAGACTGTAGTAAAGGGGGGAAAAAGGAGTAGTTTATACCTGGAACTCTCAGCTCTTAGAAATTTCTCTCATTCACTTCAATCTTTGGAACAAATTATATCCTACTATCTAATCTCAACTGCAGCCAAAATCTCTGATAGCATATCATTGCATTCATGGCTACTGAAATCCAGCAGTGTTCTACTGCAGTGCTGTTTAATCTTTTTTCATTTGAGGACCCCTAGCATATTTCAAAGGGAGGTGGAGACCCATTTGAAAAGTCTTGGACATAATCTGCAGATTACCAGATCTGCAGACCACAGGTTGAAAGCCATTGTTTCTAATGCTGCCATCCAATATGTTTTATGAAAAGTCATGTTACATCAGTTTCTCTGAAGATTTGTAGTTTAAAGTCCAGTGGTAAATTAGTTTATTCACATAATGTCAAAAAACAAAAACATACCTAGTTTCCATATATCACTATCTACTGTGTGTTCCTATCAGATACAATGTGTTGAATACTCATGGTTTGGTTTGTAGCAATTCTAAAATACTATGTTACATAGAATTGCTATAGCCATCCAATTGATTACACTGTAAGCCTCCAAACCATAAAGATATGTCATGTATCCAATAAAAAATCATATACACCTACTCAAGTAAAATAGTCACTGGCACATTTTAAATGTCCTGTATATATCCACTTCTCCTTTGGGATTACACAAGCATTCAGAAACAATTCTTCCTAATTATTTGTTGTAACAACAAAGCTTGTGCAATGTATTAAATAGTTCAATGGTATTTCATTTCCCAATCTGTTAGCTAACAACATATTTATTTTGAATAGGTGAAGACCTGCACTATAATACTGTCCATTAGCATTCAATGAAAACGTATGAGAAGTGTTAGGAAGCTATAAACTAAATATTAAAATGCATGAATGCTTTACATGGTGGAGTATATAATCTTGTGATAATTACATCCATTTAAAGATGAGGCATTCAAAATTGCCACCTGTCCACTTACTGAAGGAAAGCAAATCAGAATCGTGCAGATAAAAATTGTGGCTTGTCCTCCAGATGAACATTTTTAACATGCATTAGGTCCAGTTTTAAACCTTCTGGGATGATGGTCGTGCTGAGTTCAGCCTTTTTTGAGGTATGTTTTATTTACTGTATATGTTCTCTGCGTGATTAAGCAATATTCTAATTATTATTTATTGATGCATCTGATATGTAAAAAAGGACTAACATCCAATAACCTCAAACTGACCCTTGCAGAATATTTGTTGCATGTTAAATAAAAATGTACTGAAAAAGAAAAACAATTAACAATAATCTGCAGTGAAATTCATTCATGCTGTAAAGGTCATGTCAAAGTCCACATGTGAGTTTCACATAAGAACAGCTTCTCAGTTGTGCCTGTGGGATTCACACCAGCCACATTTAAGCCAATACAAAGCATTACAGAAGGTGCAAGCTAGGAACGGTCTGCAGACCCATGTCAATGGTATCTACCGGCCCGAGTACATAGGAACACTGGTAGAAATATTCCCAGAACATTATTCTAGTAATATACTTGGATAATTACTGCCTATGATACTGGAGAGTGGGAAGAAGCATGGCCTTGAACCCTGGCCAGGAGCTGTAGTAGTAGAATTCACTTCTGACTGTTCTGCATGACTCCCACATGAAGCCTGGATAGTTTTATTCAAAATGAGTGAATTTCTCCCTTAGCTATACAGCTTTTAAGAAATTGTGGCTTTCCGTATTTTCACTGGGTTCAGTAAAATGCAAAAGTTGTAACAATGTACCAATAGTTATTAATAACCCAAACTCAGCATGTCTTCATTTCACAAATGTAGTTATTTTACAATGAAAGAATGAAAACGTCCTTTCACTTAGTCAGTCTCCTTTTAGTTCTTATAGTTGTGTTCTGACACCACAGCAAAGTTTCTGCTATCTACAAGAAAGCTGCTCTTATCTGCTATAGCTCCTGATAGTTTTGAGGAATGGAATGGAAGAGCACCATAATTATTTGCAGCATGAAGTTCAACAACATCTATAGTGCCATCCCTTTTGTTATTCATAAATTTCTTGGGCAAACTCGAAGACTAACCAGATAGCTCCCTATGCTGTTAAGGCATACTTTAAAAATTGTTGTCCATGTTTAATTAAGGAAACAATGATACTACTTAAAAGATGCAGTTGCCCTAATGTTAATCTGCCAAGTAGTGAATGTGACAGAATGGAATTAGTGCAATTTACCAATACAGAATGATTAAAAAGGGCACAACAGCATAATTCCTGAAAATTAATCTTAAAAAGGCCTTAAGCTGCAAACTTACAGTTCTTCCTCAGGCAAAACTACCTTTGAAACAAGAGGAGGGAGGGTGTGTTTTTAAATCCTAAAAGTAATCAATCTACCCCCCAAAATTACATTTTCTTTTATAGAATAGTAAAACACAAGAAATGTCCCTCTCCCTTTGTTGAAACCAATTTTCCCCTTACAAAGTTCTTTCTGCATCAAACTCAGTGCTAACTGAAACATGGACTCTTGGTAAAGCTACTGGGATTGCATATTTATCAGAGAATTTGAATCATACTGTTTAGGAAAAAAAACAAAACAAAACAAAAAAAAGAGTCCTGTGGCAAATTAAAGACAATTAAATTTCTTCAGACATAAGATTTCATGCGTTCCAACCCACTTCAACAGATGCAGGATGCTTGCAGCTTGGAGCCCAAGAACGCTTATGCCCGGAGAAATTTGTTAGTTTTTAAGGTGCCACAGGACTCTTGTTTTTGCCTTACACAGACAAACACAGCCATCCCTCTGCATGCTGTTTAGAGTTTCCATCAATAAAATGTAATTTAGAATTCAAATTTAAAGGGGGTACATAATAGATCAAATTTATTGTACCCTTTGCCATCGCAACTCAGTTTTCTGCAGTCATCCTGCCATAGCTAATGGCATGACTCCTGTAGAAGCAATTCACAAAGTATTTCCCTGTAATTGTTACATTGCTTGAGAGGTTAATATTATTATCGACTAAAGAAGAGGAAACAGAACTCATCAGTCATGTCTTCATAATTAAGTAAAAGAAGAACTGGTAAGTAGAGGAGAAAATGGTTTATGTTTCAAAATACAGTGATTTATAAATTATATTCTAATTTTATCTATTATACTCATGATCTGAGCTCAAACACTTTCCTCCTCATTTAAAATAAATAAATAAATAATGCACTATATTTAGTACTATAATAAAAACGGTTAACCTATTGGCATGAACACTTCTTCAGGAATAAATATTTTCAAAAAAATCTTACAGCACACATTAAACACAGATATTAAAATGAGGAGTGAGGAAGGGTCAGAAAACAGGATGTTTAATTATGGATCTTGCTTCTTAATTGAAAATGCAAAATCTCTCTAATTCTGGCATCTTCAAGGCAATCTTGTCAATGTGTTTGGGACATTACAAAATGATGTTTTATTTCCAAGAATTTACTGGAGAACAGATCTTTCAAAACAAAATTAAAATAAATTAGATTTAACATACAGTCCTTGCACCCAGGTTCAGCTGAGGTGTCTTAATATGCGTAATTGTCAAAGTGGAAGACATATTAAAATACATTCTCCTCAGAGAAAATACATTGCTTTATTCACCTGAAAAACTATTTAAACACCAAACACCCAATCCTTATTCACACAAAAGTCCCAAATATTCACCTTATTTTTTAAACAGAAAGAATGGGTCCAAACCAAGAAGCAACAGGATTGATTATTATAAATAAAATAATGTCAGAATTTATCCATAAGTTTAAATTGCCTCATAATATGAGTGACTGTTTTGGCCCTGCTACAGAACAAACCTATCTCTAACATTTATATTTATTTGATGGCAGAGTGGCTTTAAAGTTGAGAATAAAATAGGAAAAATGTTCATGCAAAATATTGTACTGTATGTTGTAGATGCAGCAATCATAGCACAGCTAATGGTTTACGCAAAAATGCTTACAGCTAACAACAAACTTTTTCTTTTTTGCTCTTTACACCCCAATGGTTATACTATGGCTTTGATCTTTCAACCAAAAACATGTTTGATTTTAAGCCCAACTAAACAACATTTTAAAAGCAATGTGCCATGGATTAAATGCTTCAGTGGAGTTTCTCAGATCAAATGGGTGACAATGCAGTCAATATTACCAGAAATCTAATTTTCAAAACTCTGAAACAGAGAAACTGCACTTTATTTTTATGAAGCATTCTCATTCAAAGGTAGTATGTCACTAATATATTTAGTAAAATACTTGCTTTTCTAGCATCATTTACCAACAATATAAACTACATAAAACATACTAAGTTTGTATCTGGCTTGTTTCTATCAAGCTAACATATTTTAAATATATTTACTGATGATTAATGCTCACTGAGTCTATATTATCAAACATATACACACTTTCAGCTATCTTTACAAAAATTCAAGCTGAATGCTAGTGTATATGCACTAACATTTATTTTTTATGATTTAGTGCTTTCTCCTGTTGTACGTGTGCTTTTCTGAATTTTTAAACTTGAATATCAAAATTACATATAACGTGTAAAAGGAGAGAAAAGGAAATTTAAAAAAAAATACTTATAGCACAGCAAACAAGTAGAGAAATTCTTTAAGATACCTAAAAAACAAAGCATTTTTCATCTTTGGACTTTTAACTAGGTGAAACATATAACTAAGAAAAATATCCCTTTACATCAGCAGTTATATAAATAAAGGGCTCTGAAGGTAGCTTATTAATATTAGCAGTTAACAGTAGTGCATAAATTATCAAGTTATGGCTATATATTTCAGTACAGTAAGAACTTTTTAAATCACTTAATACTACTTTATTCCCCAGATCTTTATGTTTAACAGAGCAATGCCTTCAATTTACACACACATTTCTCTAACTGAAACATTTATGATTTTTTAAGCCTTTGTCCATATGAGAAAAAGCTTACCTGTTTACCACTCTGTTTACCTTTATACTGAAATAATTTTAGCAAAAAAGTTTATGACCTCCATGCATGCTGTTTAGCCTAGCTGAGCTGCTAGACATCAGTTTGCAATACAGGAATTATTAATAGGGGAAGCAGGGAAAACTTACCTAATTTTCATTTTACTATATGAAAATAAATATTCAGGTGCATATTCTGAACCAACTTAGATGACAGTTGCAGCCCATGTTTTGTAATGGTCATGATGCCAGTAACATTCATAAGACCTCATATCAAGGACAATTTTTTTCACCAATGCTTCAAATACTAACTTAGTACATGTAATAGGGCGTTTTACTGTACGTACCATTAACTTAATTCTAAGTGTAGCTTTTCACTAATTTGCTCCAGTCCACACTAGCTTTGCTGTAAAAATGTGTGCATACTGCATGCTATCCAATGCCTTTTGAAGTCAATGGGAATCTTTCCATGGACTTCAATGGATCAGACCTAAAGCATGCAACAAAGCTTTCATTAGTCCCCATACTATAATTATGCAGAAGGAAATAATTTAGAAAACAGTATATATACATGTTAATGAAGTATATAAAATATGAAATAAAATGATGCTACATAGTAACATCTGTCCAGTAAATGTGTTAAACATGAGCGGTGTCTTCAGGAACACATACCGAGCTCTACGCATTAACATGTACATCTGTGGTGGCCTTTTTCCATATCCATTCTATGCATGATCTTGCTCCCAGCTTTGCCACTCTCTGGATTTGTGAGCACAGATTTAACCAATTGCCATAAAAAGGCCAGCATTTACTCAAAGTGTCTCTAAAGCACTCATCCCACAAAGACAAAACATGTTTACCTTTATATACTGTGTAGTGCATTTACTTAAGTATAACAACAGTTATTTCTCTGTTCTTAAGATTAGATTTTGGAAATGTGAAATAACTGAGGTTTCTAGGATTCTATTTGGGAACAAAAGAATTGTTATATCAGATCAGCATTCCAGCTACTTCCATATCCTCTGTCTAGGAATGACTAGTATCAGATGCTATAAAAGAAAGTGCATAAAACCCCACAGAAGACAATTATGGACTAGTATGGCTATGGCAACATTTCTTAATAACCTCCATCATTTAGGGGTAACTTTATAACTTGAAGCATTAAGATTTATAGTTCTTAACATTCTTATCAAATATGACTTGTTTCAATAATCTCATATCTATATATGTGTCTAATTATTTTATGAATCCCACTAAATTCTTGGCCTCAGTATCTTTTGTCAGCGAGTTCCACATGTCAATTATCAACTGTATAAAATAAGATAAATCAAAACAAAAAATTCCACTTTTCAGCTTTAAATACATTGGCTTTCAATTTGATTTGTTTTTACCCTACATTATGAGAGAGAGTAAATAGGAAACTACGATGTACTTTCACCGCATCCTTCACTATTCTCTACTCTCTCATATCTCTTCTTATTCATGTATTATGTAAACTGAGCAATCTCAGTCTGTCTAAGAAATACTGTGGTGGCATATTGCAGCCATTTTTTCCTATAGACAACTAAAATAATAGAACTGCATAAAGAGGAAGAGTCATAATTATTAATTAGTGTATCAGTCTCAAGTAACATTCTGCAATGGAGTATGATATAGTGCTCTTATTTATAATGATTCATAACAAGAAAATAAAATATACCTCTGATCCTTTTCTTCACATGTTGCTATATACATAATTTGGATAACTATATTATCTTACTTTTTTGCAGATGTATAAATGGAGAAGTATTTTCACAAACTTGTATTTTTCATGATTTAGAAATTGCACCTAGCTCTTTAAAGAAACCAGAAATTGAATAGGAATCAGGCATCCTAACATGTAGTGTAAGAAACAGAAAATATAATATGATTTCCCTACATTTCTTTTTATGAGCTCATTCTACAATACTACAAGCGTAGTGCAGCAGCAGGTATCTCTTTGCAGGACTCAGATATAGATTTCTATCATAGTAGTTTATATCTATAAAAAGTAAATAAAAAGTAAGTTCAGCTACATACACTGAAGGATGATTTTACTAGAAGTTTATTTAAAAAAAAATATTTTGATTCTGCAAGTAACTCCATTGAGATGGACTCCTGCACAGATAGACTCAACAGAAGAATCTATATTTCTACACTATAGAAGTTATTAACTCAGGCTGATCTTGCAAAAACTTAATATTGCATATATAGGGATTACTAATATAAAAATACTGACAGCATATATACAGTGTGTGCAATACCAAGTGTTTGCAGTATTGGTGATATAGTTAAAAATATCTGATGTACTCATATCTCCATCCATTGCCATGGATATGTTTTAATTATAGCCACATACTCCACACATGCACTATGAGATAATTATATGGAATCTTTCATGCTTAGATAAAATATTCTTCCTTTATAAAATAATTTAATAGTTTACTGAGTAATCTGATTCATGTAGTTTTAACAGAAAAATGGTAGAGCTTATATTTCTACAGCACTGTGAACTAAAACAATTAGGTTCTCTGATTTACTTAGCCAGGCATTATAGTGCTTCTAAATTGAAACAAATTGGCAAACACTGACTAGAGTTCCCAGAAGCTGGTCTACCAAAATATTTATTGAGCTGACACATTTTCTAAGACTACAGCTAGGCAGTCTTCCTGCCTCAGGGAGCCTCAAACTCCAATATTAAAGACAGAGCTTGACCAGTATTCAGAAGACAGTTTGTGATTTCTTTTCTTTACCATATGATAAACAGAAGAGAACCGCTGTATCACTATTATTTCTAAGTTTTACTCATACTGCTATCTCAGCTTTTATTATGCACTTATTTGAATATTTATATTATTCAAAAGGGTATTATTGGGGGCAAGTGATAGGTTAGTGTTTCACAGTGTAAAACACTGGTGGTATAATTTATCAGAGTGTATTGTTCCTTGCAAACAAGATTATGTCATTAATCACAGGCAAAGCTTTTAGAAATAAAATGATTTTCTGATATTATGGATATTCATTGCCTCTGCAGATAATAGGATCTTACAAAGTTGGGCCCAACGCAGTTTTCAATGAAGTAAGTTAAACTCAAAGATCAGATGATAACTAAACTAACAATGTTATAATGATATTTACCTTACTTTGTAATACAAAATGTTTCAGAAGCTAATAAGTATTTCTGCTTAAAAGGTGAGAAGTTAGTATCAATCAAAAGGGTGCATTAGAAAAGAAATTTTGTATTCCGCATAGAATTAAAACAACACCGCTCCTGCAATTCACTCTAGGTTTTTTGGGGGTAGGAAGTTGCGAGAGGAAGTTTATAATTGCAAAAGAACCCCTGAAAACACATAATGAACTATTATGCAGACTAAAACATAAATAGTCAAATTATATTTTGCAATGCAAAAAGTGTATGGATACAAGAGAAAAAAGGTGGGGCAAATTCACTCTAAGAGCTTACAACAAAATTGGCATTTCATTTCAACATGACAACAGCCTTCTTGGCAGCAGATTAGTTTAACATTGAGCATCCCAGCAAAACAGTTATCCATTTTAGAGTGCATAATAATTCATTGTTGCCCTTCACTGTACATTAAATGTCACCCATCATAGTGACAGGAATATAAAAACGATTGCAGTGTAGTCAGAAGCCAAGATGAGAGCTGTTAATGCAAGCACTTTGGACATGGTCTTTGTAACCTCACTAAACTATCAGAATACCATTTTAAAAACAGCACAGTTTTTTTCTCAAGCATTTCTAAATGTAAACATAGTATGCTTTTTAAATTACAAAATAAAATCAAACAACGAAGATTTCATATGAAAAATTAAAACTAGTTTACATGATAATATTCATTTTCATTGAGTTTAGCCAAAAGTTATTCACATTTTCTAACATTTTGACTATTTAATTTAGTGAATCCTTTTTAAATACTTTTGTGTAATTATGATACTAAGGAAAATAGGCATGTCATTTTGAAGTAATATCCTGAAAGCTCTTCTTGACATATAGTACCTCTCAAAACCATGTCCTTATTGCTGGATCAAATCCTCAGCATTTTGTTCTCTGTTTACAAATTCTTATTAAGAGAAAGCCAGTAAGAGACTGGCCTGAATAAAGCCCTCATGATTCGTCCAGACTAAACAGAACATTATGTGACAACATTTCTTTCTTTAAATATGTGATGGCTCCAGTTCAGGAAGGTACCTAAGAACATACTTGATTTCAAGTATGGGATTAGTCCTATTGACTTTAATGGGACAACTCACATACTTAAAAAGGGTTTTTCAGTATCTTAATCAATTGGGACCTTCAGTTCTGTTTTAAGGAAAATTTAAAGAGAATTTTTGATAGATTAAATCTATTAAGAAACATAATGAGGGTCTAGTTTTCCCAGGCACTCAAGCACTCTTGGTTCCTATTAACTTTAGATGGTAATAAGGGAGTTCTGCCCCTTGTAAGTATTAGCCCTTAATGCTTACTTGGTACCTAGTCTGCAATCTAAGGAGACATTTTTATGTTTCATTTAATGACTCTTGACCCATATTTCCTTCTTCACAGCAAAATATCTTAAAATATCTGATAGTTTCACTTTTAGCAATATTTCAAACAAAGCTGCTTATCTAGCCTGTCAAAACTATTTTAAAAGAGTACTTCAGGCCCACTCATGCTCCTCCCAAAAGCATTGAAAGATTTGCTGCTGCCTTCAATGGAAACACTATAGGTCTATCGCCTAAGATCTAATTCTAGCTTGCCAGCTGATTACTAAGTTGTCCCAACATTTTTCATCATTCTGTTATTCTTCTCAGCACTATCTCATCACTGCACATTCAATATTTTTACAGAGATTTCAACTAATATTACATTTGAGATATGTTTGGTTTTGCTTTGTTTTTTTTCTTCCCTTTGAGCTAAGATTCTAAGTCAATGAAGTCCTTAGGCATGTACCTAACTTCAAATGCATTAACAGTCTAAGTGAAATCAGTGGGACTATATGTATGACTAAGCACATGTGCAGGTGCTTTGTTGAAGTGGGGCTTACATAGTGGGCAAAACTGAGCATCTTCAAGTTTCTTTGATTTCAAGAGGAGCAACTTTGTGTCAGCTCTCAGGATTAGGTACAACCAATTTAAGAGGCTAACATCTGTTTGACAAGTGAGTTTAATCTCTCCGTCGTGCCTTTTTCATGGTTGACAGGAGGAATGGTTCTACTCTTCCTGAAATCCATTCTCTGGTTTTTCTTATTTCACTGCAGAACTAACTTTATGTTTATATCTTCAAAGCCTTTCAAAATTTGTTCCTACCTTAACTAATTGCTCAATTTTATTACAAGATTGGCATTGCCCTCACTCTGTCAGACATGCCAATTTCAATTGTCTGATTCTTCAACAAGCATCTTCAGACTTTCTTCCATGACACCTGTGATGGGGTATCCACCTCTGCCTTCCCCCACAGCAGGTAAATCAGGTTGTTATGCCAATTAACCTGATATGGTGCTCTTGGAGGAGACGAAGGCCTGGAAGCCTCGTTGATGATACAGCCAGCAAGTTGAGTCAGAAAAAGGCCACAGGGAAAACCGTCTACACTCACTTGGTATGAGAAGGGAGACGTATTCAGGGCTACAAAGTCTGAGAAGAAACCAAAGATAGGAATTGTCAACTGTTACTTCCTAGGAGGAAGGAGTTTTGGTTGATAAACCTACATGTAAGGGACCAGAAGATACAGCAGGAAAATAGTAATTTGGCCTGGGGAAAAAGCAGAAGGGAGTTGTTAGAAATAAGGTCCCTTGGCTGGAACTTGGAGCCGTGTCACCAGGGTTGCCCTACCAACCTTTGAAAAGTGACACAGGCCTTGGCCCAGACTGAAAAACTATCTGGAATGTCATACGGACAGTTGTCTCAGTGGGACTGTGATCCCCAGAAGACTTCACTGGAAGGCTGAGTTACAAAAAGGAACCACTGCAAATCCTGAACAGTTACACAATTTGAGCAATTTGTTGGAAGAAGAGGTATCAGACCTAACTGGAATTAATTTCTTGACTCAACCACAAAGAGGAGGAGGATGGCAACTGAACTGCAGGACACTGCCCCTTATGTGTAATAAAAAATCCCAGTCAAAAATCCAAAAATCTGCTACCTCATTGCCTCTCCCCAGTCCATTTGCGAAATCTCTTGTTCTGTAATATAGACAGAAAATTGCAGACTCGTCACAATAGGCAGGTTGTGAGCTATGATAACTCATCCGGACTGCTTAAGAACTGCACATATCCTATCATTTTTTTGAGCATTTCCCCCTACTCTATCCAAACTTTTAATCTTTTCTTCATATTTCTTGTTTTTTACATTTACACTCTGGGATAGACTGTCATTTCGTTTGTGTCTATATAGGGCACAGCAAACTGAGACCCAAACTAAGTTATCTTGTGAATTACCACAATATGAGTGCTAAATAACATCTATTCTTGAAAATAAAAACATGTTACAAGATCACTGGGATCCAAATTAGATTCCCAGAATCTGGAGTTGTGAATCTTCACTGTCTTACTCTATTCTAGTTGGCTGGTAAGTGAAAATGATTACAGAAGGTGCAAAACTATGAAGCATTAGTTGCAGTGTGCATTTACAATTCTTACTGACCTTAATGAAGCTTATAAGGAAGCAGAACTGGGCCCTCTGACAGAAGAAAAAGGCTAAGATTTTAGACCTCTTTCACATAGGAGCCTTTAATATCAGCAATGGCATCTTATCTAATTGAAAATTACATTTGAAACAAAGTAAAAATTCCTCCAGCTATGTCTACACTTAAGACGTTAGTCTGAACTAAGTTGATACAAATTAATTAATTTGAACAAATATTAATATATTCAAACTAAGTTAGTTGAATTAACATGCCCCACTGAAAACCTAATTCAAACTAGCATGTCCATGCCCGGGACTTGCTGATTCGGCTTAGGAGGGGGGCACCAAGGAAAGTTGGTAACATGACCCCTGAGAAAAGCCACTCTTCTCCCAATCCCAGAGAAAGAGGAAGGCACTTCCTCCCAGGGCAGGGCTGTAAATTGGTTTTCTGGCACCCCCTCCATCAAGGCCCTGATCTGGCCTGGGGCCTGATTCAGCCCCAGTCCCCTGACCAGGCAGGTAGTGCCTTCCCTGCCATCGGCTGAGCGCAGCCAGGGCCAGGCAGGGGGTGCCCTGGCTGCACTGAGCTGGGCAGTGGGAAGGCACCCACCCACCCGGCTTTAGCCATGATGGCCAGGTGGAGTGGAAGGCATCCCCTGCCTGGTCCTGGCTGCGACTAGATGCCTTCACCTCCACTCTACCAGTGTGGCTAGAGCCAGACAGAGGGATGCCTTCCCTTCCGCCCAGCCAGTGTGGCTAGAGCTGGGTGGGGGGATGCCTTCCCCGCCACTGAGCCAACACGGCTACGACTGGGCAGGGAGGATGCCTTCCCCTCCACCCAACCAGCACAGCCAGAGGCGGGCGGGGGGAGAGGGGTGCCTTGCCTGCCACCCAGCTAGCGTGGCTAGAGCCAGGTGGGAGGGTGGCTTCTGCGGGCACCTTGGGGACCAGGATAGGAAAACTGGTGTCCGGGAGGGCATGAAAGCCAGCCAAGCCAGCTTTCCTGCCCACCCACCACCGGCTTTCCTGTCCCAGTCCCCAGGGCCCTCCATGCCTTCCTCCTTACCTGGCTGGCGGGGGTCCTAGGAGGTCCCAGGAGGCTGCCCTGGACATTTCATGTAGCCAGAGGGTGATGAGGGCAAGGTGGAAAATGAACTCCCCCAGCCCCAGCCCTAGCCTGGCTTCCAGAGGTATGTGCCTTTGGCAAAGGCACATTCGTCTTCAGGGCCAGGTAGGGTCAGTCTTGTGGCCTCTGAAATTCAGCACCTGGAGCTTTGCCCTATTCACCCTGCTGTAGTTGCAGCCATGTCCCATGGTGCCATGCATCCTGGGAGGAAGAAGCTTGAACCATGTTTAGTTTGAACAAACAGTTAGTTCAAACTAACACAGCTCCATTAGTTCAAACTAAAGGGAGGTTTTGCAAGGTCGAACCAAGCTTTCCTAAATTCAAATTAAGGACTTCCTTAGATCAAATTAATGAAAGCCAGTATGCCCATGCACTAATTTAGTGTGAAATTAAGCCTCTTTAATTTGAACAAAGTTACAAGTGTAGATATTGCCTCTCAGGAATGAAGGATGCCCTGATGAGGATTTTGACAAGATTAACTACCACCTCTGCACTAAGATGCCTGGTTAGAAAAAAGAGGGAAGAAAAAGGAATAAAGAAAAGTATGTGGATAAATACGACTAATTAGAATTCCCTTTTTTATATGTTTTTGTAGTTTGACATTATCTTTGCATATTGCATATGTACAGTAGAACAATGCAATGTAAACATTTGTTAACTGTTCCAGTGTTTCTTTTGAACATGACTTGTGGCTTATACGGTGTCAGCTGCAAAAACAGATTTTTGCAAAGATTTAAGTAGAATTTGCTCAGTAGAATCTAAGATCATATAATAAACTACACCATCTCCTTCTCCAATTCATAGCCAAAGAACAAATGCATTTAGTCCAGAAAAAAATAAAGCTCACAGTAAAGAAACTACTGTAGTTTCAACTGGCTGAAAATTGCCTTCCAACAGCATGAGGGAGGGCACTATGCTACAGAAACAATATAGTAAGATTCCTAGCAAAATAAGTTTGAGTAGATAACGCACTGCAGCTCCTGAGCTAGAGATTATGGGTTTGAGTCCCATCTGGAGTAAAAGGTTCCTATGATGTTGTTGTAAAGGCCAAGACTATAATGTTGTTCAAAAAGAACTAGATAAATTCAGTGAGGCTAGGTCCACCAAAAGCTGACAGGCAGGGACTGCTGTTCACCAGATGGTGGGGAATGACTAATGGGATGGATCACTTGATGATTACCCTGTTGTAGTTATTCCCGCTGAAGCATGTGGCATTGGCCACTGTCAGAGGACATGTTATTGAGCTAGACAGACCATGGGTCGGAGGGAGCATAGCTGTTATTATATCAACAAAGGTGCACATTAATACCAAATGTGCATCCTAGTCTCGTTTAAAACAAAAATCTTTTGTTGTAGAAAAGGATGATGAAGTCCCTGCTAAAGATTAGGGAGCCATATTCTACCCCCTGCTTACACAGTGAGGAGCCAGTGAATTCCTTCCATTCAGGTTGTTCCCTGTCTCCTCTATAACAACAATGCAGAAGTTCTGCTTCTTCTGGCTGAAGAAATATGGAAGTGGAAAGAGGGCTGGAAGATTTATGGTGGCAAGAGCTTGATATAGCATGCTTCTCCCTTTGGGCACTGGAATTATGCAAATGATCCCATTCACAGCAGTAACTCCACCACCTCCATAGCTTTCATAAGCTGCAACTAGCTTTATGTATCTACTTGTGACTTTGCAGAACTGGTGACCCTGTAGTCAATACTGGTGCCACATGCATGTAATAATTCCCCATGCTAACATTCATCAGACTATTGATGAACAAAAGCTGAATCTAGGTCATGTTATGCTTTGCTGACTCCTGATGCTACAAATCTCTGGACTTATCTGTTAAAGACCACAGCCCAACGGTACCAAGTGGCCATGTTGCTAATAAGGCAGAGCCAGAAAATGCATACTACTGCACCTGCTGCTTGTCAGTAGGATTGTCCTTGAGCATCTGGAAGGAAATGTGCCTCATCTACTGAATGTTATCATGTCAAAGACTGAATCTGACTTCTTTCTTCATATCTCAGAACTTGCACCGAATCAGTAGACACAACTTGTCTGTCTGTTTCAAATTTTAAATAAGCCTCTAAATGTTTTGCTGAATTCACAATAAAGAAACTTACAATTTTGTATCAGACAGTCTTAACCACATCATTCTTAGGTATGGATAATAACTGCAAAGAGGAAATTAGGAAGTTTCTTTTTAATGTATACCTGGCCAGTGAAAGCACCAATGTGGTTTCCAGAAGAGAGATCAAAGGGAATTGTTATTTTAATTTAAACAATAGCACTGTCTAATGCAGACAAGATGCACATTACATGTATTTGGACAGCTTCCATGTACAATTACTTTTTACTAAAAAAAGATGAATAAGATGCTATCTTCACTGGTGACATAATAACATTAGTTTCAAGGACCTCTAGTAGCAGAAAGAAGGGAAGACACCTGTGCTAGCCATCAGCTCTCTAAGCAGTCAGAATGTCACATGAATCCAGCAACCGCAGTGCAATTCCTACAATCTAAAAACTCTTCAATTTTGCCCAAAAATTTCTCCCAGTCTGAACTTCTCTCATTCTGTTGTTGCCCTTCTGTATAAGAAAAGAGGCTTCTGCTTGCAGTACGTATACAGTCATCATGCATTCAGTCTTTGCTTCCAAGGATTTATCTCTGTCTTCTCATCAAGGCAGAATTAAAAAACAAACAAACAATTAAAAAAAAAAACATATGGGAGGGTAATTTCAGCAACCACATAATGCTCGCATGTGTGTGTCACTTTAAATTTCTAGTACCTGTTAGTTCTTGAACTATTTTTCTAATTCTTAGTCTCATTGTGGTCCCCCCACCACAAACGTACTACTCAGCCATAGAGGTTACTTTTACCCCAATAGTCAGATGAACGGAACAACCCTATTAACACCAGGAACTTCCTCACAAGTGAACACTATAACATCATCAAAGAGCTAAAGATGTCTAACAGAGTCCTTAAAGGGCTAGGCTACTGTATTTCTGGGCTCTCTGACATCCTTCTAGGATTTCTACTTCTACAGCGTAAGTCAATCTATGGAGGAGAGAATTCCATCATACCACCGTCTCGTCTCCTGCTTCAGCTGATTGAGTTGCAGGGAAGTTAAGAACTCTGTAGAACTTTAAGTAATGCATATGTATCTTTCATCCATGCCAAGTATAATGGCAGCTTTCACCCCTCTGTTGAGGAACTTCTTTACTACCTTTATGTCAGGACAGTCTGCCACGCAACATAAATGTGGAGAATGGCTGTCACACACCAGCTTTCATATGTTTTGGCTACTGATTCAGGGGAGAGGCAGGTATTTGTCAATATTCGATGACAATATGCAGTTTATCTAAGTTTATTTGTCAAAATATTGTTTATGAGATCCACATATGCACTGGGGTGTGCTGGTGAATTAGAGCCTCCCTATTTGAAGACACTGAGGAGGGTTCTGAATTAACTAAAGATATGGATTTAAGGTAGATTAGTTCAACTGCATTAAATCCTTGTATGAAAGACTCAATTAGAAGTCAGTCACCTTAATTTGGTTTTGTTTAATTCACTTCAAAAGTGAAAAGAGAAGCCGTTAGGTGGACAAGGTTTATATTGCTAAGACTCAGGCAAGGTATACTAATGCAAGCACAAATAACAGATTGGCCATGTAAAAATGCCCATGTAACATTTAAGAGCATGCCTTACTGTAGCAGTCACTGCTTCCAAAGTTTGGACTCTTTTCTCTTTGGACAGAAGGGTAAAAATTATTTTTATCTGCTACTGTGTAGTAACAGTAAACCAACACCTTCCTCATTTTAACCAAAAGTAAAGTACCTGTGTGTCACAGCTAATGCTCCATAATAGGAAACTGGGCAAACCTAATGGTATTTTTCCTCCTTATTTCTCTTGGCCAGAGCTGGCATGTTGCATTATTGGGTGCCTCCTGCAGACATCTGAAAGGGCATTTATGGCACTGCTGGGTCTCAAATAGAGTTGCACGTACCCAGATAAAATGGAGTATGTTAACATTGAAAAGTTTCCTGTATGTCACCTATGCATTTCCTCACTTCTTGTTTTGAAGACTACATGCAACTGTGGTTGAATTAGTTTGATTTTGCATGGATAAGGTATCCAGCTGATGCTATTTCAGTGTGGACATGACAATCTGATACCTCAGGAGACCAGCATTTGTCTGATTACTCATGTCAGGGGAACAACAGTCTATACCCAGGATTTCAGGTTTTAATTTACACAATGCTATATTTTGTGCTGTGCTACTGATGCTTATTGCCCTGTGTGGAGCTCTTCTAAAAGCCAAATACAACTCTACATCACTCTTAGTGCTCTCTGTCATAAATTCTTGCTCCATTAGTAGCAGTCTCCATCCTTTCCCATCATACAGGTCATACTTTGTCTTTGCAAAGAAAGGGTGTAAATGCTATATTACAGGGACAGTGCCATATGTTTTTCCATTAAAATCATGCATGGTAGGGTAGAGCATGCAGGTACACACACAAACACACAAACAAACAAAAAAAGACATGTCAGTCTTCCTCAGGATCATCATCCTAGCTTGGTCATTGTTACCATCATTTTCTATTGGAAAAATAAAATGAGTTATCTGCAAAGGAGATTTCTTTTCTTTTCTTTTTTTTTTTTTCAAGTGCATTGACCACTTCTGCATTTTCCTCTTCCTATGACTGGCCAAGAACAACATTCATCAGACCAGAAAAGCCATCCCTAGACTTTAATTTCCTCCCTTTTTCCATGGCTATGTCCACACATACATCATTATTTCAAAATAACCCATTTTGAATAAGTTGTTCTGAAATAAGTTAATTTGAATTAACAGTTTGTTAATTTGAATTAAGGGAAAGCCTGCTTTCAAAATAGCCGTTGTTTCAAAATGGTTATTTTGAAACAAGGCCGTTCGGACATGTTGTTTCGAAACAGTTGTTTCAAAACAATGGTGTTGTTTCGAAGCAACAGCTATTTCGATTAGATGTGAGGTTTAATGGTTTTGAAATAACGGTGCGTCATGTGGATATGCCGCTTCTTATTTCGAAACAACCTCTGTTGTTTCGAAATAAGAAGTCTGTGTGGACACATGCATTCAAAGAAGATTGATATGGTCTGACACCAGCAGAAGACTTGAGGTATCAATGTTAGAACTGTTCAGTGTCTTCTCTTTGAGCTCTGAATGTGTCTTTTTTAGAACATTTCACTCTTCTTTCACACTAGAATTCTGAATACTTCTCTTGCTTAGTGTGTATGCTTATGACTACTAACTCCAGTTACACCTGCGATTCGGTCGCTGCTTTAGCTGACAGGTAGCAATCCTCAACACACAACCCCAGTCAGAAGATCACTATCAAAACCACTAATTAAAAGAAAAAACAGATATGAGGACGGCACCCTTTACAGCTGAACATAATCAAATATAGACAGTTATGAAACTATTTAGAAAAATTGATTCTTGGGAATGATATAATACTATCAACAGTGAATATCATAGTAAGTACAGACAGTTTTTTTGTACCATCACCCAGCTGCAACAAAGTGACAGAAGCGGAGATCCTAAACTCAATAAATAGTTAGACAATGACATTGATTCATGTGTCTGTAGGAATAATGGGATACTTAATATAACATTCTCCAGCAGCCCTACCACATGCCTGGGATCAAACACTCACATACAATTATGGAACTGTTGAAAATTGTGTGAAACAACTATGGTGAATGGTTACTCAGACAGAGTCCCTGCATTGAAAATCAATGTTCTTAAGTCAGAGAAATCTCTAATCAGCCATAATCTGAGAAACTGGAAACAGACAGAAAACAAACTCAGTATTTCAAAAAGACTAAAGCATCACAACCATGTTATTCATCAGATTTACACTCAGAAGGCTGCATTAGTTAAGACTGTGAAATCATTACAGGGTCCTCAGTAACAGGATTGCTGAAACAAGCTTTGAGTTCTGGGACAGAAGACGATGTTATCTCTGTTATCAAAGAGATCCTGAAAAATCACTGCAACAACTAATATCAGTATAGCAGTAAGACACGCTGCAACAAGATGCAAAATGAGATGTCAAAAACAGAGCTATCACATTGCAAAAACTACCCAACATGAGATTAGCTGACACTTTTCACCAGAGCTCTTACTGGGAGAGAAATGTTAGTATTCCTGAATAACAGGGCCTGGAAAAGGAAAACCAGCCCTGAAATCAGAAATGGACTATCCAGCTGATTGCAGACAGATGTCTACTTGAATGTTACTTAGATAAAGCTAAGATGTGTAAAGCATGGGTGTAGATGTCAATATAAATACTCTCTGCTCATCTGTGACAACTTTAAAAACTTTAGGGGATGGAGAAAAATCATAATGTGGAGGCAGTGAATGAGACAAAGATTTCTAAGGAATTCATTGATGTAAGATTCAGTTTGGTCACTCACAGTACATCATTTGGGATGTAAGGTGAGGTTCTAGTTCCATTCCTAATAAGCAATGAGCCACTGGAGAAGCTTCTGATTGTTCATCCTGTAATAAAAGATTTCTGAACAAAGGGTGTGAAAGAAATAATTTCCAACCTGTTTTCATAGGTAAGAAGCATAGGCGCAGAACTTTATCTCAGAATTAGCAGACATCACCCCAGTTTATAAGCTCTGCAACTCCATTTATAGATCACTGCCCCTCACCAGAGAGACAGGGCGAGGAGGGATTTTGGTCAGGGTAGCATGGGGATGGCAAGGGGAGAAAGGAGTGTTCATGCTCAGGTATGCTGGAACTCAGCCTGCTCCTTGTGCCTCAGAATGCACATGGGAGTCAGTGCATATGAGGGGGTCTTCGCTCCCTCCCATTTGCCAGCAGGTAGGAGGGAAGGGGAGAGAGACTGGAGAGATGACTGACTCTCTCAATTTCCCCCCTCAATTTTAAGTCTTTCTAGTGGGGTGCTATCTTGCCACGATTGTCCTCTCCATTGAAGTACACTGAGCATCAATGTCAGGATGATGTGAGTCTAATTTGTTTCTAGAAGGACTTTTTCTCTTTTAGCCAAATTGGGAGGAGTCCAGAGGGATTATTTATTCATTTTTTCCTTCCTTACAGCATTGTGGAGGCACAGATTACATTAAAAGAAATAAGAATATGAATATGGACTTTAATTGGAAGAACACCAAAATACAGTATTTAGTTTATAACAACTTACATCATGTATCTTGTGCAGATAAAGGTGAAAAGGACCACGTCCCAGAAGCAAATGGAATTTTGCCTGGGGATGTTCTACCTATAAGTGGAAAATGAAACTTGTAGTCTTCACAGACTGAAATTCTCCTGGGTACCCTCCCATAGAAGGGAATGTGAGAAGACTCAGAAGGGAGCCAAGTCCTCAGGGAAGTCCAAAGAGGTCTACCTTTGATTTATTTGTTTATAATGGAAGTATCCTGCACTAGACCAAGTTAAATGTCTGGTTCATGAGAGGAGAAGGCAGATAACTTAGTCACTCTCTCCACTGTTAACAAAGATGTGATTTCTTGCTTAAATGTATGTCTCTTTCATTCACCTATGTATTCCAGTCAAAAACTTAATATTTTGTTCTTGATTTTAAGAATGAATTCACCCAGCTTGTTCCCAGTATCCTTTCTAGGGTGGCAAAAGGAGGAGATATTGAGCCTTTTCCCTTATCAGAGAAAACTACTAGTAGACAAACATATGCTATCCAGATTACCAAGAAATAGCAGATGACTTAGAGGAAAGAGAATGATTCTCTGAATTTGATCTAGTTAAATCTTATTGCCTGGCTTTTATGAATGATGATGCTCAGAAGTTCACCACACCTGTAGCACCATAGGGGACTGCACACAGCTTGTCTCTAGTAGCATTCCAACATTGCACAGATGAGTGTTTGATGGGTCTCTGGAATGATATATGGACCCCAGTTTTACATGATATAGTGGTGAATAGCAAATATTTTGGCAAATATATCAGGAAAGTATTTAAGAAATTGCAAATCAATGGGGCATGATTAAAACTAGTCAGTATGACCTTTCTATATTACTTGCCTATATGATAATTCTACTTTGAAGAAGCAGAAAACAAAATGTAATAATTTGACAAAATGATCACCATTTAAAGTGTGAAACAAGAGATACCAAAACATTGTACAATGAACAAAAGCTATTGGACTTTCTGGAACACTTTTTCATAGGATAACTAATTATTTTTTTCATATTGCCAATACTTTATATTAACATACAAGAGGATCTCGTAAAATGTGAAAAAGGTAGAACAGAAGGAAAAGAAATGCTTGCTACCTAATTCTTGCTCAGAAAGTTCACTGAAGAAAGAAACATTGGAAAGTTCTGGAAGCTTGTGAACAGTTTATCAACTCCTATCTTTCCTGCTAGTTTCTTCTCAGTCTCAGAAAATATTTTTTGATGTCGAGTCTCCAAATGAAGGGCTTGGAGTGTATGGTATCTTTGGGAAGAGGAGAAATGTGAGCAATAACCTAAGTCAAAAACTACTCCTATATTTCAAGTTAAAACCCTTCCTTTGAAATAGATGTTACTGGATGAGAAGGATATGTAGGTGTCCTGGATGAAGTGTGGTTGGGGAGGTGAGTGGTGAAACCCTCACAATTTTCATGACAGCAGCAAAACTAAATGCTATACAATAACAAATCAAAATCCACCAGTCTGGCTATTATACACAGGCTTGGTAAAGACCATGTTGATGTAATTTCCTTTCCTTGAAACCCCCAAATATGGTGGAATATATGGTGCGGTGAACTCCAGAGGACTCGTGGGATAACATCTTCATGTCTGGCATATAAGACCAGCATAAAGGGCTGATATTTCTCACTCCATCACATTATTATCAGCCTGCCACTACCCAAAATCAGTTTAAAAGAAACAGGTTAAGAACCCCATCTGATGATTAAAGTAAAAAAAAAAAATATCAGATCAATAGAACAGACATAGCAAGACTCCAGATAAGAGAATGAGACAGACTTTAAAAAAGAAAGAGCTCCTGTACAGGAGGTAACACTAGTAAACTATTAGTGTCATCTGAACTATGTAAGCCATTATTTTACCAATATTTAAATTAAAAAAATAGCTCTAAAGAAATTCTATTGGCCATGAATAAAGACATACGTTTATTGAAAAAAAAAATTGCTTCAGGGCATTCAGTGGAAAACACCTAACACTCAGAAAAAAGACCCCTTGCAGAACTTTACTACTGCCATTATCCTTCCATCTTATTTGCATGGAAGGATTTCAAAGGAATACTGTGTGAAGGACCTGAAGCTGATCCATGTTATAAGCCTTGTATGTAGTGTGCTATTTATGGTATTCACTGCATGACTGCATTGGTTCAACTTAAGAGCAGCTGGCTGGAACAAACAAGCAGGAAATAGGAACAAGGACTAGGGATAAGACCTCTTGCAACCAACTCTTTATGGATTGTTTTACAAGACAATGGCTGGACAGCTGGCTGGAGGAGAAAGGCTCTACTCTCCTGTGTAATTGACCACACTGGTTTTTGGACTAGCAGGGCCAAAACACCCAGGGAAAAAGACTCAGATTTAAATGCTCTCTCTCTCTCTCTCTCTCTCTCTCTCTCAAGAGACAGTTGTCAAAAAGATGTTCATAGGTAAGATAGATATGTAGAAATTCTATTGTTTTAAATTCTTTTGTTTATGTTTTCTTCATATTACTAAAACTAAACATCTTCATTTGAGAAGACTGCCTGGTCAAACTGTATTAACAAGCTCCCAAATTGAAGAGGAGGTACCAAACCCAGTGATACCTAGGGTAAGCACAGTTGAACCATGGGGTACAACAGCCCAAGTCTCTCTCTGGGAGAATTGTATTACTCTCCCTCAAGGAGGTAGTGGCACAATGCCTGAGTGACCTGCACTCAGAGAGGCCTGTGAAGGAATCACAGTGGCAGCTAGCCCTCTAACTACAACTTCCTATTGTTAGAAATTAACACTGAGGTTTTGAAAATACTGCAGTGATATTAAGGTATTTCACTACATTTACAAAGACCTTCCAATAACCAATAAATCAAGCAGAAAATAACTACTAATGAAATATTCAGAGATTTTAAACTTCAGTTTGGATTTCCTGAAGAGATCCAACAGGACAAAGCATGGCATTTGAAAATGAATTATTTGAGACTTTGTGCTTGTTATAGGATAAAAAAAACAAACAAACCTCCCATAAACCTCCCATGCCACCACTTACATTGTGGAAAGAAGCCTAGTTGAACAATTCAACAGAACACTATCATACATTTTGCAAACATCAACTGAGGAACAAGAGTCAAAATGGAAGAATAAAGTAAGTAATGTAGTGCATATTTATAAAAACTCCAAGCATAAAACTGGCTATTCTTTTTATTTCTTGTAGCATGGGCAATCTCCAGGGTTACCCACATAACTTTTAAGATTTTGTAGAGAACAAAGAAGGCAACAGATATTTAATCTTCAAAGAGTAATAGGATGTATGAATGAAGAAACCCTATGAGGTTGCTGTGGAAAACAAGAAGTCAGCACTAGGAAGGAAAACTTCCTAGAACTTCAAAGCTCTGAACATTGTTTAATACCCAAGAGAAAGTGTCCTGGCAAGAAACTATCTAGAGACTACCTCAGTCATATTGAAAAGGCACAATTTATTCTGTTGATGAGGACAGAGTCTGTGTAATACAGAAATGCAAGAGGAATTGGTATAAGTAAAATAACTTTATTTGCAGCTTCCAATTCCTTCTGATCTTCTTTCTGCTGAGAACTTAACTGTAATAGCAACTCAAAAAGATAAACATAAGCAGAATGACAAAAGAGAAAATATTAGGAATGGAATCTCAATGGCCTGTCAGTTTTATTAAATGAAGACCCCTGTAGCTGAATACAGACACAACTACTTCAATTGTTACCTGAGCATAGAATTGCCATGTAAGCTTACAGCACATAGAAGTGTAATAGCTCCAGGGTCCATAAGACTCATCTAACTATCTATAATTCAACGGACACAAGCAGGGCCAATAAATTCACACTAAGGAACATACCATTGCATATTCAGATATGACACTCATAAGTGAAGTGACCAAGTTCTCACTGATGACTGTTCAGAAAAGCTATACTGTCAGCTGTGACACCTCAAATGGGGACGAGTGTTAAGAAACCCTGCCTCCTTCAGGATATAAGATTTTGCCAAACAACTAGGAAATATCAATATGAATTATCTAGATTCTATAACTTGGTGTGAAATTCTGTATCTGGGTTAGTTTTGTTTATTAAATAAAATCTTATTAGTTTAATGTGATTTTTTTATATGTGAAGCAGGACATAAGAAAGGCCATACTGGATCAGACCAATGATCCATTTAGCCTCATATCCCGTCTGACAGATGCGTCAAAATGAATGAACAGGGGCAATTTTGAATAATCCTTTCCCTGTAATCCAGTCCCAGCTTCTCCCAATTGAAGGTTTAGAAACCCTGGAGCATGCGGTTAATAACCATTGATAATAATCATCGATAAACTTGTCCTTGGATAATAACCATTGATAAGCCTATCCTTATCTAACTGGTTTTGAACCCATTTACAGTATCTAGGACATTTCTGAAAGGAAAAGAGTAGAATAATGTGAGAAAATGGAAGAATGGGGCTGTATTTTCAGTGCTGATGTTTATGTATTCAGAGACACTTGTGTCTTAGAATTACATTTACAATGTTAAAATGAGTGTTTTATGCAAAAAAAAAATTAAAAAATGGAGAGTAAAGTTTCAAATCAGGGACCTTTTGGGGTCATTACTCAGCATCATTTTAATCTTGAAGACTAGTAAAAAAACACTTCTATATGAGATGGACTGAGGTTCAGAGGTTAGTGAAGATTTGGGATGGCTCAATCCTTAAAAATAAGCAGAGATTTTTCCACCTGCCCCCCCCCCCTTTCTTTGCTAAATAGCTGGACAAACAGAAAAACTCAGAGTAAAGCTGAGGTGAGAGAGATCCTTCAAAAAGTTTGAAAGGGGAAATCCTGCTGTAGAAAGTTAAGGAATATGAGAACAAGTTATAGTGGAGTGAATACAGTTATGGTCAAGCTTCAAAATCAGTGTCGATATGCATGCATAGTCTTCCCAATACAACCTTCCATTCAGAATGCAACACAACAGCTGCATGTGCGCACACAGGCTGGTATGACTATGATAAGAAAAAATTGAGAGCAAAATGTCTTCTAGATAGCCAGTAAATATGGTTTATCTCTTTTGGACTTAGTAAATTAAAAACCTTGAATGTACTTATGCAGCAAACTATAATGCTCTTTCTTGTGAAAAAGAGAACAAGTAAACATAAAATTTCTTAGGCTTGTTTATCCCCTATTATGGTGCTTTCACCAAAGTGCTCCCCCATCACTCTGCCTGAGACACTGCACACACCCCAATGACTTCTTCAGTTTCCTCCTTTTTTAAAAAATGAGGTCATCCAATCAAGGAACTAAATCCATTATAAGTAGTCTAGGTAACCCATCAGATCATTTAGTCAGATCATTTAGATAGTGAATATAGTAACTAAGAGGGGTACTTGCTACAATCAGTCTATGAAAGTTATCTACTTAATACTATTTATAAAGCCAATTAGGACATTTATGAATAATGAACAAATTCATAAGAATCATGCCCCACTCATTAAACCATTCTCAAATGTGTGTAAACAGGCCAAATGTAACAAATGGTTCACATTCATAGTTTACAAGACCAGAAAGGGTCATTGTGATCAACTAGTCTGATCTCAGACTGTGGACCTTCACCAACATAATTCCAGTGACTAGTTTGATGAGCTGTAATTACAAAGCATATATCTTTTTCCTATTAAATATATACAGACTACACTACCTCAAACATAGAGGCTACGTCTACACTAGAAAATTAGGAGGCTTAATTTGGACTAATTTGGTCCCTGTCCACACTAGGCTTTGCCTAGTTCAAACTAAGAATTTTTTTAGTTCAAATCAAGCAAAGCTTAGTTTGAACTTAGAGCTTAGTTCAAACTAACTGTGTTTTTTAGTTTGAACTGACCATGCTTTTTTAGTTCAAACTGAAAAGTTAGTTTGAACTAAAAAAAAAGAAAAAAAGCTGAGTTCCATCTAAAAAGCCGCTGTTAGTTTGAACTAACCAGGCACTGCTTTGTTTGGACTAAGTATTTCCGAACTAAGCTTTTAGATGTAGACATAGCCAGATATACTATCGTATGAAACACTGGCAGTCAAATATTCATTATGGTGGGGCTGCAACAACCTCAATTCTTTTGTAAGGGGGGCTCTAACAGGACCTTGTTAATATAAGGACACAACCTCCAGATTTCATGACATATTGTGACTGGACTGCATAGAGTACAAAAGTTTCTGAATTCCATACATTGCAAACTGTACCTACATTACATGTGCTGAAACTGCACTTTCAGTAGAGCCTGTTGAAATGTGCCGGGCAACTCTAATGTCATTAAAATATCTGGCCTATAAAATCAACAAAGAGATTATGACTTTCATAAATAGTCTGTTTTTCTTCTGTGTTGTCTAATATTCTTTGATTGATTAACATTTTAAATTCTCTCTCTGTGTATAAAGGCACTATAATTATTGGATTGGGAATGCTAGCACAAACTTATTTTTAAGACAAGTCTTTCTACTTTATAAGAAAAAAATGTATCCTTCTTAATAATTCTACTTCGATTTCAACATGCATACTGCAAATACTTCATTGTACAAGTTAACAAGAAAGGAAAATTTTAATCTGTAGCTTTGAAGATTGATGTACACTTGTAAATAAAACAGAATTGATACCCAACTCTCTCACCATACACAACTCTCTGTTTGGTGCAGTATATCATAAACCATTACAAAAATAAAGATATGCTTCTGAGTACATTGATATTTTACAGAGCCAGATGAGAAAACAGCTAAGTGGGAAAAAAAAAAAAAAGTTCAGCAATAGCCCTTTAATATCTGGCACTTCTGTTTGAGGATTAGCATTTGTCCCAGCTCAGTGACTGATTTTAGGTGACTGAATACTACAAAATGACCAAGAGTTTCCAAAACCACTGAATGAATTGTCTGTAGAATTAGAAAATGTCTCCTGCAAAATATAGGAAATATTTTCAGCCACATAGCTCCAAGTAACAATAATGGACAATGCCTGTCAAAAGCATTATGCACCATGCTGAATAGTGTCCTTATAATATGAAGTGTGGGGTTTTTTTTTTGGAACATACGTGTAAATGCATGCAGCATTGCATCCGCAATGAACCATTTGTGCATTTTTGCTAAACTATAGAATTCATTGCTTGTAGACTATCTTTGTTATAGGATCACCTAAGAAATAAACATATTGTATTAATCAAAAATCCACTGAAGTCTACTCTACTGTCAAGAAAATTCCAATGTAACTCTGTAGCTTCTTAAAACACTCCTTCTGCGAAGACACAAGTGAAGGTTTTCACTAAAACATGTAGCATGCATTTCAGAATGCTATCTATATGATTTTTTGCACAGGTGCCCTTGCTGAATTACTTATGAGATGGATGTATAAATAGCTTCAAGTATTAACACCTTTCCATCTGTCAGAGGAATGGTACAACCTCTGCAAAAGGAAAGAGATAGCATCAAAGAAAAATGTGGAACCCTTACATCAGCTCCAGCATAAGGAAAAAGAGAAGGAAAACCCCACTACAGTAATTACAGGAGACTAGCATCACAAAAACCTTGAGTCTGAGGGGAATTTTGTTATCAAAACACAAGAATATTTCTAAAAATTGTTATTGTAGGGAAAAATGTATTTTAAGGTGACCTGAGGAAATCAGATGGCTAAAACGCCATCTATTTTAAACAATTTTGATTCATAAAATTATTTTTAAATGACTCTCAAGATTATGGAAAGGTGTGACAAATGTTACCAGAAAAATCCAAGGAAATGAGATTTGCTGGTTTATCTAGTGCTCTGCAATTATTTATGTTCACAGCAAGAGTCAAGTCGCAAGATTGCAGTTCTGCAAGCATTTGGGCTCAATTCCAATTACTTTACCATGAAAAGGAAAAATACAATAGTAAAAGGTTCCTATTAGAGTTATGGGGTGCCCAGGTGGGATGAATGGCAGGACAGTATCACTGCCCATATCCCAGAACTGTTAAGAGCCTGCAAGGTAACAGAAAAGAAACACTGTATTGAAGAAAATGGGAAATAATGTGATTACAGAGCAAGAAAACAATACATATTGGATTGTATTATGAATATGATTTCATAATTGCAGCTAAGAGGACATTGACCCTATCAAGCCCAGCTAAGCATTTCTCCAAAGATACCCCAGACTGGTATTTTAAATTAGATGTTTTATCTCAGTGCATTTACCTAGTACAAGATTTTAAATATATTATTCAGCAGTTTTACTTCCAAGAAGCCGAGGAACCTTGAGTAAGCTAACAATTTTTGTATTTAAAAACTATGGTGAGCTCAGTATGAACATCAAAGACAGATCTTTTTGTGGGCATTTAAATGCTTAACTTGGGGTATTTCTCTTTAATTCCAAACCAAATCAGGCCAACACAACATAATCATCATTTTCTCTCTGAAAAAAAAAGACACATGGGAATGAAGAAAGAAAGGTCAAAGGGCCTGTTAATGTCTTTCAGTTTGGAAATAAAAGGGGAGTGGCACCTGGCATTCTGATAGCTTAGTGACATAAACAGCATGCTGGAGGCCTAGCCTGGCATTGTACTACATTGTACTCAACAGTGAGAGCCCTAATTAATTATTGCTCCAATATACGACACAGTGAAAAATAAGAGTAAGAAAGTAAGAAAAACATTGTGACTTTTGACAATTATTAGTAAAAAAAGATGATAATAATTGCCAAAATAATCACAAAAGTTGACATGTTACCTGGCTATGACAAAGAGCACACAACTGACACCCAAGTAAGCCAGCAGAATATACATCCAGATATCAGGGGACAGAGGATTCAGGAAGGAGAAGACGCCCGGGTTTGTACCATTGGGCTTGCGGTACAAAATACTTATTCCAAGGGTCATAAACGGCTTGGAAAAATCGATGACCTTCTCTCGAACATAGGTAATAGCCAGTGGTGCAACAGCAAGGTCAGCTTTCTGTTTGAAAAAATATAAAGAGAAGAGAAACAGGCTGTAAGTCAGAAGAAGCAGGCAGAAGCAGACAATCTAATTAAACAAAACACTGACTTTACACTTGAGGAGGTCTGTCCCAGTACTTATTAAGATTAAATTTAAAACCACTTTCTTCCTCTAATAAAGAACCTGATTTATTCTGTCTCTCTTTCACTGAGTCTTTCTGAATTAACATACCAGTACTTAGATATTTAGGAAGCTATTATGGGAGTAGAAGGAAAAGGAAGCAAAGTACTATACCCTATACAGAGGACCTGTGTGTTACTTCTTTCCAATTTCTCTGAAAACTCTATTTGGCTTTGAGTGTCACTTTGTCTCTCTACTTTATCAATTCTTAAATGTGCTCTTTAGAAAACAGTAACAAATTTAAGCACCAGAAGCACACATGAATGGTCTTCAAGCAGTCATGCTACAGATATGGAATGAAACCCTGAATCTTCAGAAGTCAATGGGAAAACCTCAATTAACTTCAGCAGGGCTCATAGAATATGATTCCCTATTCCATTACACTAGATTAGTTTCAAAAAAGTGATAGAACTGGGTCCATAATATCTTATAGCGATGCATGTAGGCTATGCCTACACTGGGGGGCTATTTTAAGTCGACTTCACAAGGTTGACTTTCAGTTGAAGTCAACCTTGTGACATTGATTTAGGATTATGTCTATACTAGTAGACATACCCTGGGCCCAGCTCCTTCCCCACTCCAGGGCACGATCCACCTCCAGGGGGCTCAATCCTGCTCCTGCCACTGGCTCCTGCCCCATGGAGACAGCCCAGTTACCCAAATTTGTCAATTACACAGTCTGCTTCTGAGATCAGTAGTAGCCTTGAAATTGACCAGGCTGCCAACCCACCTGCTGGTGGTGGCAACTGGCTTGGGGCTAGACCAGGCTCCAAAGTGCTTACTGCAAGTGACACAGAGCTGGATTGGGCTCCCATCCCTTGCCGCCAGTAGCAGAAGTCAGATCCCAGCCTCCACCGCTTGCTGCTGGTGGCAGGAACTGGCTCCCACTCCCCGCTGCTGGGGACAGACTGGGCCCCAGAACCAGATCAGGACCCATGGTGGGGCAAGAGATGCAGCCCAGGTCCGACCTCCCAGTCTTCCATCCCCTTGAAAGTCGACTTAATGCTTAAGTCAACTTTCAGGGCAGGACTTATTAAGTCGACTTAATGCATCCTAAATATAGCCCTAGAGTTCCTTAACTTGCTGTGAGTAGTATTTTGTTCTAGGAGTAGACTAATTAACTTCAATGGGAATCTTTGTAGAGTAAGGTACTAGTAACATAAGGAATGTTATCACAATCTTTGTGGAGTAAAGTATTAGCAACATAAGGAATGTTATCACAATCTGCCCCAAAACTTTTAAATAGCTTTGTGTGTGGGTGGCTGGGTGGAGGAACTGGGAGTGGGGAGAATAGGAGGGTGCTTGTGTTTATTATAGCAGAAGAATATTTTGATGGAAATAGAAAATGAACAAAACTGTTTTACTGAGACAATTAACAGTCTGAGGTAATTATTGTTCTCATATTTGTTGCACCTGCAAAACTATCATGGGGAACAATTTCTAGCTGCTTAGCTATATCCTCAATAATTTGCACAAATGACTAAGTGATCCCGTGTAAATTACTAAATTTTGTGATCCATGAGTAAAAGAACTTTAAAAAGCCCCAAAAACCCACACTTCACAAAAAATATTTTGTCATCTGCAATTACAATGATGTCAAAAATATACAGCAAACTAGAAAATGTATTGTATTTTATAAAAAAAAAAAAAAGAAATCTAAGTAACATGCAATCTAACTACAGAATTAACTATTTAAATTCTTACTGTCGCCTAATGAAAGACCATCAGTTTCAGGGGATGGTTACAAAGCATGTAAGATGGTATAGATTCTCCAGATTCTATGATAAGTTTTACACACGCACGCGTGAGCGCGCACGCACGCGCGCGCGCACACACACACACACACACACACACACACACACAAGAAGTGATATAGTTAGTAGGAAAACAGCATGTTATTTTCAAAATGCTGGCCCTAAACCTAAATAATATAGTTGATAGTAGATATATTGCTATATTATGTGGTATAGTCTAATATTTGTTCTCAGTTTGTATTGTGTTTACTTCATACAGACAAAAAATCCCACACATTTTATGGTTTTATATGTTTCAACCATCATTATGCCCCCCCCCCAGTTTCACTGCCACAAAACATAATTTTATAAAGTTCTCCAAACTGTAGAAGGACGACCTAAGTGGCATTATGTCAGTTTGCACTGTCAGTGTAGACCAGGCCACAGTCTTGCACAAATAACATTCAGTGACATTGTAAACATGTATAGCAGCAGTGAAATATGGTACAGTGGCACTAAATTTGAATTAAGTACCACTGTAATTCAAGCTCACAGCACCACAACCCCAGAAGTGGTGCAGCACCAAGGATGCATTCAGTAGTTTGAACTTAGGTCAGTGTAGCTAGAAAACAGCGTAATTCAACCTAATTGGCCTATAGCATGTATTCCAGAATTTCCTGTTCTTGCCATTCTAGAGTTCCTGCTTTGCTGCACCTTGGACACATCAGCAGCAAATAGCTTCTCCCCTGCCTTCCCCTGAAACTTCCGAATTTCATTTCCTGCTTGGTCACCATGGGGAACTTGGTACCTGAACAGATAACTGCACCTGCACACAGCAAATGCGCCTCTGCATAGAGTCCTCCAGTGGTCTCTAGATCTCATTAGTGTGTGGGGCAAGGAGTTTGTGTTTCCTTAGCTCCAAGACAGCAAAAGAAATGATATTCATGAGAAAATTTTGCATGATATGCTTGAGAAGGGCACAATAGGGACATGCAGCAGTGTCACAATAAAATCAGAGAACTTCAGCAGTCACCATCAGTGTACTAGGGAGGCGAACAGTTGTTCAGGCTCCTCACTGAAAATGGACCACTATTATGAGGAGCTACATGCAATTCCTGGTGATTGCCCCACTATCATGCCACCAAGAAACATCAATAACTCCGAGTAATCCAGGATGATGATGATGATGATGATGATGATGATGATGATGATGATGATGATGATGAT
>ML681979.1:49458230-49615843 GCA_007922195.1 Podocnemis expansa | reverse complement strand
ATGATGATGATGATGATGATGATGATGATGATGATGATGATGATGATAAGAGGGGAAGGAGTAGGAAGAGAATGAGAGTGGTAGAGTGTGGTACTGGTTCTTCCAGATAGCCAGAACCTATTTGTCACCCCAGAGCAGTCAGTCCCATCTCTGGATGGCATCAGAGACCAAGATGCAAGGAAAGGCACGCTTGATGAGTTCTTTGACTAAATCATTCTTCTGTGCTCATTTCAGTAGCTTTGATTCAGTTGGGTTTGTTTTAAGAGGGATGCTTTTGGGGAGGATGTGTAGACAAACTTCTGCACAGGGTGACTATAGGGACAGAATGTTGATGAGCAAATGAACGCTTTGGTAATCCTCCAGGGATATGTCTGAGAAATGGTCAAAAAGGTACTCCTGAATCCTTGCCAGAAGTTTTCTGGGGAGGATTGCCTTATCTCCCCCACCATGATAGCAGACTTCATCATGCCACGCTTCTGTTAAAGCAGCTGTTTCTGGCAGCAGCTGTTCCCTTTTCATCAGCCTCTCACTCAAGAAACTTGATGTCACAAATGGTTGCCTAGGAAAGATGGTGCAATAGGTCACCAACAATACTATCTTCCTCACCTGCCCGGCACAGTGCTTCATGTCGTGTGTGATCAGTCTGACAAACTGCGGCACCTGGCCAAGCTCCAGGAATACCAGCCTCTGGACAGGCTCCCTCTACATCCCTTGCAGAGTACATCTCAAGTTGTGGTCACAAGCTCCCTCCCCAACCTCAAACAAAAAGGAGGATAGGCAAGGTCCAATATGTGCTTGCCTCAACATCTCTACTGGCAGGCAAAATCATGAGATGTTCTTTTTAAGAGATGCACTGCTCCTTCCCACTTCCCACTCTCAAAAAGCAAGATGAAAGTAAACCAAAACCTGTGCTGAAAACATGTTTTTTGATGTTGTCTCACAATGGTGTTAGTGGAGAAACAAGGGGAAGGGGGGCTGATGGGAAAGAGTCAGGGAGATGGGGGCTGAGTGCATAAGGATAGCAGACACAAACATCACTACTGTTTATTGCAAAACTGTGCTTTAAATGCATCTCCAACATGCATCCTATATGTCTTGCACATTTCCCAAAGTCACTACCTTTCACAGCAGAAGTCTGTTTGTGGCCCTGCATTTATGTCATCACAGGTCTCACAGTGGATCTTCCCACTCCAAACTGATTTGCAACTGACTATTAACCATCTGGGTCTGCTAGCTTCAGGAGTAATGGCCATTCATTTCCCTATGATGAGAGCTGGTCTCAGGCAAGTATTCGTATGTTGCAGTGCCTGGGATAGTTTTTGAAAGTTCAAGGAAAGTGTTCTCTCTCATATACAAGTTGTGTAGCCACTGCTCATCATCCTACGTGGTCATCATGATGCAGTCCCACCAGTCTGTGCTTGTTTCCGAGGCCCAGAACCAGCGCTCCACCCACTGCAGATTCTTACAGCCTGCACTAACTGGGAATTATTTCACTTGATGGCTTGTAGCAGAGCGGCCTTGTAACATCACAGTTATCTGTGTTGTGGACCCTGCTGAGCTGCTGAAAATACTTCAGCATAAGCCACAAGTTGTTTGTAAAGCTCACAATAATACTGTGCAGTTCAGAGGGATCCATGACTCTCTGTGCATGCAGGACAGAAAAAAAAGGTCTGAAGTGCTTTTCCTGCTTGTTTGTTACAAGAAAGGAGAGGGAGGGGGCACACTGCATCATGGGAGAATGACTGCCTCCCCACAAACCACTATGTCGCATTGCACTTTGGGATGACGATCCACAGTGCAATGTTTTTCAATGAGAAGTAATGACTAGCAGCGAAGGCACAAAAGCCCAATGCAGAGCGTGGTGTGACCACGCTCCTATGGCTTTTCTAATTTGGAGACTTAAAATTGATTTACAATCCTGCCTCAATGTAGACATGGCCTCAGCTCACATTGTACAAGTTATTTACCAAGGGTTCAGTATTGCAAGGTACTGAATGTCCTTTATTCTCCCGGTGCTGAGGCATCAAAGGCATTAATCAGAAACTAGAATTGTAATGTTGCATTCTAGGATAGGTAAATACCTGTATTTATGGAGCATTTAGTTCCACTAATGCCACTCTGGATGATACAGAACTGTAGAATCACTAGGTAGCTGTTCATTCTTGTAGTAATAAATATCATAGTAAGTATCACATCAATAGAATATCTGTTATAGACTATAAGGAGATGAAATTACCAAATGGCTATATAACACAGGACTACTGGGTAGATATTTAGCAGTTGGGATTGAACCTCAAAATTTTACAACAAAAGCCTCCTGTTAGCAAAACATGTAGAAAGTTCAACCATCTTATGTGTGACCCTGCTACCACTATAGAGGGACAGAACATACTACACCATGCACCTATGAAATTATACATTCTTCCTGGCCAGGGAAGCTCTTGCAGGGACTACAACTGTGACTCAGGGACCACACAAATATTTGAGAGCAATATATTCTTACCTGGGGTCCCCTGCCTCTTCATGGTAGCAAACCATCCCCACACCCTCTTTTCCTCTCTTACTAACCCTGTCCCTAAAGATGTGCAAATGTTACAAGAAAGGAGGTAGCTACCATTTTCTAACACAATTCCCTTCTGCCAAGTTGCAACGTTCAGCAGAAGTTCCAGGCTCTAGTGCAGGGGTGGGCAAGCTTTTTGGCCTAAGGCTTCATGTACTGGCAGAGGGGCAGGGGTGGGGGAAGGGCCAGAACTTAAATAAATAAACAATCTTGCTTTTGTAAAATAAAATAAATGGAAAATAGGGGCGGAGCCAAGGGGGATGAGCGGCCACCACACTCCAACCAGGATACAACTGGGCTCTGGGAGGATTGTCCTCTTTCTTTAGGCAGGGCAGGGTGCCACTGGAACCACACAGGGCCAGGAGGGAGAAGTGGCAACTGCACTCCCGACTGCCAGAGAGACCCATCTTGGTGACCTGAAGAAAGGCTGAGGCAGGCCATATCCAGACGATGGGCCATACTTTGCACATCTTTGCTCTAAGGAAAGAATTTAATATTCAATTGTGCAATTAGCTACATATGGTATTCCACTAGACTGTACAGTTAGGACTCTGCTACTCCCCCACATCATTAAAATGTGACACATAGGATACTGAAAGATGGTTTGTAATCTAAATATTGAAGTGTTTGTAATAGCAAATGGTATATATGAATAAAATATCACAGTATAAAACATTACCTTATTTTTTTAAAAAAACAGCCAAAGTATATATATATTTTATGCTGCTGCTCTTTTGTGTCTAAATGCCTTAGAAGAATACATAACAGCTTATAAAAGCTTCTTCAGGTTTATCTATCATTCTACAATTCATGCATCAAAACACAGAAGAACAAAACACAAGATGAAGGAGATATGTGCTTATGTCATCTGTAAATGAGACTTGGATAGCTATAAATGTCTATTTTAGTCTATTCTGGTATTTATACTTCTCCCATAACTGTGGCATCTAGATATCATAGAATTTGTTTTAAATTTACAACACTTAACTATCTTCCTATTGACAAAACACCAAATCAAACAAAACAAAACAAAAAACAAGGGTTACAGTAAAGGGGAATGCACTGGAATGCAGTTCCTGGGCCCCCTATTTTTAGGCTATCAGTGTTCCAGGGCCCCCCAAAATAGGGGAACGCACCGGAACACTGTGTTCCACCCACCCCCCCCAATAACAAGAGCAGCTGGAACACAGCATTCCAGTGGCTCCTCCTTAAACCCTACCCCTCCTTAAGCCCAGCCAGCAGAGAGCTCCTGCAGGCCGGGAGTTTGTGAATCTCTCCCCTGTAGGGTGGAGCAGCTTGTGGCCTGAAGCAGCTTGCACTCAGTCAGGCAGCATGCAAACAGCAAAGGTAAAGACTCTGGGGGGGATGCTGCTGGTGGTTTTGTGTGGGTCTGTGTGGGTGGGGGGTGGCTGTATTTCTGTGTGGGTCTGTCTTTCTCTCTGTCTGTCTGTCTGGGGGCTTCTGTGTCTGTGTGTGTGTCTGGGGGTGGGTATTGGGGCAGGGGATGGGTTCTGGGAATGGGTATTGGAGGTCCCATACATGCAAGAGGGGGCTCTCCTATGCAGGGTGGACCCACCTGTGCAAGGGGGGAGCCCACCCATGCTGAGGGGGGCCCACACATGCTGTATGGGGGCCCAACTGTGTGGGAGTGTTCCAGGGCCCACCAAATTATACTTTAACTCCTGACAAAAACCTACAGAAAATGTTTCCATGGGACTGACTTCTTCTCACAATAGTTCTATGGATGTAGAAGCTCTTTACACCAACATTCCATACAAAAACAGACTACAAGCCATCACAGAACACTAGTCAGGATTATGTCACAGCTCACCTAGTAATTTAACTCTGTGACTTTGTACTCACCCACAACCATTTCAGGTTTGGAAATTACTTATACCTTCAAATCGGTGGCACTGCTTTGGCTACCCACATGGTGTCACAATATGCAAACATTTTTATGGCTGACTTAGAATGCCTTCTCAGCTTTCATCCCCAAGTGCCACATCTCTACTTACACTGATGGCATCATCATCTGGACACACAGAAAGAAAGCCCCAGAGTAATTCCAGTGAGATTTCAATAATATTTACTCCATCATCAACTTAAACCTAGACCAGTCCACATGAGAGAGAGTCTCTGGACACAACAGTATGAATAAATGATAGCCACATAAAAAACACCCTATCCTAGAAACCTACTGACCATTGTATCTACCTACATCCTTCTAAATTTCATTTGGGACACATCATACAGTCCATTGTTTACAGCCAACTCCCAAAATACAACTGTATTTGTTCTGTTCCTTCAGGCAAAGACAAACACTTTTAGGATCTCTTCAAAACATTCTTAAAACTACAATACCCACCCATGGAAATGAAAATAAAGAAAGAAAAATTTAAAAAAGAAGAAAAACTAAAATGATTGACAGGGTCAGGCAGATACCCAGAAGTCTACCACCACAGGATAAGCCCAACAAGGGAAATGACAGAATGCCACTGGTCATCACCTACAGTCCTTAAGTCAAACCTCTCTAAAACATCAAGGATCTATGGCCTATCCTATAAGATGATCCCTCATTCTCTGAAGCCTTGGGAAGTAGGCCACTCCTTGCTTACAGACAGCCTTGCATCCTTAAGCAAATACTCACCAGTAACTATATACCATACAACAGGAACATTAAGCCAGGTATTTATGCTTTTGGTAGGCCCTGTTGCCACTCTACTCACATATCTACACAAGTAATGCCATCAAGGGACATGGCTGGGTCAGCCACTGAATTAAGGGCTCATTCACTTGCTCATCTAACAATGTGATATATGCCATCATGTGCCAACAATGTCCCTCTGCTGTGTACATTGATCATACTGGACTTCCCCTGTGCAAAAGAATAAATGCATACAAATCAGACATCAAGAGTGGTAACATTCAAAAAGCAGTGGCGGAACATTTCAATCTACCTGGACATTCTGTACAATATCTATGCTACTTACAGTATGTCTCTCTCTCTGTCTTTCATGCGTGTGCACGCATGCGCACGCACACGCACGCACACACACAAAATTAAATGAAGAATTGGAATTCATATGCAATGTTACCTTCACACTGGGTTTCAGTAGAGATCTTGGGTGGTAATTTCCTTAAATCACCCTTATCATCTCCTACCTCCCTATTCCACAATTTGAATACAAGCAGCTTATTTACTTTAAAGCAGGGGTATCAAATATACAGCCCGCACGCAGGATATGGCCCAAGTAGGGCACTGATCCTGCCTGCAGAGCAGCTGCCTGGGCTGTGCCTGGGAATTAGCTGCTGCAGCAGTGAACAGCAAAGACAGGCTGCACCAGATCAAGGCTACGCATCCTTCTGACTCACTCACATGATCTGAGTCACCGCACAGGGGAACAAAGGAAGCATTTCAGCCGATGCTGGCTCAGGTCTGCTGTGGTCTGCCAAATATGAGTATCCATTAGAGCAGGCCAGGCTGGGATCCTGAAAAGCCACTGCACTGCCCTTTACCCCAACTGTTCTCTGTCAGTCAGTCATCATATTAATTTGATTGACAGTTCATTGCATGACTCACAAATAAGAAAAGAAAAAGTAGTTGGGGCTCATAACAGAACAAGCCAATCAAAGACCAGCAAGGACTGACCACAACCAAAGGCCAGCATGCTGAATAACTGACAGTGAGTTAGCCAGGGGTGGGGTGGAAGGCAGGAGCCCAGCCTGCCTCTGGATGTGCTTGTGGCTGAGATTGACTGTCTGCCACTACTTGAAAGAGGAAGAGGAAAGAGGGTTCTGGGAGCTGTCTAGGAGGGGAGGGTCTGGGAGCCAGCATGGGAAGGGGCAGGGAAAGGGAAGGTCTGGGAGAACTTGTAAGGTAGGGGAAGGGAAAGGGGAGTCCATGACACACTGAATGTGGCAGGGGAACAGGACGGGGAACCCAAGCGGCCACATGGCCTGCATCAGGTGTCCTGCTCTCCAGTGTGGCCCCCCATACTGTATGCATTTGACACCCCTGCTTCTAAGAGAGACAGTCTATGCCTCTAGATCTGTTTAACTTAACCTTATGACCTACCCTTCTCTGTCTGTGTATTGTTACAGTTCACATGCTATACTTTCCATTTCATTCATCTGACAAAGTGGGATTGTGCAATAAATAAATTTGTTAGTCTTTAAAAGTGTCATAGAACTCCTTGTTTGTTTTACTTGTGTTAATGAAATCACAAAGGCTGCACCTACTTCGCTTAGCATTTTCAAAAAAAACTTTTTTCAAAAAAATTATTTTGAAATATATTCGAAAAAATTATCTCAAAATAACCTTTTTGAAAAAATGCTATTTCAGGAGAATGGTGCGGAGACCAGCTCATTTGTTCCAAAATACCATGCCCCCCCCCCCAAAAAAGAAAGTCTACACAAGACTTTTTTTTTTTTTTTTGAAAAAAGAAAGGCAAATGAAAAGATAGGCAGGCTTTTTCAAAAAAAGCCTTTGCCACATCTGGCGATGACTTTTTTTTGAAAAAGATATATTGAAAAAAGGCTTTTTATTTCAAAAAAGCTGTCAAGTTTAGCTTTTTTGAAAAAGTGCACCAGTATCTCAAAATACCCGCACACTTTTTTGGCAACGCTAAACCTCGTTACATTTTGAAAAAAAAGCTATTTAAGCCAACTTCATAAGTCAAATTTAATTAGACCTTATTAAGTCGACTTAGTGAGGCCACATTGCTTTAAGTCAACTTTATAAAGTTGACTTAAATGGCCCCACTGCACTAAATTGACATTATTAAGTTGACTTTAATGGCTACATTGTGTTAAATCGACTTAATCAAGTTGATTTAACCCTTAACATTGACTTGAAAGACAGGAGTTATTAAATCAAGATAAGTAAGTACTTAAGTTGACTTAATGAACTTCAAATGTGGCTTTGTTTAAGTCGACTTAAGCCTCCTTAAATCAACTTAAGCTCACAGTGCAGACATACCCTATGAGAGGTCATCGAGTCCAGTCCCCTGCAATCATGGCAGGACCAAGTACCCTCTTAAGCTAGCCTTGGCAGTTGTTTGTCTAACCTACTCTTAAAAACTTCCAGCGATGGAGATTCCACAACCTGCCTAGGCAACTTATTCCAGTGGTTAATCACCCTGACAGTCAGGATTTTTTTTTTCCTAATGTCCAACCTAAACCTCCTTTGCCATAACTTAAGCCCATTGCTTCTCATCTTATTGTCAGCAGTAAAGGAGAACAATTTTTCTCCCTCCCTCTTGTAACAACCTTTTAGTTACCTGAAAACTGTTAATCATGTCCCTTCTCAGTTTCCTCTTTTCCAGACTAAACAAATACAGCTCTTTCAACCTTCCCTCATAAGTCAAGAGTTCCAGACCTCTGGTCGTTTGTGTTGCTCTACTCTGGACTTTCTGCAATTTGCCTACATCTTTCCTGAAATGAGGTGCCCAGAACTGGACATAATGTTCCAGCTGAGGCCTAATCAGCATGGAGTGGAGTGGAAAACTTATTTCTTGTGTCTTTCTTACACTACTCCTGTTAATATATCCTGGAATAACGTTTGCTTTTTGCAGCAGCAGCAGCAGTACATTGTTGACTCATATTTAGCTTGTGGTCTGCAATGACACCCAGATCCTTTGCCACAGTATTCCTTCCTAGGTTGTCATTGCCTATTTTTTATGTGTGCAATAGATTGTTCTTTCCTAAATGGAGTAATATGAACTCTTCTTTATTGAATTTCATTCTGTTTACTTCAGACCATTTCACCAGTTTGTCCAAATCATTTTGAATTGTGATCCTATCTTCCAAAGCACTTTCAACCCCTTCTAGCTTCGCATCATCTACAAACTTTAGAAGAATACATTTTTATGCCATCATCTCTATCATTGATGGAAACATTTAACAGAACTGAACCCAGAATCTCTCTCTGAGGTACCCTGATCCATATGCCCTTCCAGCATAATTGTGAACCATTAAGTACTCCCTAGCAGTGTTTCTCCAACCTGTTTTGAAACCAGTTATAACAACTCCATCCAGATTGTACTCTCCTAGTTTGTTAATGAGAACTTGATGTGAGACCACATCAAAAGCCTTACTAAAGTCTAGACATACCACATCTAACACTTTCTCCTCTGTCCACAAGGCTTGTTACTCCATCATAGAAAGCTGTCAGGTTGGTTTGACATGATTTGTTCTTGACAAAGCCATGCTGAATATCATTTAACATCTTATTCTCTTCTAGATGTTTGCTAACTGATTCCTTCATTAGTTGCATCATTATTTATCCTGATACATGAGATTAAACTGACTGGTGTGTAATTCACTGGATAGTCCTTATTTCCCTTTTTATAGATGGGAACTATATTTAGTCTCTTCCAGTCCCCTGGGACCTTTCCAGTCTTCCATGATTTTTTGAAGGTAATAACCAATGACTCAGATATCTTCTTGAATCTCCTTGGCTATGTTCACACATGGGTTTATTTCGATACAGGCTGTTTCGATACAAGTTGTATCGAAATAACGCCTTATTTCAAAATAAGTTAATTCGAATTAACAGTTTGTTAATTCGAATTAAGGAAAAATGCAGGAATCGAAATAGCAGGTTCAGACAACAGTTATTTCAAAATGAGTCACCGTTGTTTCAAAACAACATGTTCAGACGGCATTGTTTCAAAACAATCATTTCGAAACAACGTTGTTTCATCCGCACTTTGGGTTTAAGTTGTTTCGAAACAACGCCATTGTTTCAAAACAATAGAACCCGTTGATTCGAAACAATGGTGAGCCGTGTGAACGTGGCCTTTCTTATTTCGAAACAAGAAGAGGTTACTTACCGGTAACCGGTGTTCTTCGAGACGTGTGCTCCTGGCCGTTCCTTAGTAGGTGTCTGCACGCCTCATGCACGGCACGCCGGAAACTTTTCCCCCCAGAGTACCCGTAGGGTCAGCTGTAGCGCCCCCTGGAGTGGCGCCGCCGCCACTGCCTATATAGCCACCAGCCGACCCGTCCCTCCTCAGTTCCTTCTACCAAATGTCTGAGGGGAGGTGGGAGGGATTGGAATGGCCAGGAGCACACGTCTCGAAGAACACTGGTTACCGGTAAGTAACCTCTTCTTCTTCTTCGAGTGCTGCTCCTGGCCATTCCTTAGTAGGTGAATATCTAGCCTTACCTTGGAGGTGGGAGACATCACAGAGAGACCAACTGCAGCACTGCTCTGCCCACTGCCGCGTCCTGCTGCGCTTGCTGGTTAATGGCATAATGCTGCGCGAAGATATGCGGGGTGGACCACGTTGCCGCCTTGCATATATCGATAATCGGGACATCCGCGAGGAATGCTGCGGAAGCCGCCTGGGCCCTAGTTGAATGAGCCGTTACCCTTGGCAGGTGCTTACCCCCCAGCTTGTAGCACTCCTTGATGCAGGCTGAAATCCAGGAGGCTATCCTCTGAGTAGACACCGGTTGGCCTTTTTTATTGTCCGCTACTGCCACAAACAGCTGGGGGGTCTTGCGGAACGGCTTTGTCCTTTCCACATAGAAGGCTAGCGCTCTGCGCACATCCAGGGAATGGAGACGCCTCTCCTCTTCCGATGCATGGGGCTTTGGGTAGAAGACAGGCAGGGAAATGTCCTGGTTCACATGAAAGTGTGACACCACTTTAGGCCTGAAGGATGGATGAGGGCGTAGCTGTACCTTGTCCTTAAAAAACTGGGTATATGGTGGATCCACCACCAACTCCCGCAGCTCGGACACTCTCCGGGCTGACGTGATAGCCACTAAAAACGCGACCTTCCATGACATGTACAGGAGGGAGCAAGTCGCCAGTGGCTCAAAAGGGGGTCTAGTAAGTCTTAGCAGTACCGTATTTAGGTCCCACTGAACCGTGGGCGCCTTTACAGTCGGGTATAGTTTGGAAAGCCCCACCAGGAACCTTTTTACCATAGGCACTGTGAACAGCGAGCTACCCCCAGGACCGCGGCGAAACGCTGCAATCGCCGCAAGGTGGACCTTCAGGGACGATAATGCTAGTCCACTCGACTTCAAATGCCATAAATATTCTAGTAAGCGGTGAACCGAGACCGACTCTGGTTCCTCCCCGTTGGCTGAGGCCCACCGTGCAAACCTGTGCCACTTAGCGGCATATGTAGTTCTCGTGGCAGGTTTCCTGCTGCCACACAACACCGCCCGTACCGGGGAGGAGCACATCTGTTCGTTGTCCGTCAGCCATGAAGGCACCACGCGTGGAGGTGTAGGGCCTCCAGGTTGGGGTGGAGAAGTCTCCCGCTGTCCTGGGATAATAAGTCTGGTCTGAGTGGCAACCGGATCGGCCTGCGTCCGGACCACCGCATTAGGGTCGAAAACCAATGCTGCCTGGGCCATGCGGGGGCGACCAAGATGACCTGCGCCTTGTCCATCTTTATCTTCCACAGCACCTTGGCTACTAACGGTGTCGGAGGGAACACGTACAGGAGACCTCTCTCCCCCCAGTGGATCTCGAAAGCATCCGCCCCTGAACCGGGGCTGCGTCCCCGGAAGGAGCAGAAGCTCTGGCACTTTGTGTTGACCATGGAGGTGAAGAGGTCTAGACGGGGATAACCCCACTTCCGGAAGAGTGACTCCGCCACCTCCGGGTGAAGAGACCACTCATGGGTCATGAACTTCCGGCTGAGCTTGTCTGCTAAGCAGTTCCGGAGGCCGGGAATATACGATGCCACTGGTTGGATCTTGTGGTGAATACAAAACTCCCAGAGCTTCATGGCTTCCTGACAAAGGAGAGGCGAGTGCGTGCCACCTTGCTTGTTGATATAATACATTGTGGTGGTGTTGTCGGTACGAACCGACACCGTCTGGCCCTGGAGGTGTTCTTGAAATACCTTGCATGCGAGTCGGACTGCTCTGAGCTCCTTTATGTTGATGTGTAGCGCGGAGTCCGCGATCCCCCACAGGCCCTGTGTCCTGAGGTCTCCGAGATGCGCACCCCAGCCGATATCTGATGCATCCGTCGTCAAACGCAGTGATGGCTGAGGAAGACTGAAAGGAACCTCTGAGCATAAATTGGCTTTGCAGGACCACCAATGCAGGGTCTCCAGCACCAATCCCAGCACAGTGAGCATAGCGTCCAAACTGTCCCGCACCGGGCGGAACACCGTCGCCAACCACAGTTGGAGCAGTCTCATCCGTAAGCGGGCGAAAGGGACTACAAAAGTGCAAGCCGCCATGAGACCCAGTAAGCGGAGGCATTCTCGCGCCGATACCCTGGGAAACCTCACCAGAGCATCCACTGTCTGTCTGATAGTCTGAAACCGGTTGGTCGGGAGGCTCGCCCTTACAGACGTGGAATCGAGGACTGCTCCTATAAACTCTATTCGTTGCGCGGGAACCAATGCCGACTTTTGGACATTTATCAACAGACCTAAGCGATCGAAGACGTATTGAGTCAGGTTTATGTGGGACAACACCTCTCGCCGTGACTTCCCCACGATCAGCCAGTCGTCCAGATATGGAAACAGGGTGACTCCTTGTTTCCTGAGATGTGCCGCCACCACCGCCAGGCACTTTGTGAATACCCGCGGAGCTGCGGAGAGGCCGAACGGGAGCACGGCGAACTGCAGGTGCGTCCGCCCCACAATGAAGCGCAGGAACCTCCTGTGCTGCGGATGTACTGCAATATGAAAGTACGCATCCTGCAAATCGAGGGCGGCGTACCAATCGCCTGGATCCAGAGAGGGAACAATTGATGAGAGGGACACCATCTGGAACCGAATCTTGCGAAGGAACCGGTTGAGCCGCCTCAGATCTAAAATCGGCCGCAGGCCCCCTTTCACCTTGGGAACAAGGAAATATCGGGAATAAAAACCTTTGCCCTTGCAGGGTGGCGGCACCTCCTCCACTGCCCCTTTTTGAAGTAAAACCTGCACCTCCTCCCGTAGTGCGTGCTGGTGGGCCTGGTCCTGCAGGGCACCACACAGCGTAGGAGGGGCCGGCGGGGGCAACGAAGAAAATTGGAGGGAATAGCCCTCCTGAACCGTCTGGAGGACCCAGCGGTCTTTTGTGATCTTGCGCCAACGTGGCGCGTAAGGGGACAGTCTGTTGCTGAATATGGGAGTCTCTGGATCTTTGGCCTTTGATAAACCGCCCTCGTGTTGACCCTCAAAAGGTCTTTTTTCCGCCTGCCGGCGGACGCGAGGATCCTTGCCCGCTGGGGTGACGCCCAGCCGGCTGACGGGGCCCTTTGCCCCTCCGTCTGTCGTCGTCCTGGCGGCGGAACTAGGGCCGCGGGGGAGGAGGGGGCGGCTTGAACTGCTTCCTTTGGCTCGCCGGAGTGTGGAGGCCTAAGGACTTAACCAGCGCCCTAGAATCTTTTAACGTCTGCAGACGAGCGTCTGTCTGCTGCGAAAAGAGTTCAGGTCCTTCAAAAGGTAAGTCCTGAATCGTAGCCTGGACCTCTAGGGGCAGCCCCGACGCCTGCAGCCATGAGCTACGCCGCATCGTCACCCCTGTGGCCATGGAGCGAGCCGCGGCGTCGGCCACGTCTAAGGCTGATTGCAGCAGGGCCTTAGACATGAATTTACCCTCTTGGATAGACGCCGATAGAGCCGCTCTGGAGTCCTGCTCCATAGAGTCACTGAAACGCTCCATAGCTGACCATGCATTAAACATGTAACGGCTGAGAATAGCCTGCTGGTTCGCTATTCTCAGCTGCAGCCCCCCCGTAGAATAGACCTTACGGCCAAACAGGTCCAATCTTTTATAGTCCTTAGACTTAGGAGTTGACCCCGGGCGACCTTGTCTCTCACGCTTATTCGCTGCCGCAACGACTAATGAGCTGGGGATGGGGTGTGAATAAAAATGTTCATAACCCTTAGAGAGCACGAAGTACTTTCGTTCAGCACGCTTGGCCGTAGGGGGGATCGAAGCCGGGGTGTGCCACAGCGCCTTGGTCGTGTTATGTACAGTCTTGATAAAGGGTAGGGCCACACGGCCCGGGGCCTCTGGGAGCAAATTGTCCACCATAGGGTCTGCGTCCTCTGCGATCTACTCGGCCTGCATATTCAGTCCGCTGGCTACCCGACGAAGCAGCTCCTGATGGGCCCTAGCATCATCCGGGATCGCCAGTGGCTTGGCTCCCGCCACCGCCTCATCGGGGGGCGAAGAAGAAGATTCTTCAAGATCTGGATCCTTAAACGGAGCTCCAGATGTCACACTATGGTCTCCAGTGGCCAGGCTCTCTCTATCTGGCTCGTCTCGCAAGGACTCCACCTCTGACACCTCTCCGGGACCGAGGGGGGGAGGGGCGCCGAGCGCGGCCGATGGTGGATGTCTGGCCTGCGAACTGGGAATGGGGGGTGCCGAGCCTACACCCGGTCCCTGGACGGCCCAAGGGGTCCAAAATGGCCACTGCCAACCCGACCACTGAGGGTGGAAGGGCGGTACCATCAGTGCCGACTGAGGCTGAGACGCCAAGGTCTTCTAAGGTCGACGTGGTACCGACTCCTCTGCCGAACTCGACGAAGAGCCGGAACGAGGGGACCACGGCGGTGCCGATGACGACGGCACCGGAGACCGGTGCCGACCCTCATCGCTGCGGTCACGGTGCCGACGAGGTGACTCACGGTGCCGATGAGACACTGGGGAGCGGAACCGGGGAGCCCCAGCCGCAGCTACCACCGTTGGTGGTACCAGAGAGCAGTGCCGTTGCTCCCGAAGTGGCACCGGGCTTCGACCTCGACCTGCTGCAAGGGGGGTCGGTTTCCCCCGGGACGGTGCCGAGCGTGGTACCAGTGTTGCCGCTGGAGCCGGCGGCGCCGACTGCACCGATAGCTCCTGCGCGGCTGCAAAGGCCTCCGGCGTCATGGGCAGGATCAAGTCCTCCTCTAAAATGTCCCTGGTAGGCGAGGAGGTTGAGCCCGGACTAAACTGCGCCTCCGAAGGGTCGCGTACCGAAGCTGGGGACACGGAGATAGGCCGGCCAACATGGCTCTGGCTATCTCCCTGCTGCACCGCCGCTCGGTGCGGTGATCGCCCCCTACCAAGCCGTTTCTTCTTGGGTGGTACCGGGGAAGAGGAGCGGCTCCGGGGCTCCTTCAGAGTCCTGGGGCGAGCCGGCTTCGGTGCCGCTGACGGTGCCGAGGATGCTGGTGCACTCCGCACTGACGGTGCCGTGCTGGACCCCGAATCACCGGGGGCCGGGCGAAGAGCCTCCTCCATGAGGTGCAGCTTAAGGCGCTGAACCCTGTCCTTTTGAGTCCTTGGCTTGAAGCTCCGACAGATTTTACACCTCTCGGTGAGGTGAGCTTTGCCCAAGCACAGAAGACAATCGCTGTGCGGGTCGTCCACGGGCATGGGCTTTTTACAACGCCCACAGATTTTAAAGCCCGGCATAGCCCGACCCTGGGCCCGGGGCGGGCTCGAAACTAACTTAACTCTAAATAAAGAACTAACTGGTTCGGGTACTCCAAAGCAAAAAACGGCCACGTGCAGTACTGCACGAAGCCAGGGAATGTTCCAGCGACCGACAGGGCGGTAAGAAGGAACTGAGGAGGGACGGGTCGGCTGGTGGCTATACAGGCAGTGGCGGCGGCGCCACTCCAGGGGGCGCTACAGCCGACCCTACGGGTACTCTGGGGGGAAAAGTTTCCGGCGTGCCGTGCACGAGGCGTGCAGACACCTACTAAGGAATGGCCAGGAGCAGCACTTGAAGAAGAACCTCTGTTGTTTCGAAATAAGACTGCTGTGTGAACATACCCCTTGAGTATTCTAGGGTGCATATCATCAGGACCTAGGGACTTGAAGACAGCTAACTTGTCTGAGTAATTTTTAACTTGTTCTTTCCTTATTTTAGCATCTGATCCTACCCCACTTTTGATGCTTGCCCCTATGTCAGGCCTCCAATCACCACCACCCTTATTGGTGAAGACAAAAACAAACAAATAATTTAGTTGCTCTGCCATTTCCACATTTTCTGTTATTGTTTCTCTCTCTTTGGGTGTGTTCACGCAGCAGTCTTATTTCGAAACAACAGAGGTTGTTTCAAAATAAGAAAGGCTACGTTCACACGATGCACCGTTGTTTTGAAACAACTTAAACCCCATGTGGGGATGAAACAACATTGTTTCGAAATGATTGTTTTGAAACAATGCCGTCTGAACATGTTGTTTTGAAACAACAGTGACTCGTTTCGAAATAACTGCTGTCTGAACTGGCTATTTCAATTCCTGCTTTTTTCCTTAATTTGAATTAACAAACTGTTAATTCGAATTAACTTATTTCAAAATAAGGCATTATTTCAATACAACTTGTATTGAAACAACTTGTATTGAAATAACCCCCTGTGTGTGAACATAGCCTTTATTGAATAACAGTCTCACATTGTCCTTGCTCTTCCTTTTGTTTCTAATGTATTTGAAATATGTTTTTTTGTTACCCTTTATGCCTTCAGCTAGTTTGGTCTCAGTTTGTGCCATGCTCTTTCTGATTTTTCGTCTAGATAATTGTGTTGTTTGTCATAGTCATCCTTTAATCAACCAGTATGCCCAGGTCCTACTCCTCCTCTGTCACTTCCACCTGATGTGTCCCAAGCATATAAGAATATATACATGTTATTAGATATACATGTTCTCCTGATGACTGCAATCCATACCTCTTAACCTTCAAAACTGGCAGTGAATGACACAATTTATCAAAACTGACACCAAATAAGTAAACTGCAGAACACCAGTCTGGGCCCCTATTTTCACTCCTCTATTTTTTGCTCTCACTTCCCACATTCATTTGCAACTTTTCAAATTGCTGTGAAACATAGCAGGGGAGGAGCAAAGAAGGCTTTGCCATACCAAAGATGACAGTGGTAGAACTAACACTAAAGATGTGCCATCAGCAATAGGAATGGCCACTGCTTGGTGAGACAATGTCACCCCCCTGTTCAGGTGTAACTCACTGGCTTGTGTGCGTGTTACAGTTCCCCTTCATTTGACAGGCTGCAAAGGCTAAACTATTACACTTCTTTAGCTCAACCTGTACTAGTTTATACTTTTAGCTATGGAGGTCTCAGATTCAATCCCTGATGTGCTGACCAAGATGATGGCTTCCATACTGACTTTGTGCCTGAGATAAGACACCTCTCCCCCTCAAACCATGTCCTCTTCCCATCTGTCAGCCATTTATCTGGCTGTTCCCACAGCTTTTCAGATGCTGTATGCTGGTTGAAACAGGGAACCAAAAGCTGTTTCAAAGCTTGATGTACTGAAAGTGCTCTACAGTTGACAGGTATCCTCCCATAATGACTTTTTTCCTAAGATCATAACACCAAACCTTAAAAAAGATCTCCTCAGTATACTTTTAATACACAGAAGAGTTCATGTCTTATAGACTCATAGACCTTACGGTCAGAAGGGACCAGTATAATCATCTAATCTGACCTCCTGCACAATACAGGCTTCAAATCCTCACTCACCCACTCCCGCAATAAGCCTCTAACCTATGACTGAATTATTTACACCCTCATATCATGATTTAAGGACTCTAAGATACAGAAAATCCACTGGTAGGTGACATATGCCCCATTCTACAGCTGAAGGCGAAAAACCCCCAGAGCTGTAACCAATGAGGTCTGGGGAAAAATTCCTTCCTGACCCCAAATATGGTGATCAATCAAACCTTGAATATGTGGGCAAGTCTCACCAGACAGTCCTTCAAGAGACAATTCTCTGTAGTAACTCAGAACCCATCCCATCTGCCCTCCATCTTAGGCCACTGTCATATCTACCACCAGTAGCCAAAGATCACTCAGTATCCAAAGTAGGTCATCACATCATACCATCCCCTACATAAACTAATCAAGATCAGTTTGAAGGCAGCTATGTTTTTGCCCCCACAGTCCTCCTTGGAAAGCTATTCTAGAGCTCTATTCCTCTGATGGTTAGAAACCTGCATCTAATTTCAAGCCTCAATTTCCTGATGGACATTTGTTCTATTTGTTTCCATTTGTTCTTGCGTCCGCATTGCTGCTGTACTCAAATAATTCCTCTTCCTCTCTCATATTTATCCCTGTGATGTATTTACAGAGAACAATCATATCACCCCTCAAGCTCCTTTTGCTTAGGCAAAACAAGGCAAGGTCCTTGAGTCTCCTCTCATAGGAGAGGTTTTCCACTCACAGAACATCCTTGTTGGCCTTCTGTGCACCTGTTCCAATTTGAATTCATCCTTTTCAAATACGGGGAACCAGAACTCCATGCAATATTACAGATGGGGTCTCACCAGTGCTTTGTACAGCAGCACTAACACCTCCCTGTCTCTACTTGAAATACTTCTTCTGACACATCCCCAAACCATATTAGCTTTTTTCATGGCCACATCACATTGGTGGCTCATAGTCATTCTATGATCCACCAGTACTCCCAGATCCTTTTCCTCCTAAGTCCCTTTCAAATGATGCATCACCAATGTATAGGAAAAATTCTTGTTATTTGCCGCTAAATGCATGACCTTGCACTTCCCATTACTAAATTTCATCCTATTCCAGATGCTCCAGTGTACAAGGTCATCCAGATATTTTTGTATGGTATCCTAAGTCCTTCTCTGTGTTGGCAATACCTCCCAACTTGGCATCATCACCAAACTTTATTGGCACATTCCCACTTTTTCTGCAAGGTTAGTAAGAAAAAGTTTAAATAAGATCAGTACTAAGACTGATCCCTGAGGGACTCCACTAGTAACCTCCCTTCAACTTGACAGTTCACCCTTCAGTATGATCCATATAGACTCCCCTTTAACCAGTTCCTTATCCACCTTACTATATTCATATTAATCCCCATCTTTTGTAACTTAAGAAATAATTCCCTATATGGAAATGTATCAAATGCCTTGCTGAAATCTAAGCAATGATTCTATCATACCTAGCAGGGTGTAATTTTTCTTTTAAATCAGTAATATTTTGACAGTGAAGAACCTTTTTGGCTGTCATTGCCTCAATGCAATAACATTATTTTTATAATACCTAACACAAGGGAACCCCAATATTCATTGGAGTCTCTGGACATCACTATACTAAATAATAATTAATTCATTACTGCACGGTGTGTGTGTGTAGGAAAGATGGCATTGTATAAAATGTATTATTTAAGTCTGGTATAAATTTAAACTGGACTATAAAATTTAATGCACACAGAGATCATATTAAACATGACTGTCCCCTCTGTAGTGCAGTGTGCCTGCAACTATTTATTAATCCAACAACATTGTGTAAAGTTTTGGAATGTAATCTGAAGGAGCATACCATAGTCAGATAAAACTGTAGTAAAAATATAGATAAACATAATTTAATTATCTTCACTGTAATTTAGCCGGAGTGGAACTGCAATGCTGTACTCCTGAACAAAAAGCAACAGGACTAGAAAATGACTGCAAGTTATTTATAACAGTGGCCTGGGACCTTTATTTTTTCGCTTAATACAAAAGACCTCCTACAACAGATGCCACCTACCACTATAATGTGGTATCGGTTAAACACTGAGCCAAAGAGAAAACAGTAGAACTAGAAAACAGTTCCTAATCCTGACACCACACTGGGTTTTTAGTATAATGATCATTTCTACCAAGACTGCTTAAATTCTCTAAAGTACTATGTAACCTTAGATCAGCATATCATAGTACAACATACTGCATAGCTCTTTCCATTACAGAGAAAAACAGCTAGTTGATATCGTAAAAGATGCATGGGTTTGGTACTTATGAACATACTCCTGCCCTTACCATGTGAATATTTATTGTATAGCATTTGTGGTGCATCCAGTCAATTATCTATTGTTTCAGGGATTCTTGATACAACATGACAAACATTTTAAAATTGTACTCTACCTTTTCTATTTAAAATTCATATTAAAGCATACAAAAAACATTAAACATGTAGGAATAAATAAAAGGAACCAATTGCATGGGGGGGGGGGACCAACTATAATGCTAAAGGACTAAGGATGAAGATTTAATTTCTTTACTGAGTTTTTAGTAACTTTTGATGAGTATGTTTCAGCTTCATAAGAACGTCTGCACAGAGTGGATTCATTTGGAAAGTTCTAGCAGTTTGGGTCATATAATATTAGATTTAGAAGGGAACTCAGGATTTCATCTAGTCCAACTCCCTGCTCAAAACAGAACCAAGCCAGCCTAAGCCACTCCAACCAGGTCTTGGCTAAAGAAGGCCATAGAAATCTCAGTTCAACCAATTCCACCCATTCCAGTGTTTGCCATGCTTGCACTGAAATATCTAATCTAGACCTCCTCCACTGCAACTTCAGACCACTGCTCCTATTTCTGTCATCTGCCACTACTGAGAACACTCTAGCTAGATCCTCCTTGGAACTGTTCTTCAGGTAGTTGATAATATTCATAATGTCAGTCAAAATACCTTGCTATCCAAGTTTAGACACTTTACAATGGATGATAAACTAAAGGCAAGATGAGAAGGTGATACACTGGGCCTAGTTTTATAGCCTGTCTCATATCAAAAGTCAAAATGAATGTTGCAGACTCAGTCAACTGTCTTACCCTAGCACTAAAGCACCATATAATTTGACACAATTGCTGCAGCAGCTTCTTTTCAAGATAGACGGATGATTGGAATAGCAGGGGCTTGCCAGATAGAACTGAATTGCAGTGGTCAAACTATGAATAGAAACTTGAATTAGGGCTGGTCTAGTCAGTGCTATTAGCCTTTTGCTTTCAAGAGCACAAAATGTGTGTATGTATACATAAAGCCACAAAACAGTTAAGAAAAGGAGAAGCCAAATTCAGCTCTTTTGAACCTCCACAGATTCTATTGACCTTGTCCCAGTAACCTTATATTAGAGCTCAACATGGTGAAGATAAAATTTAAAATCTCAAAGGGAAAAAGATTCAATGTCTAGGGTGCCCAAAAAAAAGAAATTATAATATAGTTATTTTACCTGTGTAAAATGGTGGTTTATGAATTAAAAATAATATATCTCCACTATAGTCAAAAAACTCTTGGGAAAAGGCAAAACTACAAACTCAGCACCTAGGGGCCAGGTTCAACTCCCTTTAGTAGAGTTGACTGGTGTCAGCGGAGGTGGCAGGCATGATGGCCACCCCGCCCCACATGTAGCCCCCTGGATTATGCTGCTCTCAAGGAGAAATGTTAAGTATCAATCTCCCTGATGGGTCTCCATCTCCGGGCCATCCAACACAAGGGGGAAGAACGTTAAGTTTCAATCTCCCCTGATGGCTCTCAATCTCCTGTGTGAGTTTTTTCCTCCCTAGTTTCTGTCAACAACGAAGGGGGTGAGTTTCTATCCCCCCAACAGTTTCTCAGCACCCCCGTCACCACAAAGGAGGGGTCATTGTCTGGGGTCCCAGTTTTATCATTGGTCCTGACCAGGATCCCACTCCTAATTGGCTATTTTTACTCTGGCTGGGCAAAATTCTATTAAAACCCCCTGTCTCAGCTAGCTTGTTGTTCTCCCACCCTCGAATGCTAAAGGGCACGTCGCGACCCAGTCAGATTGGCTCCCAACTGAGACAGGGAGCACCCACCCACGAGACCTTCCTTTTGGGGTGTACACGGATTGCTGGCCGAATGATTAAGTGCTGAGATGCTGCAGCTGGTCTGCCTCCTCATTTTGGGTTCTACCGCAGTCCTGGGACAGGTATTATAAATCAATATAGGCCTCCTACCTTCTCTTAATCATTCTACTTGGTACCATTTATATATAGTCTGTGATTGTAGCTTCTTTACTTGAGTTTTGCATAGTTTGTGTAGTTATTATTTTCTCTGTATCCTGTATAATCTTTTCATGATATAGTTGTTTATGGTCTAGCATAGTTTTGTGTTGTTAATTTGCCAGGTGTTTTATTAGTCATTTGTATTTTGCATCCTTTTTACTGTATATTTGTTCATCACTCCGCTTCTGTTCTAAACTGCTGGCCCCAAACTTCCCCAGTGTACACAGGGGGAGTGTGGTGGTTTATTTTTCTCTCATCTGACTTTTTCATTCTGCCGTCCACCCTTCTTGGCTAGCAAAGAGGAATGGCTTTCAGCCATTGGTAAATACGCGTCGGGTGGGCTGGTCAGTGCCTATACCGATGTTGAGGCAGTAAAAGGCCAGAAAAGTCCTTGACCTTTTACGGCCACCCTCTTGTAGGTCATTACTCCATACTGTTATTTAACTATAAGTACTTTTGTAGGTTGTAAGTGTTTTGCATAGACTTTCATGCTTTATCCTGTTGTTTGGTTGTAGATGTTTACAGGTGCTTTATATAGACTTTCTTGCTCCACACTGTTACTTGGTTATAAGTGCTTTGCATAGGTTTTTAGCTTTATATTGTCTTTTAGTTATAAGTGTTCATTTAGACTTTGCTTTATGCAGTTAGTTGGTTATAAGTGTCCTATGTAGATTTTTGCTTCATATTGTTAGTTGATTACAAGTGTTTTTGCACAGATCTCCTTGTTTTACACTGTTAAGTGGTTAAAGGTGTTTAAGGTGTCACTATAAAAGCAGCTTTTTTGTTTACTTGAACTGGTGTCCATCTCATTGGTGGGTGTCGCTGGTCCATCCCAGTCACATCACGAACCAGGGGTTCAACAACCGGTAGTTACACAAAGAATAAATGTGGCCAGTTTTGCTTAGGTTCCAAAGGGTAGCCATGTTAGCCTAGTTCAGCAAAACAAACAAGGAGTCCTGTGGTGCTTTTAAGACTAACAAATTTATTTATTGCATGAGCTGATTTTCTCCAAAGAAAGCTCACATGATAAATATATTTATTAGTCTTTAAAAGTGTCTCAAAACTCCTTGTTTGTTTTGCTTGGGGTGGAGGAGGAAGCAGAAGCAATATCGTGGTACCTGTGAAAAACTTTATCAAAAAGAACATTATGAGAGTATTTTCTTAAGGATATTACTTTAATTCCAAATTAAAGATATTAAGTATTTTCAAAATAAACCAAGGATTTATTTAAATAGTTATCATACCCTCTGACATCCACAATAGTTCTCATTTTAATACAACAGGGCAGAATAATGATATCAAGATACTTGAAAAGGCACAGAGCAGAAGCAAATACCCATGGTCAGCTTTCTTCAAAGCCTTGCAAACAGGTGTAAGGACCCCCCCCCCCCCCAAATAATCAATTACCATGTAGAACTGCTCTGTCCCACAGGGTTGTGACAGAAGCGCAGAACATGCCTCTTCAAAAGGTGTCATTTTTTATTGCTGTGTATGCCCCTGCTTTGCAAGCAGGCAAGACAAGCACTTCAGCTCTGCTCCCACAACGTCTCATCTTTCAGGGATACCCGTGCTGTGTATGGAGGTATCAGGAAGTAACACGATGTTTTCTCCGATTCTGTAAACTGGTCACCTGTGCTCTGATGTTCCTCTCATTCTCACACCCACACTCTTCTTTCACAGACATCTGAATCAAGGTAGCATTGGCTTATTTCTTCCATACTGGGATTTTGAAATACAGTTTCATTAGGAGGGGAGAAGCAGCAGGAAACAGTGCCTGGCCAACCTCCTTTACACCCATAAGACCGTCTAACTGTGGTTCCCTCCTTTCAAAGGTGCAGAAGCTGGCCCAGAAACAGATGTCATCTTTTCCATCTATGTGATCATCCAGAGGGCCAACTCAGCAGTGAAGGGAGAAAGCCTGAGGTAGGAAGGAGGGTAGGTGACCAAAGTCAATTAAACCAGTCACAGCTGACCATAACCTCCTTTTCCACCTGCTTTTTCTAAGGATATTCCAGATGGGTGCTTCACCTCTCTACCTCTCACATCCTCTATTTCAGAGATTGTATATGGGTATCTACTCATTCTCTTTTGTCTGAGCTCAGTGACTCTGTTTACTGCTGGCACCTGACATATGGCTGTTTGGCTGATCTCTCACTAAGCAGATCTTTGAAGGTTGGGATTCCTTGATCTTCCTTCATCATATAGGGTTGCCAAACCATCCATAAATGTTTGGACAGTTAGTAAAAAAAATGTACAATTCTGATGCTTTCAGTAAATCCATAAATAAATGAAAATGTCCATAAAATTGTATAGAAATAAAACATTTTATCTTGACCTTGTCATTGTTCAGAATTACTTCTTGTAGCATAAACTACACTGTTCATGACTTCACCATTTCTTCTACTGCCCATGCCCAAAGAACACAATTGATCAATTAACTGAAGGCAATTCTTAATTCCTGTGTATACAATATCATGAGTGAGTACACAGTTTTGTAACATTATTGTACTTTTATGGCATTTTAATGTCAATAAAAACTAATCTTCAAATCTTCATGTCAGTAAAAACTAAAATCCAAGGTCTGTAATCCTGTGCTGATCTAGAACCCTAAATCTAGTCTCCCTGATCCATAGCAACAAAAATACTTCTCTTTTGCAAAGCACAGACAAACAAAAAACATGTCTATAGCTTTAACATTCACAAATTGGTTGCCCATTGCCTTAGCAAATATGTTATTGTACTACTATGTTTGCCAAATGTAAATAGTACCCCATAAAGTCCAGAGTGGGCAGACAGAGTAGGCAATTGAGATTAGATAACACAAAGGTTTCCCACATCAAAGAGTCTGACTTGTAGCAATCAAGAAGAAATTAAATGTTAACAGTAACACTTTAGGCTGCTGCTTTAACAGCTGTTCCTTTATTAATATAGAGGTGAGAGTGCTGACAAGTTCAGTACACAAACTGAATTAAACTCATTTTTAACTGGTGTTTAGCTTTTTAATATGTACTTATACAGGTATGGAGGCATAATTTCAAGTCAGGTGGTTTTCAGAAATATAAATACTATCAGTGGCACCCAACAACAGTTTCAGATCCTTAACTACTTCTGATAGCCACTTGGATCATAGCAATGAATTATTTTCTCTAGACATGGGCAGTCTCACAAAGCTCTGGAAACCAACTATCTGGACTCATTACAAGCCTTTAAAACTCAAATAGTTGGTTAAATAAGGGTCTTGCTGTACCGACTCATAGTGGCATCAGCTATAAGGCACAGACAAGCTTCAATTAAAGCTGATTGCCAACATGAGAGCCAGTAACCTTACTCTATGCCATCATGCAAACAAAAACAAGCAATTGTACAAGTTCAAACTGCATGAGTTCAACCTGACTGAAAGTAATGATTTGGAATCATTCAGACCATGACTTTACAATGAAATTTCTATTCTTCCTCCATCTGCACAGTGGATGGCAATTTCTAACATTTTTTAATAAATTTCTAATATCTTTTTTATGGGCTGGATGTTTACCTAGAAACAAATATCCTGGAAACAAGTATTACTCAAACTATCAAAAACTCTATCATGATAATTAGTTAGCTTACCCATAGTTTTTGTGCTTTCACCAATCAAAGTAGATCTGACCACTCTTTTAGTGCAAGTCTCCTGGTACAGGCTAGATCTTACACCTATGCTTACAAATTAAAAGGTAACAATCCAATAGGTTGGTAAGGAGCTGCATCATTACAAAACTGAAATTTACCTTTTGGTATCTTCATCAACTAGCTGTTAGAGAGAAGCTCTTTCTTTGGACCTTCATATTCACTTTTTGAGATGGAGAATAAAATATGGGGACTGATGGAGTATATTATTTAGTATATATATTCATATAACATTGCTTGTTCCTTCAAAATAGTGAAGAAGGTTCTAGGTGTTGATTTATTAGGCTACTATTTCAGCCAAGCATTTTGTACTAGCCCCATTTTAATTAAGCTTTTCTCAGGCTAAATGTTAAGGAGACCACAAACAATGGACCAAGAAAATACATCTAACACTAAGACAGATGACTACAAACTACAACAAACCTGCTTAATAAAATTTAAACCTTATTCCTTCTGATTTAATTCCAACAGAGTTTTCCACTGAGGGTTCTCCTGATGACTTAAGAAAACTGGATTCCCAAGTGGGAGGGAGCAAAAGCTCTGAGACTGAGTAACAGAGCTGATTCTGGGAAGTATGCAAGTGAGTCAGCTCTGAGTGGGGAAGATATATGCCAAGTCATAGAGCAGTTTGCCACCTAGGAACTGATAAAAAGACTCTGAAAAAATGGTTTCAAACAACTAGGCATTGAGATATGAGCCATGTCCAAGGACAGATTTTTGGGACTTCTGAATCTTACTTTTGAATGTTATGTCTGAATAAATCCAGAACCCAATAAGGGTGATGAATGGTTGATCAAAGTAAGTAGTCTGTTAAAGGTCCTGGAAGAGGGAGAATGCACAGCAGAGCAGTGTAGAGGCACCTGAGCCATGAGAGGATGCAGGGGGAGTGGCCATGTTGCTTACCATGAAGCAGGGCATCTGCAACCTTTGCTGAGCTCCGAGCCAGCCCCTCCTCCCTGACTCTCAGCTTGTGCTGCTGTCCCCCTGTGCTGAAAAAAGTAGCAGCCACCTAAAAATTCCCAAAGAAGCCACTTAAAGTACCTCATCTCAGAAGCATGCCTAAGGACAGGGGTTCCCAGGCATGGCAAGGAAAGAAGCTGCATTGAATCACTCTTTTCACTGATAGCACCCTGCAGAGAAGAGCCACTCCATATGGCTTGTTTACACAGCATACCAGGGGCATGGGCATGGCAAGGTCCCCCCTGCACCCTAGCTGCCCCTGAAAAAAATTGCCCACAGTGGCCTTCAATGGCAGGAACAGCAATTTCTGTGGTGTTGCAAACCGCTTTGACTGGGCTCACATGCCTCTGTCAGCATATGTGCCAAGAGTTGCCTACCCCTGCCATAAGGCATACCGCAGAAGGGATGGACTAACAAAGCTAAAGGAACTGTCAGTTTCCATAGAGTAATCAGGTGCTTACAACAAAGGTACTGTAGTTAAATATTTTTTCTATTTTTAAAGTCAATATGAGTACCTAAGTAAAGTCAGTTTATCAAGAAAATGAGAAAAATGAAACAGCTCCAATTTTCACTCATTTACACACCAAATCCTGATTTTCATGTAATGAGAAAAATTGTACACTTTAAGCAAATATCAGTAAACCCACTAATGCTTTTTAGATGTACTAATAGAGCTGGGAAAGGTGAATCAGTATTATTAATATATGGTACACTCATTTGAGAAGGGAAAAATGAACTGATTTCCACTAATTAATTGAACAATATGATTAGAAATATGCTGAAACCTTACTGCATCTAAGTCATTTTTACCCCTGTCATTATCAACAATGATTTTTGTGTAAGACAACTAATTACTTTGTTCCTAAATTGAAACCTATTTTTAAAATATGATGTATAGATTATAAGGGCCAAAGGATTATTATGATCATTTAATTCTGACATCCTCCATAATGGTCTGAGAACTTTGCACACTAATTTCACCATCAAATGCCCATAAGTTCAATGCTGCAAATGACGGAGAATCTAGCAGATCCTGAGGTATAATGTTCCCATGGGTAATTACTCGCACCATGAAAAGACAGCCCCTTCTGTTTAGCAATTCAGCTTCCTACTGTTTTACCTTGTTATGACTTTTTTCCGATACATCCAAAAAAAAAAAAAACCCTAACACTGAAATGTTTCATATGCAGATACTTGTGACCTATGATCATGTCACCTTTTAAGCTTCTCTTCAGTGAGTCAAAAGAAAGAAAAGAAAGAAAAGAAAGAAAACACCTAATTTAATCTTTCACTAGAAGGCATGTTTTCTCAAAAAGTTCTTGTAGCTTTTTTTGGAACCCTTTTTAATTTATCAATGTTCTTTTTGAAGTGAGGACAGCAGAATTGAATGTTAATGGCCTTACTAATGTATACATAGATAACATCACCAACCTGTTCCTTACCTGACAGTCCCATGATTATACACCCAAGAACTTAAATTACTCTCCTAGCTATGCAGTATCTCACCGAGAGCTCATATTCACTTGGTTATTTACTGTGACCTCAAGTCCTTTTCAGTCACTGCTTTCTAGAATATAGTACCTCATTATTTAAATGTGACCTACATTATTTGTTCTTAAATGAATATGACCTGCCATTATGTAATTATTTTACACTTATTCAATGTTATTCTAATACACCCACCTTACCAAGTGATTCAGACTGATTTGTATGACTGATCTCCCCATCATTATTTACCATTTTACTTTATGCATCATCTGAAAAATCTAAACAGCAGTTTATTTATATTTTCTTCCTCATCATGATCAAGATATTTCATAACATTTTGCCAAAAACAGGTCAGTACAGAACCCCCTAGGAACAGCTCTCATTTCATGACAATTCACCATTTACAATTACTTTTTGTGATTTATATTACATAGATTAATTAGTTTTTAATCCATCTAATATGGGGTACAATTAATGTACACAGTGCCAACTTCTTAAACCAGAATGTCAAGTAAGCCAAGCCTTACAGAAGTATAGGTATATTATATTGACAGAATTAACTTTTTTTGATCTCATCAGAATTTTTTTTTTTTTAACAAATCCCATTTTGTGTGCAACCTTGTCAATTGACATTAAGTATATTCTAAATATTTGATTTCTTTACTGAATACATCCTTTAGGAGCCTTTCCATGATTTTACCCTGAGCTGGAGACAACTGTCCTATAGTGTCCCAAGTCACCTCATGTAACCATTTAAAATATCAGCATATTTTCTTTTATTTAGCCTTCTGTCACTACCTCAGTATTCCAAGATCTGTTACAAAATATCACTGATAGTTCAAAGAGCTGCACAGTTAATTCTTTGAATGTTCTTGGAGAGAAGTTAGAAAGATCTACTACTAAGTTTCAAAAGAATCTGAGTTGTTTTCAGTGTTGCCCATCCCAATCATTAGAAGTCACGACTTCATCCCCATGAGTTACTATATTTAGGGGTCCTTTTTCTTCTCAAGTCACATGCTCAAAATTGTCTCCACCATTATGAAAACAAGAAACTTACCAAAAAAAAAAAGTTGAAACCCATGCAATTTAATTCCAGCAGCTGAGGTTAAAATTAAAACAAATATGATAAAAAAAAAACATGCTTAATACTGGCTGGAAGATTCTGGAGGACTTGCAGATCATCTCAGCTTTCAGCTGCAAAGAAAAAAATCATGGCTTTTCACTATTTCCTTAGATAGTGCTCCTTAAACAGGGAAAAAATAGAAACCTTTTTTCTAGTGTGTGTTATTTCATGCCATTACACAACAGACAACTGTTTACCTGCACTGTAAAATATTTTCATTTATTTGCATATTTTATTACCAACAAAATGTCAGAATAAATCAAAAAGGAAGTGCTAGCAGTGTTTTTATTTACCAAGTTCTAATTTATTGCTGCTACAGCTCAGTACATTTAAGTTACTACTTTATAAAAATTTATTCTCTTAAGCACTTCTCAAAGCCCTAGGCACCAAGTTTAAACTTAATTATTATGTAGAAACACCCAAAATAAAAACAAAATGCAAATACAAAGGGTCAAATTTTGTTGAACTGAAATGCCACAGGGGTTTAAGACTGACTAACCACTTCAAAATTTAGCCCAGCAACACACAGCCTGGCCTCTACACAACATAGTAGCATAACACTATAAGCTGTCTTGGCAATCACCACATACAGTTGGCACTGTTGGCTAACTGAATCAGGGTCCTCTACAGCTGAATTAATGTGTTTCTTTAAATTCAAGCTACAGGACTAATTTCTGTAACTGGGGGTGGCAACAGATACACATTATCTGGGGATCAGGTATCAAAAAAGCTGAAAACCACATACCAGTGGTTTATGCCTTCATGAGCACCACTGAAAATGCCTATGCAGATCAACAGGCAAGCTCATAATCTAGGACTATATTATGGACATAAAATTAAAGTTCATCTTGAAACTCAGTTTGGAAAAAGAGAGGAAAAAATGGGGTTGAAATAAAATACTGTAAAGGACACTGAAAAGGGCATTTCCCTTCCCCCCGCTCCATCCCCCACCAAGGGCCCAGCTGATGCAGCTTTGAGAAAAATCAGAGACTAAAGCCTGGTATGCACTACAAACTTTTGTTACCAGAAACCTCCTCACCTCTCAACCTAATAACATGGACTTCTATATTACCAGGCCCCTTCTGCCAACCTAAGTCACCTGTTACATTTATTTATGTACTTCACATCCACAGGAGATTAATTCAAAGTTGATGAGGTGTCAAAGAGGAAATATAGGGGCTGTGCTGTGTAAACTGACTCAACCAGCCTCTATCATAGTATGCACATGCATGTACCCTTAGGTTATGACCTATGCAACTCTTCTGTTCACTTTTGCAATGTAATTGTATGGATCGTGCCAAATATGATATCCAAATTTTCTTTATGAATGCTCGTAACATGTTCTACATAATTACTATGGTATCATGTTTCCTGGTGTATCATGTATGTTGACGGATGTTACGTAGCTCAGACCAGCAGGGCTATCTCAGTACAGAGGCTGGAAAGTTACATGATGAAGACAATGCAAATTGAGCTCCCGAGGTCAGGTGAAAGAGTAGAAATCACTGCAGCCCAGGATAAAGTGGGGCTCAGCATGAATTGAAAAGAAATTCAGACGCTTTGAAAGAGGGAAAAGCTTTTGGGTTTTACCAGGGAAAGATCATCTTGTGAACAACTCCAAGTGACTGGGCCTATCCACATGTCCAGAAGGGCCTAGGCTGGTGGAACATCACAACAGCCAGTCTTGTGGGTAAGAATTAGGAAAACAGACTAAAGAGTAATCTTGGAATAGTGTTACTAGATAAACATGCCTTTTATATTTTTTCTTCACTAGTGGTAACTCCTGACACCTTTATTAAATAATTGTGCATTGACTTGCTATATACTCACTTAAAATAATTTTCTAATAAACATACTAGTATTTGTTTTATCTAAAGCTGTGTGGATTTTAGAGAGTGTGAATGAGTGAGGCTGGACCTATTCATTTCAGTGTTAAATGGACAGACATGGCTCTTCGGCTATGTCCACACCGACATGCTTATTTCAAAATAAGCTAATTTTGCAATAAGCAAATTTGAAATAAAACCCTTAATTCGATTTAACTTAAATCGAATTAAGGAAAAACACCAAACTGAAATAGCACATCCAGATGCAGGACTTGCTATTTGGAGTTGGGAGAGGGGCACCCTGGGAGAGGCCACCCTGGGAGATCCAGGCAGGGGAAAATGCACCCAGGGTAAGGATCCCCTTGCCCTGCCTCCTCCACTCCTGGTGGGGCAGTAGGGGAGGGAACCTGGGGCACTCCCACTGCTGTGGGGGGGCAGGTCCCCCAACCACCTGGCCTGGCAAGGGGTCTTGCCGGCAGCCAGGGGAGACCCGGGCTCCCTCACCCACCTGCCCCGCTGCCAGGGCAAGCGGGCAGCCAGGGGGGACCGTGGTTCCCCACCCGCTTTAGTGGCTGCTGGATCAAGCCCATAGCCAGCGGGAAGCATGGCTCTCCCACCGGCTTGCCCCATTGTGGGGGCAAGCCCACATCCAGGGGGGGCCACGGAAGCCCCTCTTGTTTGCCTCGCTGCTCCAGCAGTGGGGCAAGCGGGCAGCCGGGGGGACCGATGCTCCCCCACCCACTTCTGTGGTAGCGGGGCAAGTGGGCAGGGCAGCCATGGTCCCTCCTGGCTGGGGACTCAAGCCCATAGCCAGGAAAGCAGGTGAGGGAGCATTGGTCCCCCCTGGCTGCCCACTTGCCCTGCCACCAGGGCAGTGGGGCAAATTGGCGGGGCAGCCATGTTCCCCCCGACTGCAGATTTGAGCCTGCAGCCTATAAAGTGGGTGGGGGAGCCGTGATACCCCCTGGCTGCCCACTTGCTGTGGCAGCTGGGGAAGACCTGGGACCCACCACCCTCCTGTGCCCCCCTCTGCCTCTCCTCAGCACCCTGGCCAGGGTGCTGATCAGCTCCCTGGCCAGGGTGCTGAAGTGGGGTGGGAATTCCTCCCAGGATGCCATGCACCCTGGGAGGAAGTTCATTCTGTTATATCGATACGTGGGTCATAACCAGTTTCAAAATAACCCTCATTTCGATATATAACCAGGTTTTATTATGTCAAAATGATTTTCCTTATATCGAAATAAGGGAGCTCCTTATTTTGGAATAAGGAAAACGTTGTCTGGATGTGTCTATTTTTAAATCGAAACAATTGCTGTTGTTTCAATTTAAAAAGCTCATGTGGACATAGCCTTTGAGTCGATGGTGATTGCAGAAAGGTGCCAATCCCAGTACGATAGAAGTTCCCAGCGTGGTATCTGGGGCTGAGGGTGCTCGCTTGGAGACCATCTCCTGAATGACTAGAGAGCACCCACTCACTTCCTGGAACCAATTACATGCAGGAGACAGGTGTGGACTGACTCAGGAGTGAGTGGTGATCTGGCAAAGCAAGGCAAGTCGGGGCTCAGGAATGGAGATGAGAAGGGTCACAGCAGCACACTGAACCAGATTTTGGTAGGGCACTTCACAAGCTGCCAGGAGGTGTCCCACAATGCTTGTTATGACTGCTCTGTTGATCATTTTCAATTCTGCTGCACAGCAGTCAGGTACACAGGCAACAGCCTATCCCTTGTTAAAGCCCCAGGAACTTTTGAATTCTCATTTCCCATTTGATCAGTGTGGAGATCAGCGCAGGCTCTACTATGAGGCAAGAGATAATCATGGCTTCGGTTAACAGTTCTTAGGCATGCCTAGCTCCCCTGAAGATCAGGCTGGCTCCCACTTCTTTAAATTTTTCCTAGGAGCTCAGGCACTGTTAGTCAACCTGCAGCTTAAGTCATGTAGGCAAAATACACTTCAAATCCTTGTTAATGAAATGCATAGTTTCACAATGACTCAGAGTCCAGGAGTGAATAACAATAGGTAAGCAGGGTTGGGGGAGGGAAGTGGGGTGGACACTAGCCATTGGGGACTACAGGAAGCTCTAGTCCCAGGTGACATGGTCTGGGGAATTGCAGAAAGTTCAAATACTCCCCACCTCCCTGAAACTCAAACATCCTGATTGGGGCTCTCTCCTCTCTTTCATCTTCCCCTGCACTGAGCCCAAGCAGCTGTGTTTCCTGGGGGACCACAAGGAGCTGAGGTGAGAGCTGCCTGTTTCTTGAAGTGGCACTCAGGACAGTGAGTTTAGTGGGGTTCATTGGATTGTTGTTTCAGGGCCAGGTCACCAGAGAAAAAAGGAGAACAGGGAAAGCAAGGGGCAGAGGCTTTTTAGGAATTTGTTTCCCCCATCTTCAAAGCATCTGACAAAGTGGGATTTTCTCCCAGGAAAGCTCCTCTAGTTCCCCTTGGTGGCTGTTGGGGTAGGGGCTGGGGGAGAGAATACCAGGGCTTGCTTACAGTAATATGATCTGGTGTAAAACCAATGATTCCATGTCTAGCTGGCAACCGGTCACAAGTGGTGTGCCCCAGGGGTCGGTTCTGTTCAACATTTTCATCAATGATCTGGATGATGGAATAGACTGCATTCTCAGTAAGTCTGCAGATGACACCAAGCTGGGGGGACCAGTAGACACATTGGAGGGCAAGGACAGGATTCAGGGAGACCTAGATAAATTGGAACAGTGGGCCAATAGAAATCTTATGAGATTCAATAAGGATAAGTGTAAAATCCTGCATTTGGGACAAAAAAAACCCCATGCACTGCTACAGGCTGGGAAACATTTAGCTAAGTAGCAGCAGTATAGAAAAGGACCTGGGGGTCATGGTGGATGGGAAGCTGGATATGACTCAGCAGTGTGCTCTTACTGCCAAAAAGGCCAATGGCATACTGGGCTGCATCAAAAGAAGTATTACCAGCAGATCAAGGGATGTGATCATTCCCCTCTATTCTGCACTGGTGAGGCCACATCTAGAATACTGTGTTCAGTTTTGGGCTCCCCACTACAAAAAGGACAGGGACATGCTAGAGAGAGTTCAGAGGAGGGCAACCAAAATGATTAAATGGCTAGAGCACAAGCCCTATGAGGAAAGACTGGAAGCATTAGGCTTATTTAGTCTGCAGAAGAGAAGATTGAGGGGGGATTTGATAGCAACCTTCAACTACTTGAAGGGATGCTCTAAGGAAGATGGAGCTCGACTGTCCTCGGTAGTAACTGAGGTCTAGGCTGGATATCAGAAAAAACTTTTTTACTAGGAGAGTGGTGAAGTCTTGGAATGAGCTGCTGAGGGAGGTGGTGGAGTCTCCATCTTTGGAGGTGTTTTAAGGCCCGGCTTGACAAAACCCTGACTAGGATGGTTTAAGTGGGAGTGGTCCTGCCTCTGGCAGGGGGTTGGACTAGATGACCTATGAGGTCCCTTCCAACCCTATGATTCTATGGCATGTCTGTAGTTCAAAACAAAAAAGTTAAACTATACACCGAAGGACAGTATTTCCTAGAGCACTTGGCTTGGCACTTTGGACTCCATAGGTCTCTTTCTGACTCTGCCTTGAGCTGTTTGGGAAAGTCACTTTTCCTTCCTGGGGCTCAGTTTCCTCACCTGCAAAATAAAAATGGTGATGAGGCTTACCTCCTTTCGAAAAGTGCTTTGAGATCTACAGCTGAAAACTGCTAAATAGACACTGGAATAATCCCTCACTCCTGTTAGATTTAGCCCTTACAGCATTCTTCATCTCAATGCACTTTGCAAAAGGGGGTTGAGGAGGGCTCCCCCAACATAGCCCAGACAATGTGGCTGGGTTCTCTCCCCTCTTCTCCCTCCCCCCTCCACCCATGTGGCATCACAATAGGGGGCCTGAGGGTGGCTATACCATTCCCCCACAATACTAGCAGTAGGATCTCTTTAGGGGACAAGGCAAGGCAATAGACCACATTTATTTGTAAATGTAAAAAAAGCCACCAAACCTGACACACACAACTACATAATAGCCAGGTTAGTCTAGTTCAATAAAAACAAACAAGGAATCCTGTGGCATTTTTAAAGACTGACATTTATTTATCACATGAAGTTTTGCAGGAGAGAAATCCCACTTCATCAGAGGCTTTGAAGAAATGGGGGAACTTACAGAATAGGATGAAAATAAAAGCAGGGGAGTGCAAGAAATGGCATACTGTAACATGACCTGATCCCATTATTATTATTTTATGATTTTTTATTATACAGAGGTCTAATATTTTTGTTGCTGTTCTTTGAGCATCTTTCAATTTTACTGTTTTTCCGGTATCAAGATATGATCTCTCACCAGGGCATTTAAGACAAAAGAAACAAGGAGTTGTGTGGCACTTTAAGACTGTTACCTTCTCACTTTTGTTGTGGTGTTGGCAGTTTTGTGTGCTGTGATAATACAACAGATCTCTTTCCTCCTTCTCTTCAGCAACATTCATTGTTTGATATTCTACTATTCACAAAAGCTTGCCTGAAGAAATCTGTTAGTCTGTAAGAGGGGTGGCCAAACTTACAGAACTCAAGAGCCACACAAGTCAATTATTATCCTTCGAGAGCCGCACTGAGACACATAACCACATATTTTTACCTACTCCAAAATTACTAAGCTTAAAATTCATTGTGCACTTTAATTTTATCATAAAAATAGGGCAAATATTGATCTATTAATATTAGATTCTAATAATTATTTAAGATTACTATGAAACTAGGCCTATACAGTAAAAATTTAGCTGTTGCTAGATGTAGAACACGACAGGCTTGTGGCAAGTTGTTTTGTTTTTTTTTTTAAATCTGAGCAGTAACTTGTCAATGCAGCAGGTAAAAGCTCTATCAGATGCAGAGCTCTAAGTACTGCACAATGTTTTGAATTTCATTGTGGAATGTGATACTTCACAGGAGTAACTTGTGCCAAAAATTGAAAGTAATCTACCTTCAGTTTTAAGCTTTACTCCTTTGTATTTTCATTTCTTAGTATTCCACATCATGTTTAGGACTTGTAAAACATGATTTTATTGTAACAACAAGTAAGCTGCATTAGGACCTATGAGAAAATCTAAACATGTTATGGCTTCTCTGACCATGTCACACTTCTCTCCCCCATTCCCTGTCATTGCTTCCCTGCTGTCTCTTACCACGATGCTGCTTCTCTGCTCTCCTCAACCATGCCACACTTCTGCCTCCCACCCCATCCCAGCATCTACCATGCCCCCGCTTCCCTGCCAATATTTCTGCCAGTAAACTTGTTCACTAAAATACTCATGGACAGTGAAGACAAAAGGTCTGAGGACTCAGACACAATTAATTTTAAAATGAGAGTAATAGTAAGGGAAAATACTGCTTTCATCTTAATCCTGTGAAGAGATGCAAACAGGGACACCTTTTCAACTGTTCAGAATCACAACAGATCAATAAGAATTTATGGGGACATAAAGTGCAAGATCAGAGCCTGTTTCAGTAAGTTCTTTGGAGTCCATGCACAGAAGATACTATGGAAAAAGTCTCACTGAGTTTATTCAGTTTGGGGTCAGGCCCTGTATAAATTCTAAATATCAATATTTGGTTTTTATAATACAAAATAAAATCTTTATTGGTGAGAGATTTTTTTTCAGAAAGTTTACAACACAATTTTCCATCCTAGGCCCTTCACAACAATTACTCTTATCTAATGGGCTCAGATACACAGAGTCATTCATGAAGACTGCACTGAAATATAAATAGATTTTGACTATACAACAAAAAAGAAGTAATATGTGTTGAATGCTATTTAATCAATCGAAGTATAGTGTTGCTATTGAACTTTGCAGTGAATGTAAATCATCTTGCTAATTGACTTAGTTATATTAATTAAAATTTTATAATAAAATACATGCGCTAGCAGTTCCTTCTGCAAACAGGTGACATACTGATGCCTCAGGCACACCTGTTCAATGGACTTAAGGATTTTTTTTTTTCCCTAAAGCCAGTTTTCTGTAGTGGTGTTCTATCCTAAATCTAAATAATTTTGCATGCTGAAAATGAACCATGATCCATAATAAGTACTTGTAACATTCTTTAAATAGAAGGTTCTTTTTTTAATAACCTTTTAACAGTAGTCAGTGGTTTTGGATGTAACACTTGTGTCAATTTTCCATCATTTCTGATGATTCTTATTTAATTCTCAAAATAGAAATACAAGAGAAATAATTTTGCATTATATTACAATATCTGGAAATGCCAGGTGATTTTTAAAAAAGAAAATGAATTTATAATTTCTTTTCAGGTTTAAATTGGTAATTATCATCACTTATCTGTAGTTCATTGTAGACTTGTTCTTGATCAATTTATGTTGCTAGTTTTAAAAATATTTACCCAGAAAACAATACCAAAAAAGAAAAGTATTTAAAAAATTGTGCACTGATGTAATTAAAGACCGTATCATTACGCACACGGACAAGGAGGATAGAATTAATATTGTGTGGGTAAACTGTAGAATCTGGTAGTTACTTACTCTGAGTGCTTGTCATTCCCTGCTGGCTGTCACAATGCTGCCCCTCCCGTCCTGGCGCTGACGAGACTGCTTTTTTCTGCCGGTGAGGCTCTCACAATGCCACCCCTACCCTGCGGGCTCTCTCAGTGCAGCCCCACCCCTCCCTTCCCCACTCTTCCCAGGCTGCTTTTTCCCTGCCTGCTCTCCCAGTGCTGCCCCTCCCCTGGCTCTGACAACGCTGCTCCTCCGCTGTGGGCTCTCACCCTGCTGCCGCCTCCCTACTGTCCCCGACCACTACAAATTTGTTGCCTGTCTCCCACTATGCCGCCCTTCCATGCGGCGCTCTCCTGGGAGCTGCAATTTTTCTTTAAAGAGCCACATACGGCTTGCGAGCCACAGTTTGGCCACGTCTGGTCTATAAGGTGCCACAGGATTCTTGTTTTTTGCTATACCAATAAAACTGTCAGTGCTTTTAGCCTTCCTGCTGTAGTTATATCAGTATAATGGAAATACCTCTTGAGGGCTAAACTCTTCTTTTATACTCCTTGTGATGCAGTGCACATCTGTGCACCCTGCGTTATGATATACCTGATTTTCCTTTACACTTGTACACTGGAATTGTATGATTTCATGCCAATTGTACCATGCAGTGTTTCTGTGTGGATGCTAATAGCCTATTCTGCATTATTTCAATGATGATATGTTTCCTACAACTTCATATGTGTGAACAAACATGTAAAATGCTTTCTTTGACTCAGGGATGAGGGAACAGACAGAGATCTCTCCCAGTAGCAATGAGCAAACAACTAGCACGAAAGAGACAAAGATATGCTAATAGAGGTGTCTGTGAAGACACAAAGGGATCACCTCAGCCCTGAAAGGGAGGGACTTCCTACACATGTATAGTCCAGGAGCTGTGGAATGGATCACAAGGGGCCAACAGGCATGCAGGATTCTTCCCAGATTCTTATTACCCCTAACCCAGGGATTCTAACACCACAAGGGTCCCGGCGGATGTTGGTAAGAGCAAAGGGTTAAATCAACGTTGGAAACAGACTGCCAGGACAAAGGGTGCAGTATGCTAACCTAATACTTCTCCTTAAACTAACCTCATAGTCCAAACAAGTTTATACTCAAGGTGTTTGGCTGTTAGATGTTTGCACAGCCAGTCTCTGCCTCAGGAGAGGCTGGGCCCATATCTTGCTTGGAGTCGTTTCAAGATGGAAAGTCTCAGCTCAAAAGCCCCCAGAAACTTCCAGGTCTCAGTCTTTGTCTCCAAAGCCCTCAGCCCCTCCCTTTCAGGGCTGAGGTGATCCCTTTGTCTCTTCACAGATACCTCCATTAGCATATCTTTGTCTCTTTCAGGCTACTTGTTTTCTCACTGCTACTGGGAGAGACCTCTGTCTGTTCTCTCACCCCTGAATCAAAGAACAGTTGGTTACTCACTGTGACCGTCCTTCTTCGAGATGGGCTGCTCACATACATTCAGCTACAGGTGTGTCTACATGCCGCAGCACACAGTAGCTCAGAAAGTCTTTAGCGTTAGCTTGTCAGGTCAGGGTGCACAGCCAAAGCTCCCTCCACGCTGCAGCTGCGGCTATATAGGTGACCGTGACCCTGACCCTCCCAGTCCCATATACCTTTGCAAACTCCGTTAGCGGGGATGGTGGGAGGGGCCTGAATGTATGTGAGCAGCCCATCTCGAAGAAGGATGGTTACGGTGAGTAACCAACCATTCTCCTTCAAGCGCTGCTCACATCATTCAGTTACAGGTGACTTCTAGCTGTACCCAAGGATGGTGGGAGGAGTTACAGTCTACCCACACTGAGTACAGCTCTGCCCACAGTGGCATCATCTCTCACCTGTTGGGCAACGGCGTAGTGCATCATGAAGGTATGTACCAATGACCACGTAGCGGCCCTGCAGATCTCTTGGATCGGGACCTTAGCGAGGAAGTCCATGGAAAACGCCTTAGCTCTGGTAGAGTGGGCTCTCACAGTCTCTGGGAGAGGCGTGTTTGACCTTCTCTAGCAGTCTTTAATGCAGTTCACAATCCATTTGGAGATGCATTGGGAAGATACCGGAAAACCTCCCATGCGTTCCACGACTGCCACAAACAGTTGGGAGGTCTTGTGGAAGGATTGGGCATACTCAATGTAGATTAGAGCACTCTCCTCACATCCAGGGTGCCACCGTCTGGTTTTCTGTCACCTGCGGGTCTGGATAGAAGACCGGAAGGCAGATCTCTTGATTCATGTGGAAGAGGTGGCAACCTCCGGCAGGAACGAGGGGTGGTGATGCAGGACCACCTTGTCTGGGAAGAAAACTGTATATAGGGGTTCAGAGGATAGGGCTCATGGCTCTGAGACCCTTCTGGCCGATGTAACGGCCACCAGGAAAGCCATCTTCCAGGACAGCACAAGCAGGGTGGCTGAGTATAAGGGCTCGTATGGCGGTTCTGTCAAAGCCCATAGCACCACGTTCAGGTCCCACTGCGGAGTGGGGTTACGGACATGGGGAAAAAGTTTTTCCACTCCTTCCAGCAATCTATGGCAGATGGGGTGTGAGAAGAGTGGCACCCCATCTGTCATTTGGTGAAAGGCCGAGATTGCTGCCAAATACACTTTCAGCGAGCACAAAGAGAGGCCTTTCTCCCTTACGTCAAGAAGGTAATCGAAGGTTGCCTGAATTGGTGCGGAGATCGGGTCTATGTTTTTATCACAGCACCACGTGGAAAAGTGATTCCATTTTGCCATGTAGGTGGACCTGGGGGAGGGTTTTTTGCTACCAAGCAGGACCTTTTTAACCCTATCCGAGCAGTGTCTCTCTTGCTCGCTGAGAAAGAGAGCATCCAGGCTCTCAGGTACAGAAGGCCTGGGTTGGGGTGTCAAAGCAGTCCCGAGTCCTGTGTCAGAAGGTTTGCCCACCATGGGAGGCGGAGTGTGGTTCTCACTGACATGTCTTGAAGGAGAGGGAACCAGTGTTGCCTGGGCCAGTCCGGGGCTATCAGGATGATGAGTGTCTCGTCCATGAGGGCCTTCAGAAGCACCCTGTGAATCAGGGGAATTGGCGGGAAGGCACATGTTAGGGCTCCCAACCAGCTGAGGAGAAAGGCATCACTGAGAGACCCTTTCTCCTGACCTCGGAGGGAGCAGAACCGGGGGCATTTGTGGTTCTGCGCCGTGGCAGAGAAGTCAATCTGAGGGGTTCCCCACCTGGTTGTCAGCAGGGAGAAAACCTCGTTGTGGAGGGACCACTTGTGATTCACCAGTGGCTTTCTCAGTGAATCTGCTATGCCACTGTCCACCCCGGGGAGATGGGGGGCAGTTGGCGTGAAGTGACGGTCTATCGCTAGTTCCCAAAGCTTGGTCGCTTCCTCGCATAGGGCCGAGGAGCGGACTCCCCCTTGGTGGTTTGTGTAGAACATAGCTGCTGTGTTGTCTGAGAGGATTTGGACCACTCTGCTCTGGATCTGGTCTAGGAATGTCATGCAGGCGTCTGATGGCCCTGAGCTCCTTCACGTTTATGTGGAGGAGGCTGTCCTCAGGGCTCCAGGCACTTTGCATGGAGAGGCCCCTGGACAAGTGGGCACCCCACCCCAAATTGGAGGCGTCCGTTATCAGGGTCACTGCAGGCTTGGACTCCCTGAACGGGATTCCCCCCAAACTAAAGTTGGGGTCCCTCCACATTTGGAGGGACTCCAGGGCATGTTGGGGTACTGAGATTACCTTGTCAAGATGGTCCCTTTCTGGTCAGAAGCTTGTGGAAATCCAGAGCTGGAATGGTCGCATCTGCAGAAGGGCTGTTTGCATTACCAATGTAGCCGCTGCCATGTGACCCAGGAGCTGCATGCATCTGCGCACTGTGGTCAGCCCAGGAACCTGGACCTCCATGATGATGGTGCAGATGGACTGAAATCTTGACGGGGGCAAGGATGCCATGCCTTGCCAGGCATCTAAGTGTGTCCCAGTGAACTCTGTGTCCTGAGTGGGGCAAAGCTTGGACTCTTCCAAGTTTATGCGGAAGCCCAGGAACTTGCACAGGTTCATTACCACGTTGACATGGTTTTGTACTTGTCGACTTGACTTGCCCACTATGAGCCAGTCATCCAAGTAGGAGTAGATTCTTACACCCCTCCTGCGTAGGAATGCTGCGACTGGTGTGACACACTTTGTGAACATCCTGGGGGCTAGCGATAACCCGAAGGGGAGGGCAGTAAACTGGTAATGGCATCATGCCACTACAAACCTGAGGAACTGCCAGTCATGGGGCTGAATGGCTATGTGGAAGTAAGTGTCCTTTAGGTCAAGGGCCGTGAACCACACTCCTGGGGACAGGGAGGGGATGATCTGCAGTAGGGAGATCATGCGGAATTTTATTTTCCTTATGTTTTTGTTGAGAGCTCTGAGATCTAGGATGGGCCGCAGGTCCCCGTTGGGTTTGGGGACCAGGAAGTAGTGGGAATAAAACCCTTTGCCACATTCCCCCTTGGGAACCTTTTCAATGGCTCCGAGGGAGAGTAACTTTTGGCATTAGGTCTCAAGCTTGCCTGGCAGATGGGGGTCTCTGGGATCACGGGAGGGGATGGTTTCCTGCCCTGGGGGGTTGAGAGGAACTGAATGTGGTATCCTCTTGCCACTGTGTCGAAGACCCACTGGTCCGAAGTGACAGGGTCCATCGTGGAGCAATGTGGCGGAGGCAGTGGGGGGAGAACAGGGGTTGTGGAGCGCTGACCTCAGAGGGACCATCAAAAACGCTGTGTGCAGCCCGACAAACAGTCTGATCCCTGTCCACACTGCCCCAACTGGGAGGTGCCCAGCTTACCCCCTTTACCTGACCGGTCTTTATCCTTGTCCAGGTCCCCGAGGTGGTGTTGGGGAAACGGAGAGATCTCCAAAACTGGGTCTGCAGTTGCAGCTGTTGTTTCAGTTGCTGTAACTGCTGTTGTAGCTGGTGCAACTTCGAGGAACACCTAACAGGTTGCGGTGCGTAGATCCCAAGGGACCTCAGAGTGGCCCTTGAGTCCATCATACCATGCAGCTTCGCGTCTGTGGAAGATACAAAGAGGTCAGGTCCTTTGAAGGGAAAGTCCTGAGTAATTTGTTGCATCTGCGTGCAGAGACCGGATTTCTGGAGCCAGGCCAATCGGCACATCACCACTGCAGATGCCATTGTGCGTGCTGCTGTGTCCACTGCATCCCAGGTTGCCGCAAGTGCATCCCTGGACGCTCTCTCTCCCTCATCCAGCATTGCCTTGAAGTCTCTCCGATGATCCTCGGGAATGACCGGCTAGAGATTTCATAGAGCTTCCCACAAGTTGAAGATGTAACGCGTCATCAAGGCTGAATGGTTTGAGATGCAAAGCTGGAGGGCGGCAGAGGAGTAAACTTTCCTGCTGAGCAGGTCAAGCCCCGTTGCCTCCTTGTTCTTGGGTGTGGTCCTAGGTTGGCCTTGTCTCCCTTCAGTTGACTGCATCGACCACCAAGGACCCTGGAGCCGGGTGATGAAACAGGAAGGGAAAACCTTCCGGGGAGACAGAGTATTTCTTGTCTGCTACTTTGGACACTGGTGGAATTGAGGACAGCATCTGCCAGTGTTCCTGGACAATGCGGAACACCCCAGTGTGTAAGGGGATTCTGACCTTAGCCGGCAGGGCTCGACGACATGCGTCAAAGAGGGAGTTATCCTCCACCTGCATCAACCCTAGCTTGAGCTTCAGGTTCACTGCCATGCAGTGGAGAAGGTCCTATTTGATGTGAGGATCCCCTTCACGGTCGGCGGACATGTTGATTAATCTCTCGTTGGATGACGAAGATGATGGGGCCCCTGATCTGCTTCATTGTGTAGAATCAGGGTCTGGCTTGTCGTCGGAGAAATCCGAAGACTCTGGTGCAGGTGAATGAGTGTAACAAGAGGAGGCGTCATCTGCCGTCATGTTCAGCCTGTTGAGGGTCCATTCGTTGTGCAGGGACCTCGACAGCGGCATAGGAGTTATGAGGGGGGCAGGTGCTTCCCCTGATGTGTGCCTTCGCCGCGAACTCAGCGACATGGAGCTTTTGTGTTCTCGCTTTCTCGGGTGCTCCTGCTGGGTGGGAAGAAAGGGGTCTTCCAAGGACGACCTGGATGACCTCCCCCTGACAGTCGGCAGTCCGGTACCGAGAATTCCTCAGAGAAGCAATGAGGTGGAGCCGTAGAACTTGGGCCCAGTACTGGGTTTGACAGTCGGGTCGGAGAGAAAAGAGGGTGTTGCCAGTGCCGAGTCTGACGGTAACGGAAGTAACAGTACCAGAAGTGGGGTTACTGGCGACGGTGCTGAGTCCAGCAGTACTGGGCTTGGTGGTGGTGCTGGGTTTGCCGGCGGTGCCGGACTTGTGGGCGGTGCCGTGTCCAGTGGTGCCACAGGAGGCAGTGCCGTTGTGGCCAGTTGCCTCTTGCTCCACACCAAAGCCGAATTTAAACGCCATTGGCGAGCCGTTGCCTGAGCCGGGGCCCTGCCCGGGGTGGCTAGAAGGCTACTGGCAGACCGGTTAGTGCCTAGAAGGTGCCATGGAAGGCCGAGATCTTGGGCCTGGTACCGGGGATCTGCGGGAATCTTGAGCCCGTGCCGATTGAGAGTCTGGCGGAGCGCTGGTGGCTTGGTCGCTTTCGAGCAGACCAGCTCTGATCCCTGAAATTAGGCAGATGTGACGCTCCCTTTCCAGCTGAGTCCTCCACTTGAAGGATCTTCAGATGGGGCAGTCCGTTGTGATGTGGGACTCACCCAAACAAGCAAGGCACTTCTCGTGTGGATCATCCATCATGAAAGCCTTGCAACATTTAAGCATGGCTTGAATCCTAGCATTTCAAGTTTCACGGGAAAAGACAGACCCTTGCATTTTGCAAGATAATGCTGATCCGAACCTAAGCTGATGGCGGAAAAAAGGAACTGGGAGGGTCAGGGTCATGGTTACCTATATAGCCGTGGCTGCGGCGTGGAGGGGGTGCTGGCTATGCGCCCTGGCCTGAAAGGCTAATGCTAAAGACTTTCTGAGCTATCGTGCGCTGTGGCACATAGACACACCTGTAACTGAATGTGAGCAGCGCTCAAAGGAGAAAGCATATTACATGTTCGTTCACAAGTATGAAGTTGTAGGAAACATATCATCATTGAAATCAAGCAGAAGAGGTTTTTAGCATCCAAACAGAAACATTGTATGGTACAGTTGGGCAGCAAATCATACAATTCCAGTATACAAGTGAACAGGAAAATCATGTAGGTCATAACCCAGGGTGCACAGATGTGCATACCGTCACACTCCTATATAAGCCATGGTGGGGGTTGTCTTGCTTTACACCAGTATGAAGCTGTACAATCTTTGTGTACAAACTCTGAGTCATTTTGCAGTGGACTACAGTGCTTTTGAGATAATTAGCACTTCTTACTGATTCCTCTCCACCCAGCTCTTTCTCAAGCAAGATATTGATTAATTCACCACTGTTTGTTCCCAGTGTTCCCCACCAGTAAGGAGGCCTAAGCAGTAGCTGGTGTGGTGGGGGCAGGCATGGGGGGGGCCTCTGGTGAAACTGTGAAAACATGGGCTGCTTTACAGAATTGTTGAAAATTGCTGTTTTTTCCCCAGCATTCCAGGACATAATGCAAATTTTCTCTCTTATCAATGCTCAGTGGACAAAGGAGAAAAACTGATTATCAGTTAAATCTGTGAAGAGCATTATATTAATTCAGTATAATCTGAATGACATGTCATGTGAGGAATTTAACTCATATTCTTGACAATGATAGCCTACTGACAAAAACAGATTCAGCTCACAAATACCAAGAATAGGGTTTACCATTTTGAATGGTATAATTTGGTTAATTAAATGCTATCATGATGTTGCTGACACAAATTGTAGAATCACAACAATGCTCATTTTATTGTGTTACAGTTTTGTATTATACATCTTTTTTTTTTTTTTTTACAGTTAATGCGCCTAAGAATATATCTGTTGTTCAACTTGTTCTCAGTTTTTTTCATATTGCCATGCATTCATTAATCATTACCCATTTCCACAGCATAATACAGTAATGACACTTATATTAATACTACATTATCTCCATGTCTTCCAATGTCCTCCTTTTCCCACTTCCCTGTCCTCCTTTCCATGCTTTGTTATCTGGTAACTCTACACAGAACTCCTTGTTTGTTTTTACACAGATATGCTGATTGAGGTAGGTCAGAAGACACAAAAATCTCCTTTGCCAGAAAGGAGAATTAAGGAGTGAAAACAAACTCTTCCAAGCATCAAAGGGGCAGCCCAGTTAGTCTAATTCAGCAAAAAAAAAAGCAAGGTATCTTGTGATTCACCCCCTGCAGACTCCTGCCAATTCCATTCCCACAGACACCCACATTAGCCTCTGCCACCCACTCCCATCTGCCCAGAAATATCCATCCCAACCTTCGCCACCAAGGCCATTACCTGCATGTACAGCCACAACAACCTCCCATGCCGAGCCCCATCTACCTGAGCCTTCTCAAACCCCCCTACTCCAATACCATTAAAAACTCCAACTCCATCCTCTCCCACTCAACCTCCCTTCTCTTACCCTAATTCTGCTGACACATGAACCCCAGCCTCTCCAAACACCTCAGTCCCCCAGACACCCATCACAGTTTTCCCCAACCACCCCTATGCACCCAAAACACCCATTCTAGCCTCCCCATTCACCCCATTCATCCACTCCAAGGACTTAGATCAAGATGAAATGATACAACAATGTGTTGTTGCCAAAGCCCGAAGTTACCCTTTGAAGCTGAAATTTTATTAAGTATGTACATGATAAATCTTACTTGTTAATTAAATCCAAATTCATCAGTATTATTTTTTATTTTTGTATTTAGATTAAAAGAATGAATTGATCTTACTATTTGAATTTTAGGTTGCAAATACAATTTGGAGAATCTTTTTAAGCTTTTGTGATTGAGATTGGGGGGGCACCAAAGCAAAATTTGGCTCAGGGTGCCACAACCCCTTGAGCCGGCCCTGGTGGAGATCTTAGGGTAGCACAACTGATCATGGTGACAACACCCCAAACACACTGCAGCCTGTAGTACATAGGAGATGGATTTCATTGGACTGTGGGAATAGATTCTGGGCAGGCACAGCTCTGAACCAAATGAAGAATTGTTGACATCTACTAAAAGATTCTGCAGCCTGTGGGGGATAAGGACTACAGCCGAGACATGCAGCAGTATTGTGTGAAAATCAAAGAACTGTGCTGCCACAGAAAAACTGACTTGTCTTCACTTTCAAGATTATCACTGTGTCCAAAGTTAACTTATTTTCCTGGTATTTCAGTTTCTTTTGGTTTGTTCAATAAAAGTCAATGTTCAGAGGTTTGTTTTGATTTTTTTTGTTTTGTTTTGTCTTTACTCATAGTATGGCAGGGATTGTGGAAGTACAGGAAAATTGATGCAATGGAAGGGATGCTATAGGAAGGCATGATGCAGTTAAGGAGTGCCCATAACTGTAGCTCATTACTGAAATGGCTTTTCAAGATTCCCAGAGATACAGAGTTCTTCACTGGGCTCTTTTTATTGCTCTGGTATCTGACTACTCAAAATTAACTACTAGCCTATCTGCCTTCACACCCACAGCTGGGGCTGCCCACTCTTGTGCTCTGCCCCACTATGATGGCACCCAGCCCGGGGCAGGGTGAACCTGGTACTCTGGAGGGAAGGTTTAGGGCTGGCCATAACTGTAAGTGCGGGGGTCCAGGGCTTGCAGCCCCAGCTAGCACTGAGGAAGATCAGGATCCTCAGGCCAGAGGCTATGGCATGTGCCGCTCCTGCTCTGCAATTAGTGTGACTGGTCTGTCCAAGCAGACCTGCTGGAGCAGTCCCACCAGCTCAGGAGTAGGGTAGGCAAGCTGATGGTGGCATCAGTGTAACATATACGCCTAAAACAGGCTGTCTCTGAGACCTGTTCAGGCTGGGTTATGTTGCTGGGCAGCTTTTGCTGCCGAGAAACCAGAACTTTCTGGTAAGAGAGTGTGGTAGCATTTTGAAGACGCTCCACAAGTTTTTCTATTGTTGCTGGAGTCGGATGCTTGGGAGAAGCCTGAGAGGAGCAGCCTGGAAAGGAGCAACCACAGAGAACTGCAGAGTCCATGTGCTCAATGCTTAAGTGAGAGCAGCTGAGCCAGGAGTGGACTGCAGGATGTTTCTCCCAGCTGTGCAGTATTTTGCAAAGGAGTTTTTTTCTTGTGGGACTGAGAGCTGGATAACCAGTAAACAGACTGCATGGTGCTGGCTGAAGAGAAGAAAGAAAAGATTGCATGGATTCCAGCTGAAGATTACTGCAGCCAGAGAAGAGCAGGATTGCTTCTGTTTTTCATTCAAGCCTCAAGGACTTAGAGAGTGCAACTGAGGTCATGGTGACTTCACCTGTACTTTGGGACTCTTGGGTTTCTTACTGTTGTCTTTAAATTAATTTTGGCTTCTTAGACTAAGGTTTGCTAAGTTAGTTAATAAAGTTCATTGTTATGTTCATGCTGAGTAGTAGTTCAATGGGGGATGGGAACTCTGAGCAGTCTTTGCTGTGAGTCCTGTACAGACTGGATCCTAGCTCTTCTAGAGGGGTTTATCTCTGTTAGGCACTGGAGAGGGGCTATTAAATATATTCTAGCCTGAAGGTTACAAGTGCACACTCAAGCTGTTGGAGGCTGAATTGTAGTGGGTCAGTGGGGCCCTCCTTTAGCCTTAATTTGGCCCTGTCCATGTCCCATACCTCTGAAAACTCATCTTCCTTTGTCTCACTGCTATTATGAAGCACACAGCAGGCAGTGATAACAATGGGGTATTACTTTCATTAATGTTTAACCAAACTGCACCACAGACTCTTTAATCATCCAAAGGCAATTCCACCACCATTCTGCATTTGCTCAGCTCCATTGTTGAACCACTTCTTACTGCTGTCTAGGTGTCCAGTGTACAGCTCATGAGTAAGGAGTAGGTTGAGTCTCCTAGGATCACTGTTGGTATTTCAACATCATTAATGGTTATTTGTGATCCAGAAAGTCCCTACTTGCAATTTCCTGAACAGACCTGGCATGTACCTTTCATTACCATTCCCCATTGATGTTACTGAAATACCCCCTGATCCAGCAGCATTTGTAACATCATTGAAAGGTATCCCTATCTACTTACATATTCTTTGGTAAAGTGGTCTGGTACTAAGATAGGAAAATACAATTATCACGCGTCACAGTTAGAGACCCCCATTGCAGCAAAATCCTCCACTATATCTTGCATGTTGCACAGAATCACTACGCTTGTTCACAGAAGGCAGTTAATGGCCCTGCACACTTGGATCACAACTAACTTTGAATTTCTTAGTTCAAACTAGCAAGTTCGAACCAAGTTTGGCAGATGTAGGTATAACCTTTCTATCTACCACTGCTCTGACGTACTTGGGTTTCAGTGTATACAGCCAAGCCATTTCCATTCTTGGGGAAAAAAAAAAAACCTATTAGCGTACTAAAAGGTATTCATTCTTTTTGTTTATTAAATGGGTAAATGTCCAACCCATCACTGTAAAAATATGAAATTTATATTGCAACTGGGCATCAGTGCATACACTTTGCACATAACAGTGTTTCACTACAGTATTCAACTGTTCTTCTTCAGTTCAGTATGGTTATGTCCACAAGCAGGTTTTATATCGAAATAGCACTGGTTATTTCAATTTAAAAAAGGTTAGGTCCACATAATGTTTTCTTATTTCAAAATAAGAAGCTCCCTTATTTCAAAATAAGGAAAATTATTTTGATATAATAAAACCTAGTATTGTATCGAAATAAGGGTTATATCAGAATTGTTACTTCAATATAACCCTGTGCAGATCTGTTTTATCAATATAACAATATATCAATATTAGGGGTTTGGCCTTCTGCCTCTCAGTGTGCATGGCACCCTGGAAGGAAGCCCCCCCTCAGCACCCTGGCCAGGGAGCAGATCAGGACCCTGGCCAAGGAGGGGGGATGAAAGCGTGGCGCTCAGCTCCCTGCTTCTCCCACAGCTGGCTGGGTGTGCAGGGGAAGGGATCTCCACGTACCTGTCTAGCTGTGGGGGAATCCTGGCACACGGAGAAGTGAGGTATGTGGGGATCTATCCCCCTGCATGCCTGGCCAGCTGTGGGGGAAGCTGGGCGCCCAGGGATCTATTCCCCCATGTGTCCGGCCAGCTGCAGGGAAAGCTGGGCACATGGGGATCCCTTTGCGTGCACACATGGCCAGCTGCAGGGGAAGCTTGGCATGTGGGGTCCCATCTCCTCCATGCCTGGCTGAGCCAGAAGGCTGTGGCCAGTCTGAGGGATGTTTTTACCCCCACTGGGCTCCAGGAGCCTGGAGCCAGTGGGGGCTTTTTTCTCCCTGCCACTGGCTCTCCTGGGGAGAGCCAGGCAGGGGATTGGGTGGCAACATGCCTGGCAGGGGGCCATATTGCCACGCCGCCCAGCATGCCCCCCCTCCTAAATCGAACTAGCAAGTCCTGTCTCTGGATATGCTAGTTCAATTTTTTTTTTCTTGGTGGGGACCTGTTAAATCAATTTGAGTTAAATCAATTTAATGATTGTTATATCAATTTAACTTCCTGTGTGTGGACACAGCCACATAGAGACAGCAATAGGATACAGGAATTCTATATGGATTTCTTATGCTTAGCTTGCAACCACGTATCTTTTACAACTGTGTATGCTCTAAATCTACCATAGTTTAGCTGAACTTAAATGCATTAAATCAAAGGGGATTTGCAGGTCATGCATTTCTGTGAACAAGAACTGTAAGTCGTTTCCTTCCACAATTTTCAGTGCTGGTTTTTATACAAAAATGAATTGCAGCACTGTGATTTTATTTCTATTTTCCATTTACATGTAGCAAAAATGAACTTTCACAAGTGGAATGAGATTACAAATACTGTCTCCTGAAATATACCAACATATGATTCAAGCCTAAACTATTTTATTTACTAATTGTTCTGCATCTGGAACACAGAAAGGAATCCAAATCTGATTTTTTATACATAATATAACTTTAAAATAGGATAAATAAGGCTGGACTAGGACATGAACTATGAACATGCTGAGCTCTGCAGAATACACAGGGCTAAATTCATCATTGCATTGGTGGTCAGCTCCAATGCTTACCAGAACACCCATGAGGACTCTCTAAACTTTCAGCCCCTGCTATAATAGTCCCTTATAGACCGCTGTCAACAATGAAAAGTGAGGTCCTAAGAATTCTTTGCCCTTTTCTCCCTCCTACCCTCATATTGCTCACTGGACAAAAAAGAATAGAGACGATACAGTCTCTGCAGAGGGTCTACTGGACCAAAGACAACCCCTGAAGACACTTGTGGCTGCTCTGCAACCCTTTTGCACCAGTATAGCTAGTGTGCAGGGCCACAAACAAGAAGTAAATCGAGTTCATCCTCCTCACCCCAACCCCAGAAATAGAGTTAGTATCCAGCCATGTGATCTTCCTGAGTTACGGCTTCACTGTTGCCTCAGAAGCCCCACCACAGAGCTCAGCCTAGACTTATGCCTAGAGATTAGCTGTCTCTAGGATATCCCTCCTCTGTCTCATCTTCCTGATTTCTTGAATCCAAAGAGCCATTCTCACCTCCTTTATATCTTGTATAGAGTCACACTGTATTTGCCATACTGAGTCAGAAGAATTCAGCATTTTTAAGCACCATTCAAACATCAGCAAATAGGGAGGCAAACAAAAGAAAAATGACACTATGTTACAGAAATCTTTTACCTTTGTCATAACTGCCACTTCTATTCTTCTTTTTAAAAAATACAACTTTCTATTATAATAATTCAAGATAGTAAAATTTGCAACATGTCTAATTCAGTGTTTTGGGCTTACAAAAAGCTGTAGTATTTAAAGGACTTATTTTAATATTCTTATCAATCCTGAAAGAACAGCTGTCTCAATAACTATAGGCAGCCAGCAGTAAGCAAGAAGTTAATTACACACATGGCATCATAAAATATTTCTTATCTGTTTAAAAATGTTTCCTGTTGTGTGATTTTATCAGATATCACAAAATGAGCAAAGTCAGTAGTTTGATGGAAGACAGCCAAGGAAAACCTGGGGTACTGTATATAGCAGATTTGGCAGCATTCTTCCCTTTGAATCAGTAACTCTCCAAGACCTGGTATGTCTATAGCAGCTGCGAGTGGTTAGAAGTATCATATTTGGAATGACATATGAAGAAGCATGGAATTTTTTTATTTTATTATTTTTTTTTTTTTGCACGCAAGAGTACGGGTGTTAGTACTTGACAACCAGAATCCTCACCAAATTCCAATATAGGTAATTAAACTCTGCCTATAGTTACAATTAAATACTTTATTGACCTAACCTGATGTGCTCAGTTATACAACCTGCGATACTCCAGCCCAGATGAAGTTGCATTGCAGCACTGGGAGAACTGATTCTTGTACAAACAGTTAATAAATGGGAAAATATTCTGGAATACTTGAGAAAGTTATCATGTTGCCATGTCAGAATAATCAAAGATTTTATGAAAGCCCTTTAGATGTGTTACAGAGTGGGTACAGTACATTTCTTTTTTTAAGTGCTCTGTGGAGTAGCACAGCAATCATATAGGCTCTTGCAGTGACCAAAATGATGATGCCTAGATAACATACAGAGATCTTGAAAATTTTTTGTAAAGGTGCCTCCAGGGATAACCTTCTGAATGTGCCAAAATCAGGGCAAGCTGCATAACCAGGGGCCAAAGCCCCATACCACTGATGGGTGGTACTTAAACCAGCTCCCACTCAGTAACAAAACATGCTCCTGATTCCCCACACACACAAACACACACACACACACACTCTGGTCATCACTGAGCATAACCTAAAATAAATCAAGATGTTAGTCTATCCTGCTCCCTCAATACATTCCTGTTCAGAACAGGCACACTGGAGAGAAAGCTGCCCGATTTAAATACAGAAGGGTCATGTTCTTGAGGCAGGCAGTGGATATGGACTAGGATACAGGCTCTGAGGAATGGAACAGAAATTGGGTTTGAAGGTTGTTGGGGGGGGAGAGGAGAAACTAGGAATGGAATGGGGAGAAAGGACTTGAATCTGGGATGAAAAACAGACTGGCTGGGAAAACAGAATGGGACTAGGACTTGGGCTGGAGAGTGCAAGTAAAGAGATGTGGGAGAGATGGAGGTTGGATGAGAACCCAAGGGGGGAGGAGGCAGGGTAGGAGATTAGGGACAGCTGGAAAAGTTAACTGGATATGAGAACCAGTAAAGATGAGGGAAGAAAAGACAGATCTGATGAGGAGATAGGGCTTTCAAAGTGAACTGGGACTGGGTGTGGAAAATAATAAGGAAGAGGAGACAGGTAGAAGGGAGACACATCAATATCAGACAAAGAGCTCAGGGACACAGATTAGGACTCAGAGTTACATGGGCATGGGGATATATTTGGAGGCCAGGGTGAGGAAGAAAAATAGCATGGATGAGGAACAGGGGAAGTGGGGGATTAGGACAAGATAGGAAAGGAGACTGGAGACAGAAAACTGGAGGGTATGATGGGGAACTGGTACTGGAGACTGAAACTGGGAGTGGAGAAGGGAGACTGGGACTGTAAGCCTGGAAGAGTGAAATTAGACTGGCTGGGAAGAGACCAGGATTGACAAAAGACACCTCTGAATTGGGGACTGAGCCTTGCTCAAAGAGTCAGGGACAGGGAACAGACAGGACTGGGACAAATCAGAAGGCATCAAGCTTGCGAGGAATCGGCAAAAAAAGAGTCTAAGCAAATTTCCCACAGTAACCTGGAACTCATGATTCCAGGCTCTCACCAGTATTCCCAAAGCAAATATCCAGGAAACCCACTAGCAAAGTGCCTTTCTATTGCTGGCTTACATATGGAATGACAGCCTACTACTTCTGTCACTTATGCCATTAACTGAAATGGCAGGTGTCTGTGCAATTAAGGTTCAAACATTGCTGATAAAGCCATGTGAATGTCAATATAATGGAATTTATAATTACTTTTTTTTAGTTGAAAGAATATTAACCAAGGTTGCAGAAAGAAGTGTTCAGAAGTTAGGAAAGACCAGAACTAGAGCTGCCTTTGTAATCTTAATTCACACCTCCTTAGTGTTTATGCATCATGAAACACCCTTTAATTACATGACTGCAAACTGTTTTTTCCACAGGATCCCACCTCATTCAATGCACAGGATGGACCTGCTCTGGGGAACAGTCAGAACTGTAAAGCAAAGCAGACTAAGGGTACGTTTAGGCTGACGGCAGCAAAATTGGCACCATCAGTGTGATCTTCCGGGCGTGATTCAGTAGCAAGTATGAACTCGCTGCTGCACTCTGGAAATTGCTTCAGCAACTCCAGCCTTGTAACGAGTTGCTAAAAGCCAACCACAAGGCATTTGTGGGTGCCTTCCCCTCGTGTGTCTCGGAGGCTTAGAAAGTCATTGGCAGCTATGCAAGCTATTTTATATGCCTTGTGTATCTGCTGTCAATTACCTCCAAAAAACCCAGTAAGTAAAGACTAAGGCTAATTCCTGTAAGATCCATGTTGCATTTACTGGAGGTGTAAGATGACGCAGAGACTGAAAGGAGGAAAAGGTTAGGTTAGTCATTTAACCCCAACTTTTCACAGGTGCTCGCTAAATATGTGTTCCTCATTGCCTGCCCAATCTGACAAAGCAGAAGAAGAGACAAATTCATAATCTTTGGGGCCTGATTTGTAGAAGTACTGAGTATTCACATCTACAACTGATGTCAATGGGAATGCTGTTTTGAGCATAAAAAAGCATTACATATTCTAAGTATTCTGAGAAGTCTAGTTCTAAGTGTCTCAAACTGGGTACTCAAAATTAGTGGATACTTTTAACCTTAATTTCTCTCTCAGTTTCCCATCTGTAAAATGGGGATAATAATATCCTATCTTCTCACAGGGACACTATGAAAATAAATGTATTTATTAATGAAGGACTCAGATACTATTGTGATGAGCACCACAAAAAATGACCAAGATAGAATTAATAAATTAATTACAGAGAGCAACATTTGAACAGAGAGCAATAAAAGAAAATATGTAATAGCTGCCCATTAACTGAGCACCACTCATCCTGTAATAATGTCCTTTTAACATAGGTTTTGTGCATGTAATTTTGGAGAGAAAGAGGAAAAGTTTATAAATATTTTATTCAGTTTATATATTTTGAAAGGATGTTGTAAATCCTATGAAAATACATACGTGGATGCATGTGTGCATATGCATCTACTTTAATATGTGCCTGTATATTTATATAATATAATTATGCATTCTACGGAATACACACAAATAAACATACTATTAAAAAAACCCCTCTTGTAAATCATGGAACTACAAGACATGCTAAAACTCAGCAAGGCATATTCAGATGGATTTGTTATGTTTCTTCCTTTGCCTTGTCTACCTGTTGTCTTGCTTAAACACCAATACTGCAGTTCTTTGCTACCTGAGTACTTCTTTGATGCTGTAAAAACAAATGATCACAACCTGCCAACTCTCCAAACGGTCCTGGTGTCACCATGTTTTGGGCATCATTCCCAGAAGTACATCTTCTGACAACAGCGTATCCTAAGAGATACTGCACTATTAAAATGCATGTTGACTGATATTCCTCCTGACATTTCCAAGGGTTCCACCTCCCAGTAATGTTTTCTTTGAGAGGAGCAATGATAAAATCAGGGCATGACTGTTGAAAAGTAAAAATAATAATATAATAATTATTTACTTGCAGCTTTTTAGTCCTATTTAAAGGTGCTTAATAAGCACTGACTAATCAATTTGCCTAACATCCTACAAATAATATTATCTGCATTTTATAGAGGAGGAACCTGAGACAGAGGTTAAGAAGTGACTATGTCTACAGTTATTTACTGAGCTCATGTCAATGGTCAGATAAGAATTAAAGAATACCTGGCTCACAATCATGTTTATAAATTGTGTTTGTGGTAAGGGAACATAAACAGTTGGTTTTCTGGATCAGCTTTAAGCTTTTCCAGTTCAACCCATCTTTATTCTGAGTTCAGTAGTGTTAAAGAAAAGAAAGTATAGTTTTCATAGAAATGACCTGAATGACTGGAGAAATGATAAACTCTCAGAAATGGAAATTTGGAAGCATTTTATAGGCGCTTTGACATGAAAATTTAGAATTACAAATCACTTCTTCAGTTGAAAAATACACATTTGTATGGAAAAGCAGTTCCACCAATTTTCTCCAGGTAATTTAACCTCTATCAATGAAGCCTTCTCCCATTGCAACCTCTTCTGAACCAGAAGAAAGAAAATCAAAATTTATGCACATGAGTTTACATAACACTGGATTTAGATTCCAGGGGGGGAATTAACTTTCTTGTCAGGCAGCCTTAATTTCATACACCCCCCTGGACAGCCATTCAAATATAAACCACAATTCTTCAAGTGATTTTCTACACATAGTTCTATCATAGCTATAGTATAGATATATTTTTATGATCCAAAAAGTGGCCTCGCTAACATATCCCCCAGGGGCACAAGAGGAATTAAGACCCTCACACATACGTTTTTGTGCAGGCTCCCCAGACATTAATCGATAAGCAGGTGTGGTGCATGTACTACTTCCATCTCAAGAGACAGAGTGGACAGTAATGAGTGGAACCTTAGCTCTGCTTCGGCAATATGGTAGCCAATCCAACAGAATCAGGGCAGATTACTCTAACTCCTTGGGAGTGAGGCAGGAGTAGAAAAAGAATTGTGTTTTACTGAAACAATTCCTTTCCTAAATGGCATAACTATATACACAGCTTTACACAGGGCAGACTGTAAATGTACAATGAATGGATAATTCTAAATATTGGAAATGTTTGATAATCATTTTTAAAAAAGGTCTCTCATGAATCCTTGTGCTACTATCATATGGCAGATATTTAAATTCACTGACAACTCAACAAAAACAGTTTTGTTTCTTTGTTCAGATTTTATATTTCCTATCTAAATATATATTAGCTTCATCATTTAGAATTAGTAATTTTATTTATCTAACTTTACTAGCCAGGCTTGTCCAGCTAGATAATTACAGTTCTGAGTGTGCCTTAGAGAACCTAATTCAGTCCTATGCGTCTGGTCATACCTCTCCTGTAAAAAGAATTGGTGGATGATCCATATTTTACTTGGTTTAGTGATAATACTCTTTTGCCAATAACCTCCTGTTGGATATTTGTTCAGTGTTCTCCATCCATTCCACAAACTAGCTACATTTAAATATCATAAGATTGCTCACAAACTGCAATGGAAAGGTAATTCTTAATAAACGTATGTGCCCACTCTGGACAGGGGCAGGAAAGAAAGCGTTCCTAGACAAAAATGTGCAAAAGACAATACTAGTTTCCATACACAAATATGTATTGGTGAAATTTTGTCCCTACAGAAATAAAAAATGCAAGTTTTGTTACTGTCCTCAACAGAGCAAGGATTTCATTCTATATTTTAAAATAAATACAGTGCTTTTACTAAGACAGAGGATCAACCTTGCTGCTTTCAAGGACTAAGTTTGTTTCCACGATACTAGCCACAGACAATTTATTCATTGGTCATTTTTCTCCACAATCAAAGAGATAGACAGCAGGAAAATAAGCAAGGGAGAAAAAAGAGGGGTATGGTGGTAAAAAAAGAAGAGGTAAATGCACTACTGGTAAGAAGAGGGCTTATGGAAAGAAAAAAAAATCTGAAGAAACTTTTCCACAGTGAAGACTGAATCAGGTTAAACTAAGGGTAGGTCATCTCTTGTTGCACCGAAAGGTGTAAGAAACTTACACTAGGAAAGGTCGTAAGTTATGAAACACAGTAACAGTGTACTGCTAATTCCCAACTGCTCCCTGCCCATTTATGGAGGTAAACTGAAGTTGGCTGGAAAAAAAAAAAAGCACCTAATTAGAGAACCAGAGACAGCTGTTAATCCAATTAAGCTGTGGCCACATGAAGGGCTGAAAGGAAGGAAGCAAAGAAGGCAGTGTAAATAGAGATTTGGCTCTTCCCTCCTGGGTGCTAACAGGTAGGCAGTGTATGGGGAATGGTGGTTGGAACAGAACAATTTTTAAATAACCTTGCACCCATGATTACTGAATCTAAGGGTCTCTGACAGACTTTGAGAACAGAAGAGAAGCAGAAGCAGAGTAGTATGTAGTGTGGTAGTGCCACATATGATCAGGGTGGCACATTCCATAAAGGAACAAATCAGGGCACAACTCTTCAAATCTTTGGGTACCCTGAAACCAGCAGAGAAATCCCACAGATCTGAAAGTCTCTGTTAAGAACTCAACCATCCATGCTACTCCTAGGCCTCTAGCCTCAATTGTAGTAAGGGTCTGTAAAGATGGAGTGGAAAGTGATGCAGTTCAGATTCAGTTCCCTCACCCTCAGATACATCCATAATTTTCTTCATCCAACTTCATAATAAAAATGTTGACAAGGACTTGATCAAAGATCCAAAGGGGCAGCCGTGTTAGTTTAGTAAAGCAAAAAGAGCAAGGAGTCTTGTGGCACTTAAAGACTAACAGAAAGCTTCTGATGAAGTAGGATATTCTCCCACAAAAGCTCATGTGATAAATAAATCTGTTAGTCTTTAAGTGCCACAAGGCTCCTTGCTTTTTTTGATCAAAGATGTAATAATACTATTATGTGGAAAACTGTTTCCAGGGTTGTTTTCTACAGTGCACTCAAGGTTGACTAAACTTATTCCATTAAACATAAAGTGTGTGAGAGTTTCTCATACTTTGGGGAACAGTGCTTACATCTGGTTGCCCTTTGGCTGAGAATTCCTTATCTATAGCCTTCCTTTTATTTAGGATCAATAGCATGCTTCTGCTTTATCATTTGACTGGTACTTTATATGGGTATGTCTCCCATCCCCTCTTTTGAGTTAATACATACCTCTTGTACATAGTACTATATTGCTTCTAGTTCATGATTTGTGTCTGACAAATCTGTTAGAAACTAGCAGGCCTCTTTGTGTCAGCTTGGAAAAATTCAACGAATTCCCCTGCTACGATTAACATTCTCTATGCCTGAGTGTTTTGATCTATACATAACACTATCTCTTCCTGAAAGAAGCTGTGCATGTGTGTCCTATCTGGAAGTTCCCCCTTTGACCTCTATCAAGAAGTGGCTAGATGGTCACTTCAGCAATTGTGTAAATCTGGCTTGTCCATCACAAAACCCTGGCTTGTACCTATTCATACTGACCAACCCTCTCCATTTCAAAATGGAATGAACTGTTATTCTGTGTAAACATTTTTTTCTCATTGCAAACTGTTGGTGGGGAAAGAGACACAATTTTCAACAGTGTTTAAGTCACTTAGATGCCTAAGTCCCACTGAAAGTCATTTGGCACTTTTAAATATTTTACAAGGACACCTTCATCATAAGCATGAAAAGCAAACCATTCCTAAATGGTCATATGTGAACTTCCTGCAAAGCCACCAGCGATACGTCCAAGTTGTTACAAAGTGCTCCAAAAGGGCATCAGTAACTCCTTAACAACTTGTTTTCTTACATCACTAATGGAATGAGCAGTAGGTTCATTCACATGGCTACTCTCAATGGGTATGTCTACACTGGAGGCTTAGGTCGACTTAACCTCCCTTAAGCTGACTTAAAGAAAGACATGTCCACATTGGACTTTTGTTAAGTCAACTTAAGCACTTGCTTAAGTTGACTTAATAGTTCCAGCCCTTAAAGTCAACTTAAACATTAAAGTTGACTTCATTAAGTCAGCTTAACACATTGTAGATAGGGCTGTCCACACTGTAAGCTTTGTTAAATCAACTTAAAGTCAACTTAACAAAGCCCTCCATTGTGGATGTAGCCAATGACAGCCATGTTCTTATCAGTCTCCTACTTGATTTTATTAAATATATATTATGTTATTTCGTATAAAACAATGTTTAAATTGAACAATTCAATCAGATTTGAAGTGATGCAGATTAACCATCAGTATGACTAGGTTAAAAGTAGACTCAGCAATGAAGGGCAAATATATACAGATGAATATAGCCAATGTTCAATTGATTAAAAAAAAAAACCCAGAAAACTCTGGTAGGAACATAGCTGTAGTTGACAGCAATCATGAAATGATGGGCTGCTCACTGCACAACAGAAAAAGAAGAGAAAAGCTGTAGGGAAATTAGTAATGTATTATAATAGAGAGGACTTTGTTGCAACATTCAAGTGTACAGTAGGAGATTTTCTAGAAGGAAGCCAGAGAATAAAAATGTAGTCATTTTGCTGGAAGCAAAAACAGAGGTGTAAGCAAGAGACGAAATAAGGTTACTGGGGTGCCAGAGAGGTGCCTGCTGTGCTCATTCAAGTTGGGACAAATGACATTGGAAATAAAAGGTTAGAGTGTTTGAAGCTGAGGCTTACTGAATTACCAGTTAAACTGAAAAGTATAAAAAGCACAGTGATCTTTTCTGGCATATTACAAATTATCATAATAAATTATCCTACGGACCCCCGAGACAGAATTCACACAGAAACAGAATGCTACATTAATGAGATTTAAGAAAATGCCACCATAACTGTAATTAGAAAAAAGCCGGGAATTTTTGAGATAGTAAACACAAATAGAAAATTTGTCATAGATACTAATAGTTATAGAACTCTAGGTGCCTATGTCAGGTTTAGAAAAAAATGAATGATACAGGATAATTAGAAAAACTTGATCAAGTGAGCATAATATGATTATATATTAAATAGTGTGGATCAATGGTTATGTCTTCAGAAATGCTACTGGGAGAGATGCCAAAACAGCTTAAACAAATATAATTGATGAAGATAAATGGAAATTACTTAAAGTAAAGGGAAATGGTTCAGGCATAAAACAATAGTGGTTAATCTACAAGGTAAATAATGTATACTAAGAAATAAAAATGCAATTTGAACAGATGGCCTTCAAATGGCTAAAGAGATAAATCACGAAGGACCTAGATTAAAAATGAAAGCTGTATGATGCTTGGAAACAAATGCAAATAAGGTCTGGAAAATAAAAATAAATACTGAAACATTAAAGATGCAATGTTAAAAATATTTTAGAGGAAGCATACACACAACTGAAGAGAGCTCCAGCTGTGCTTTCGTAGTACTACAAATGCAAAGGAATAGTCAAAACCAAAGCTAAATTGTCAAACAACAATGGGAATTAAAGTACAAGTCATAACAGAAATGTCTGGGTACCTTAACTCATATCTTCTGGAATTACAGGTGAAAGTGGCAAATACAACTTGCCAACATACTATGCGAGATGGGAAATGTCATCCTTGGAAATATCTCCCACAGGCATTGAAACACAGCACTGTAATAAATATGGTATTGTCATCTAGAATAAAAATGTTGATCATGTAGACATTCTAAAGCCAATCCAATTTTAAACTGGTTAAATCTGAGTATTAAACAACCTTCACACCAAGTCATATCCAGTTCTTGGGCAATTAAGTCCAAATTTTATACACTGTTTACACTCTTCTTGGAGCAAGATATATTATAATTGAACGGTAACTAAGTTCAGTGGTTGAGATGAAAATCTGGTCTGGTTCATCTGATGTTCACTATCTATGTTAATGAAATTAATGAATCACTTTGTATGTGTATTCCTGCCCTTTCCCACCCTTAATGGACATACAGATTGCTGGTTATAATTTATTAGAATTGAGAGGAGTCCCTTTGAATTTTTCTCCTCTTAATTTGTTCACAAAACCAATGGCTTCAGCACCACTGATCATACTCTTCTCTTCTGGTTTCTCTCTTCTCTTGACTTCTGTTTGCCTGGAGTCGCTTGTCTACTTTGCCAACCACTGTTTCGATACATCTTGGCTTCTCCACCTCTTCCTCTTTCTGATGTTGGTACTAATGTGACCCTGCTCTCCTCTCCTACCATATATATATATATATATTTTAATCTGTAACCAGTATGCAAAGGATTCCCAAATGTATTCTTTCTTCCTACCTCTTTCCAGCCTTGCAAATCGACATGCTTTTCAATTTATTCCTGGAGGCCTGTCACCATGGCATACACAGTCTCTCAAAACCTGAGATTTCTATGTCTGCTCTCCCCATACCCAGTCTCTCACACGTGCGACATATTTTATCACTAAAATCCATCCTTTCCTCACTATCCCAACTGCCTTGAACAAGCTCTTCCCAGGATTACTGAACATTTTCAAGTGTCCAAAAATGCAGCTGTTACAATAACCTTCCTTTCCAATGACCTGATCACATTAATTTCCAAAGAGATAGCCGTGTTAGTCTAGTCCAGCAAAAAAAAAAAAACACACACACAAGGAGTCACGTGGCACTTAAAGACTAACAGATTTATTTTTTGCATGAGCTTTCGTGGGAGAAAATCCCACTTCGTCAGATGCTTTGAAGATGGGTGAACTTACAGAATGGAAAGCTCATGCAAAAAATAAATCTGTTAGCCTTTAAGTGCCGTGCAACTCCTTTTTTGTTTTGTTTTGTTTTTTTGCTAATCACATTGATCCCTCAAACACATATGTGCATGCACTCTCCTCCTAAATCTCATTTGATTGCTTTCCTGTTCTTCATCCCATATCAAATTCAAGATTCAACTGTTTTCTATCAAGAAACTTCACCCTCATGTCCTAATTTATAATACCAGACACATCTTGACCTATTTTTCTTGTCTTTTTCTATCTTTCTTAAATTGTACAAGGAAGTGCTTTGTAAAGTGCTGTGTAAATCTGCAGCAAGATATAATAAGTAAATGGTAAACAATATTACTTAGCAGCAATGTTCTGCTTTTCATCAAAAGATCTCAAGGCTCTTTACAAAAGGTAGGTAGGCATTGTTCTCTCCCATTTACAAGGTGAAACTGAACAGAAATGATTTTAATGGCAAGAATTGTGGTCAAAAATGTCAGGGAAAGCTTAGACTTGATTACCTACTGACTCCTACCACCTGCAGTAGAAAGAAAAAAATGAGATAAGGCTGATCTAGGAAACAAAAAGACTGAACAGTTTAATCCTTCATAGTCTCTAATATAATTGACCCTCTACTGAATAGCCACTTAAAAGAATATAGTACATGCATAATGAAATCTAATTGAATGAACAATGCAGAGTTTCAGCAGGAGACACTTTTCCTAAACACCCTCTGGCTATCTGGGGAATTTAAAGATAAGAATGAAACTGGGTATGTGTGTGCTGCAATCAGCTTCATCTTTTAAAAATATTTTTTAGATTTATAAGGAATCTCACTCAGCCTTTTTTTTTTTCAAAGTACAGTTTTCCATAGTAGACACCTAATTATATTAAGAGCTGTAAAGCTATCACAGGTGACAAAGAGAAAGAAAGAAAGAAAAACCAGGTGTGAAAGGAGCTACGTCCAGCTGGGAAAGTAAGGGTCAGTGTTCAGACATCTCTTATTATTCTTTAATGAGAAAGAGAAGAACTAAATATTTAACTAGTTACATTGACTGACAGCAAGAAATAGTGAGAAGCATTGAATGAAAATAGTAGCAAGTGAAATACAAGAGGATTAGGAAGGACTGGGTGACTGCCTAGTTTATATAGCACATTAAATGTAATGGGGAAACAGATGGAAAATTAAAAGTGCCTCAGTCTAAGTATTGACAAGCACAGAAAAGATATGCATTGCAATATTTTCCTGAATTCTGAACAACAGTTCTCACTAGACCATAAAAGTAATAAGCAAATTCATTTGAAGACCACATGTCTCATACATACAGACTACCCTCCTCCCTAGAATAAGACTACTGAAGCCAACATGACTACTCCTGGCATGACTTTGTTGCACTGAGTCTAGATGATAGATATCAGACTGGTTCTAAAATAGATCTACATATAAGCACAGAGTTCAGATCAAAATTCGTTGTTCCTTCTGAACTGTATTTGTAATTATTACAATTCATTGTTCAAGTGAGAACAGTGAATGCAAAGGCAGATCATGTCAGAAATGACCTTTAATAGCTATCTAAGTGGCAACTGGCAGCTGCCCTGATATCATCAAAGTCACAGCACTGTCTGCTTACTACAGTTAGAAGCTGTACACAGCTAATCTCACTTCTGAAGTGTTCACCAAAATTGATACAATAGATCTTGCCAAGCCTACAGGAAAAAACCATAAAAATGTGAGTCAGATCCCCCAAAATCAACAGATTTTTAAAAACAATTTGTGTTTAAACACCTCCATCCCATTCTTTCTTTTGCACATACATAGGAGAGAGAATTAGTATTGTTCATTCTCCCAAAGGTTTTAAGAAAGGTGATTTTGATTCCCACTGCACAAGCTCCCATCTGAATATTTACTTGTACCCAGTTCAGCAATTCATTCTGCTCCCATCAACTTCCAAATAAATACCATTCACCCAGTTCCTGCATCAGATCTGCCCAACATCTGCTTTTCCACTCCTCATAAATTTTGCCTGTCCCATTGTCCCCACATCTGCCAAGCCCCCTATTATTTTCACCACAGTCTCATCCCACATTCAGATCAATTCTGCCTGCACAATAGTTCAGTGAACCCAGCCAGTGCTGTGCCTCCAGGGTTTTTTCACATGCCTCTCTTACACTTGGGGAAACAAACAGTTTCCCTGTCTCCCTTCTTTTAGCCTTGGAAAGGCAGCTCCAGTGGTTCTTCAATCCCTCTGAGGCCTTGTGTTGCAGCAAGCAAGGAGAGAGGAGCCCCCATGGCTCACAGAGTAGAAAGGGGAAGCAGGGAGTGGAGCTGCTGCACTAGGCTCCTTCCTATCTTTTCCTGCTCCGTGAGAATTCTGCTGGATTGCTGGAGGAGGAAAAAGAGCTCTACAACAGGAGGGCACCAGGTAGACCAGACAGGATTTTTCCAGGCAGGGCTGAAACTTCACTATCATTGCCAGATGGGCTCTACCTCTGTCAAAATCCCATGCCTTGGCAAAACAGACACACACAAAAAGCTACAAGAGTCTGCAACAGTGAACTCTCTCTAAAGCAGCAATGTCGAACACTTTTTTCATACTCACCAAAATTGCAGCAAACATGTTAACATTTTCACCACGTGACCAAAAAATAATTAACTGTGTTTTTATAGAATACAGAGGGGTAGAAAAATACACAATAATGTTTTTAAATAGTTATTGATAGAATTAATGAGAAATCTCTCATATCTTTTAATTAAGTAGTGCAGAGGAATCAGATATAAATCAGTTATACTACATCTCAACTGCGCCTCCAAATTTTCATCAAATGTCTGCAACCTATATATTGATTTCACAATTTTTACCACAGAAAAAGTTGATGTGCAGAGTCACATTGAACCAAAAATTGAAAACATTTTTGGAATAACTGTATTTAGAACCACAAACTCATTTCAATTTAAAATACGAGTCCACATTGTAAAAATTGAATCTTCTTTCAAATGTTGAGTGCTGTGAAGTAAAATCACATCCATCTCAAAAAGGTACTTCTCCAGAGAAAGAAGCCTCAGAAGGTCTTGAAATAGTTGAGAATTATAGATGTCAAAATAAAATGGATCTTGCATGAATTCACCAGTACAAATTTGTGCTTGTGGGCAAATACAACATTCACTATGTTAGCTTCTTAGAAACTGTCAAGAAATCTACATTACATTAGACAATGACTAAAGCTGTTCTGAATTACACAGTGCAACATTCAACAACCATGGCCGTGTGTGGATTTCACCCACAGCTCAAGTGCATTTTGCAGCATATGCATATACCCAATGACGAATATGTGATTGTTAAGGGTGGAGAGGTACTAAGTTAAGAGAATGTCATTATTTTGTATTGTGCAAATGCACTTATACAAATACAATATAGGCACAAAAAAGTGGACACTTTTTTGAACTTGTACATGTATAAATGAATTTTATTAAAAAATTTTATTTAAAAAAATAGGTGGTAGAAATAAAGCACCAATTCACTACAGGTCAATAGCCGTTTCGTCACATGTGATGAGTGCTGACTGTGTTGGACACCGTGGCTCTATAGCGTTGGGTTTTCACAAACATTTGAGTATTTGGGGAAATTAATTGCTTAAAAATAAATCTATTATTGGTTTAGGGTGATGGCCACATGCCCCAGTAACATATTCCTTGGATATGGAATCCACTTAAACAGGACTCCATTTGCTGAAGTAAACTGGGTGAATACTTATGCTACAGATAAATATTACGTATATCAATTAAATTTTATCTACTTTGTGCAGTTCCCTTTAAAAATGCTTCTAAGTTTACTTGTCTCATATTAACACTCATTTATTGGCCTTCATAAAAATTGATTGTTATAACTACAGTTTGGTTTTTAATCTTCATTCTACTAGTGACCCTAGAAGTGTGTTGTGTGATACTTTTCTACAATTTATACATTAATAGGAAGAAAAGGGCTTTAAAATGAAAACTTTTTTTTAATTGTATTCTGTATAGCACTGAAAAACTCAGTGACTCCAGCAATTTTTTTTTTTAATTCAGATTTTAAAGGCAAAATTTTAAGAACGCTCTGGCTAAATTGCGACAATAGAAGAGATCTGTGATATGGAGGCAAATAAATGTGTATGAACAAACCAGGTAAAAAAGTAGGTACTACTTTAATTGCAAAAAGTACCAGTTTGCACAAATAAACAGGACTGTTTTCTCTAAACAAGCATGTTGAGTTTGCACACGCAAATAAAGTTTCAATGACAGAAATTTTGCTAACTTTATTTTTTTAAGACAATCAAAGCTAAAGATACTTGGTTATTATTTCACAATCCTTAAAAGAGTTTTAGACCTTATAATAGCGGTATTTGTCCCTGTTCTAGAGATAATACTAAGCAGGATATATCCTGATTTCAGATATGTCATGATTTAGGAGCTAAGAGTAGAAGAATAGGTTGATATCAATTAGAATATGCACTTCCTGAGACAAAACTTGTGTAAGCATGATGATATGGATTTTTTTTGTTTACAGAAATGTCAAAGCGTGTATTTCATTACTGTATAATTTTTAGCAGTTATCATGATAGAACTGAGTTTTTCTAAGAGTTTAACTGAGCACATACTAGTGACTAGTAGAGATGATCATAACTTTTATGAAAATGTTTAACTTTTCTTTTAAAGCTGAACAAAAACACAATTTCAAATCCACAGAGGTTGTTATGAAACAGAATTTTTGTCCTGCAAATCAGCACTAGTGACTAAGGCTGGGTGAAAATTTTCTTATGAAACTTTTCCTGGAAAATTAGGTTTTGGAGACAATATCAGGAAAAATGTCTTCTGTCCTTAATTTTTTTTCATCTGAAAGCAGAAAAAATCCCCCTTTTTATGTTTTGGATGAAAAACATTCAGTTCTTATGTTTTTGAATTTTGCACAAGAACATTAAGAAATCACTGAAATTTTTAACAGAAACGGTCATTGATATTTTCTGCAGGGAGAGAAAAACAGGACAAACAAAACACCCTCATCCCCTATTTCCCACCCAAAAATAGTGATGATCTTGTGAATCAATTTGCAATAGCTGCACTGTGTAGAAAAAAGCATATATGGTAGTGGAAGATATGGACAAATGGGACTATCAAGACTGAAAGTCAATGTAATGCAATAAAAGACAACAGCAGGTAAGCAAAGGGTGGCCAAAAAAAAATATATAGTGCCAGGATTTCAGAGATGTGGAACACAACAAGATATGAACATGATCCATACATGAAGAAAGAGGGCGAAGACAGGAAGATGTCTAAGATGCCTTCTGTGTTATACACTTGAAGGATGGGTTAATCTTGTTTTATATCAGAGGCGGGCAATGAAGGAATGAAAATGAAAGGTAATGAGCTATGTTTTGATCATGGTAAGATCAAGTTGACAATGAGACAATCAAAAATATGTCAGAGATAGAGACTCAGATAAAGAAAAACAAGTCAAGAAATGAAAAGTAAATTTGTTACAGAGAGAGTCATTAAATTCTCTGTTACAAAATAGCTCATGGAATATTTAGATATATTAAACATATTGAAATGAAAAGGACCTGATCAACCTATGGTACTTAAGGGACAGGTTGCAGCAACTTTGAAAATATTAGCAATATCTTTGAGAACTCATGGAGTAGAGGCAAGGTCCCAGAGGCAGGGCCAGATTAACCAGCCCATGGGCCCTGGGCTGGCCCCATCCTTCACCATGGGGGCCAGGCCTCTGCCCCTCTATTGTTTAGGGGTGGGTCATGGGCCCACAAAGCACTCCCACTCTGGCCAGTCTGCTGGGGGGGGCAGCAGCTGGCACATAGCAACGTGACTCCCCAATCCAGCCCCCCCCCCCATGGTCAGAGGCCCTTGAGAGTTGTGCTGTAGTGCCAGCCGCCAGGCTGGACCAGTGAAGGCCACAGCTAGGCCTCGGCCCTGTGTGGAGCGAGCAGGTGGCCTGCCCTGTCCTCAGGGGTGGGGCAGAGTGCAGAATCAGCCTAGCTTCTGCCTATAGAGCCCCACCCTTCCCCTTCCCCTTCCCCACAGCACTGGGTGGGGCAGTGGGCACCAAATTATAGGTTTTTTTAGGGGCTGGAGCCCAGAGCCCTCCTTTTGACCAGGCCCAGGGCTTAAGTTCCTAAAACCTCTTTGATAATCTGGCCCTGCTGAGAGGACTTGAAAAGGGCAAATGTACCTTATATTTAAAAAGGAGAACCAAAAAAAAAAGAGTCTGAGAATTATAAACCAATCAGTCTAACTTTAATACATGGAAAGACACTGAAACAAATTATTAAGACATCAGTTTGCAACACTAAGCATCTGATGAAGTGCTTTGGAGCCCCATTAAAACTTACACACAAAGAAACTGGTTAGCTTTTAAGGTGCCACTGGACTCATTTGTTTTTGCAGAACACAGACTAACATGGTTACTCCTCTGGAGTTTGTAAGAATCTACAACATCTAGAAGATAACAGGGCTGTAAATTCCAGAGGGATATAAATAACAGCTATAAATAATAGCCAGTGTGGATTTGTCAAGAACAAATCATACCAAACGAACCTAATATCTTGTTATAGATACTGGCTTAATGGAAGGGGGGAAGCTGAATCCATAGTATGTCTTGATTTTATTAAGGTTTTAGACGTAGTACCACATAACGTTCTCAGAAGCAAACTAGAGAAATATGATCTAGATGAAACTACTAAAAGATGGGTGAAAACTGATTGAAAGACTGTACTCAAAAAGTAATTATCAGCGTTATTAACAGATAATACCAACCGGGGGTCAGGGAGGTTGATAACACTGTGGAACACAGGATTAAAATTCAACATGATCTTCATAAATTTGAGAAGTGGTCTGAAATCAACCAGATGAAATACAGTAAGTGCAAAGTACAGCACTTAGGAAGTAAAAATCCAGTGCACACTTACAAAATACAGACTAAATAGCTAGGCAGTAGAATTGCTAAAAAAAGATCTTGGGGATATAGTGGATCACAATGGCTATGCTCACACGTAAACTGTTATTTTGAAATAAGTTATTTCAAAACGAGTTATTTCAAAATAAAGTCTTTATTTCAAAATAAGTTAATTTGACTTAAGGAAATGTTAATTTGAATTAAGGGAAACCCTGCTATCAAAACGGCTGTTATTTCAAAATGGTTATTTTGAAATAAGGCCGTTCGGACATGTTGTTTCGAAACAGTTGTGTCCAAATGCCGTTGTTTCAAAACAATGGCTATTTTGATGTCAAGCGAGGTTTTACTGTTTCAAAATAATGGCTGTTATTTCGAAACAACGGGTCCCATCGTTTCGAAATAATGGAACGTCGTGTGGACATAAGAAATTTTATTTTGAAACAATGGCTGTTGTTTCAAAATGAAACTCTCATCTGAACACAGCCAAATGGCCTCAATAATATAATCCAGTTGCAAAAAAAGGATAATATTCTGGGGTGTATTAAAAGGAGCATCATATGTAATTATCCTGCTTTATGGGACACTGGTGATTCTTTGGCTGGAGTAAATTATGTCCATTTCTGGTCACCACAGTGTAAGAATTATGTGGACAAATCAGAAGCAGTCCAAATGAGAACATCACAATTGATGCAAGGTTTAAAACTCCTGACCTATGACAGCAAAACAAATCAGGAGTCCTGTGGCATTTTTAAAGAGTAACAAATTTATTTAGTGAACTAGCTTTCAAAAGCTAATATAATAAATGTGTTAGTGTTTAAAAGTGCCAAAAGACTCCTTGTTTGTTTTGCTGAACTAAGCCAACATGGCTACCTTTCTGGAACTTGACCCATGATAGGTTAGAAAAATACTTTCCAGTAAAGGTTTTCATACAACCTCAGAGCACAGTGCTAGATGATATAACTGCTCAAGATTCCTTCTAGCCCTACATTTCTATGATTACCATCTATTCATGTTTTCTGACATTTCTGTGACATTTTTACTACATTTTACTACCTGCTTGAGTGATGCATAAAGAAGGAGAAAAACAGCATTTTTCTATTTAAATTGATACTGTTAATCATTGTTAGTGTAATTACAATGGATATGCAAAACATAGATGCAGGAGCTACTCCTGAATGTAAGAATGGAAAAAACCCAGAAAATTTGAAGTTCTGGGTGATGATCCCAACTCTCAGTATATGATGATAAGTTAATTATTTTTACTCAGTCATCTTCAGTTTATCCTTTTCTGTTATCAGTGTTAAGATGTGCTTAACATTTGCTATATATTCAAAACTACAAGGAATGTTGTGGCACTTTTAAAGACTAACAAATTTATTCATTGCATGAGCAATAAATTCCACCTCATCGTCCATGAAAATCCTACTTCATCAGATGCATGAAAGTGGGATGAAGCAGGATGAAAATAGGATTTTACCCATGCAAACTCACATGATAAATAAATTTGTTAGTCTTTAAAAGTGCCACAAGACTGCTTGTTTGTTTTGCTGACTTAGACTAAAATGGATACCACTTTGGAACTTGTCACTATATATTCAAGTATAGTCAAGATACAATAGAAATTTTATATTTTTGAAACTCAGATAATGTCATTTCCCAGAATAACATTCCTTTTTCTAACCCAGTAGTGACATCCTACATAAGTAAAGATACCTAGCATAGTTCCACAGCAGATATTAAATGAATAGTATTTCTCATCCAAAATATGGTCATGATAATAGAAAAACAAGTTACAATGATAAAGATCTGAATTTGTCAGACTCATAGTTTACCTAGTTCCAGAATGGTAACTGTGTTAGTCTAGTTCAGCAAAACAAACAAGGAATCTTCTGGCAAAAGACTAATAAATTTATCACATCAGCTTTCTTGGGAAAAATTCCACTTCGCCAAAGGCTTAAAAATGGAAGGGAAAAAACAGTATAGCAGTGGTTCCCAACCTGTGGTCCAGGGACCCCTGGGGGAGCTGGAATCCAGCTGCAGCCCCAATGCACCCTGCCAAGGCTGCCTCTCCCCACCTGCGGCCAGATCCCAGCAGGGGTGATGAGGCCGCGGCAGCTCACTGGAAGGGCAAGGGCAGGGGGCCATAGCTGCCATGGCTCGGCTCCCCAACGGCTCAGGCCACGGTGACAGTGGTGCCGTTTGCCAACTGTCCCAGCGGCACCTCCAGAGTGGCATGGGCCAGACTACATAATCAGACGGGGGGGCTGCAAAGATTGTTTTTGTTAAAAAGGGGTCCCCAGACTGAAAAAGTTTGGGAACCACTGCAGTATAGGGAGAAGTGTAATCACAGGATCAGGGCAGATGACTGTAGCATATCAAACAGGATGTATTGGTTCAAACTGAGGGAACAACAGATAGGGAGGGTGACAGAGGTGACAATCACTGTTATAAGGAGAAAGCAAAGAAATCTCTCTATTGAAACCAGAACTGGTGGAATCAAATTTGCATATAAGTTTTAACTCTGAAGTCTCTCTTTGAAGCCTTGACCTAGAACTTAAGTTTGAATAGGGAGATTTCTTGGCTTTCTCATTATAAACAGTGATCGTAACTCTCTCACCCTCCCTATCTGCTGTTCTCTCAGTTTGAATCAATATAGCCTGTTGGATTTGCTAAAGTACTCTGACCTGCTCCTGTGACCATACTTACTTCACTGCATTTATCCCTCCTCCCTATACTTTTGCTTCCTTCCATTTTCAAGCATCTGAAAAAGTGGAATCTCTCCCATTAAAGCTCAAACTATAAACATATTTATTAGTCTTTAAATGTGATACAAGACTCCTTGTTTGTTTTAATGGTTTATGTAGTAATTCAGCATAGACAAGAAGTAACAGAGACAGTGTCTGTGGCTCAATAAATGCTTTTGTACTACCAAACTTTACAGGCTTCAGGAAAAGTTATCATCAAGAAGTATCCTTTTCAATTTTTGAAGCTAAAAGTGAATACCACCATAGCAGCATTCCAAGAGAAATGAAGACATATTGTAAATTATGCTGAAATAAACTCAAAAAAAAAAAAAGGAAAAAAGAAAAAGGAAAAAAAGAAACTGCAGTTTGAGAAAAGTTCAGAGAAATTATTTGTTTTTATGCTCCATCTGATCAGAAAGAATTCTATAATCAAGATGATGCAATTTCAGTGAGTCTTCTCTGGGGAAATATTTTGGAAATGGCCTAACAAAAACATATTGGCTATGTCCAAACAAAAACAACAAGGAGTTGTGTGGCACTTTAAGACTAACATTTATTTTTTGCATGAGCTTTCGTGGGAGAAGATCTCACTTCCTCAGATGCTTCGAAGATGTCCACACATACATCATTTTGAAATAACCCATTTCGAAATGAGTTATTTTGAAATAAGTTAATTCAAATTTACAGTTTGTTAATTCGAATTAAGGGAAAGCCTGCTTTTGAAATAGCCATTGTTTTGAAATAGTTGTTTTGAAACAAGGCCATTCAGATACGTTGTTTTAAAACAGTTGTTTCAAAACAATGGTGTTGTTTTGAAACAACATGTCCGAACGCCGTTGTTTCAAAATAACCGTTTAGAAACAACAGCTATTTCGATTAGATGCAAGGTTTAATGGTTTCGAAATAACGGTGTGTCGTGTGGACATGCCGCTTCTTATTTTGAAACAACCTCTGTTGTTTTGAAATAAGAAGCCTGTGTGGACATACCCATTGTGTGAGTGTGTCAATCTGTATGTGTCAATATATTCATTTAGGAGAAGATTTTCAGAAACACCAACAGCAGTTAGGTACTTAAATGCCACTGAAAGTCAATGGGAGCTAGATGCCTAATTGACAATTTGTGCCTTTGAAAATCTACCTTTTAAACCAAAGCCTGCACTGACAAATATTAAGGAAGGTGTTCAGAAGAAAGTACTATGGGCAGATGCTGTACCTCCAAAAGTACTGGAGGCAAGGGAAAGGGGTTTCAATACATTTATTCACAGGATGCAACATGTACGAATGCAGATGGGAAGTGGGCTGATGGTTGAGTTGCTGCCTTTGAGGTACAACACACTTGGGCATTCAAGACGATTTTCTGCCTCCCAAAATGGATCAGCTGGCACTGTGTAGTGAGAACCCTCACAGATTTCCCACAACCACCACCTCAATAAATAGCTAGGAAAACCTGGACGGAGTAACCCTAATCCAAGGCCCCATCCTTTTTTTTGTCCTCTACAGGATTTATAGCCTAATTACTGATGCTAGGATTCCCTTAATGAAGTTTTCATTCCTGCAAGATACGTAGCTAATGTTAGGTAGGATATCATGTTCAATGGATAATTGAAATAAGCATACACGAGAGCTCCGTACTGTGTCACTTTATTAGAGCCCAGCTTCAAAAACAGTCTAACAGGTTTTCCTAAGAACTAAAACAACCACCCTGTCTATCACTATGGCAACTCCAATCACCTACGGTAACCCAAAACACCACAGCTAAATCTACAAACATTGCTTTAAAAATCTCAGCCCTAGTCTGTGCACTGAAATTGCAAACACAGATTGTGCCTCACCTTATGCATGCTCAGAAGTGGAGACAGAAGGCTTCATGAATGCTTCTTTATGAAGCTGTGCAAGGCAAGGCACAATTTAGATGTACACAATTTTTAACAATCTTGAGCAGCAAAAATTACCAAAATTTAAATCAATTGAAGTGAATGAACTCAAGAAAAGACAGGACTACATAAAAACTAGATAAGTCATTTCTTACTGGGGAAACGGGGGACAGGAGGGAAGGCACACATCTAAATATCTGCCTACTTGAATTCAATAAAGCATCTATCCAGCCTCTATAGAATGATACAAATAGCTAAACTCAAGTTGTTCATTTGGAAATATAACTTCAATAATCAGAGAAACCTGATGAATGAGGATTTAACCAAGAACATTTAAAACTGATCACACATCTGAATCCTTTACAGTCATTAAAAGTATGAAATGATATTATTACTGTAATCATTTTAAATATTTTGCAGTCGAAAATTATGGAGGATCTTCATTTTAAGAAATTTAAAAAGTCCATGCTCATAAACCCCCCAAAAAACTGTTAAGGTTAATTCACACTGAGAAACATCTGCTTTTTTCTAACTGATGTACTGCATGTACAAGTTTCAATCTTTCCTTAAACAAACATACCTCAAGATTTTCATAGGTTTGAAAAAACAAATGATTAATTTTCATGTTTGTACATAAGACAAAGATGATCTAAAAGGAGACTAGTTAGAGAGGCTTTTCCATAAGTGATTTATGAATCATAAAAGCTCTGCTGTTGTTAAATACAATTTGTAATGCACAACCTTTGTGCTGCCTAAGAAATAGGTGGAGAAATCATGCAAAAGTAATAGACAAGAAACCACCACCATCTTTTTAAATGGAATATTATAATAGTGAATTAGTTCCCAACAGATTTCTCTACTCTAACTCATACTTGCTGGAAGATATAAAACACCAATCATTTTCCTTACTGTTTCAAAGTCCTTTCACTAAGAGTGTTTTAAAGCAATCTTAAAGTTAGATAGAAGGATTTACACTGAAAGCAAAGTAAAATAATTTAGTTCATTAGCTCACCCTGGCACAGTTTGCACATTTACCTCTTATCCCTACTGATTAGGGCACAAGTAGCAGGGCTCACGCTCCACCAACCCCCCCACCACACGTTACTAAATAGAAGCACCCTGTGACATAGCTACTAATCATCCACAAAATGTCAAAGGTGCTCAAGGTGACATGAAGCTCTTCTGTAGCAGTTGTGTAAAAACAAATATAACTAGGGCATGAATAATGGAACCTTTCCATATTCTGTCCACATTTAAGTCCCTCCTAAAGACACTTCTGCCACCCTGCCTACAATGAAACTATTAAAAGACTCATTTGTTTGCTCCTTTGTCTCACCTCTGTGAGTATCTGGAAGCAGGAACTGTCCCCACTTCACTTCTGTTCAGTCATTCACATCCTTTAGCCACTACATTCACTCCATCCTCACACACACTTTCATAAGGCTGTGGCTCACTGTGCTGGGTTTGCTAGGGGGTGTTCCATGAATGGATGCCAGAGTCTACTTGCCTCTCTAAACCAATGACAAGTAGGTTTTGGTTCAGGCTGTGTCCAATTCCCCCAAGTTCTAAAAAAAAACAAAACTATTTATTGATCAAGAAAGAGGCAACCTGATTATTCCTGCACTCCCACCCCTTAGGATGAGCTGTGGGAGGACAAAAGGGCCATTCACATACACTTCCTGCTGCAGAAAAGTTTTCCCTCTCGTCTGCCCACCCACCCATAAGCAGGACCTAAGGCAAGCAACCAGTACTCATCCTCAGGAGATTGCACCGGTGTATAACAGCTATATATATGATAGTGCTGTTATACTGATTAATCATTGTATTTTCTTTTCTGTCTGAGTCAAGTTAGAATTATGTTATTGTTTCCATAATCCCTTGCATTATGTTGGAACTTTTGGATGGATGATGTCTTTACAGAAGAATAGATTTATTTGACTCTTTGGGTCAGGATGATAGATATGTATTTCCCACTATTGTGGGATTCATATGTAACTGAGACTCAAAGTATCACCAATGAGCCTGTTTCAAGTCTTTACCAGCTCTAGCATCCTCTATAGGAATGGAGCATAGCTTGGCATAAACTGCACATCCTGGCATGGGTGGCTTGGATGGTGCATCTTGCTGATTAGCCATTTTGACTTCTGGGTCTAGAAGCCAAGACAGGCCTGGCTCACAGTCTAAACATTTTCATCCACTCTGTAGTGCAAAGATTACACTCACTTGTTTCCTTCCTTGGTTACATTCTTATTTAATGAAGTAGAAGCCTATGTGCTATAAATTATCTCTCGTCTGTGAGATGTCTTTGGGTGTGTTCACACAGCATTCTTATTTCGAAACAACGAGGTTGTTTTGAAATAAGAAATGCCATGGACACACGATGCACAGCCATTTTGAAACAAGCAAACTGCTTGTTTCGAAATGGCAGCCGTTCTTCCGAAATGGTTTAAACCACTTTTTTTCCCCAAAACAGGGTTGTTTCGAAACCAGTGGTTTCGAAACAACCCTGTGTGGACATGTTGGTTAGGAACAAAGTGTTCCGAAACAACATTTGACCTTCCTCCCAGGGTGCTAAGCACCCTTGGAGGAAGGGCTGCCCCGTCAGCACCCTGGCCAGGGTTCTGAGCGGTGTCCGCTGGCCGGTGGGGGGGACTGCAGGCACCCGCAGGGGGCTTTAAAGCCCAGGCTGCCCCCAAACCTGGCGGCAGGGTCCCGGGTGCCCAGCTGGAGCCCGCTGCTGCAGGGGCCGGAGTGAGCATCAGCCCCTGGGATTCCCTGGCACAGCCGCTCCTGCCAGGGGCGGGGCCGAGGATACCCAGGTTTCCCCGGCCCTGCCCCCGGCAGGAGCAGGGGCGCTGGGGATTCTGGGACCGGCACTCACTCCGGCCCCTGCAACAGCAGGCTCCAGCCGGGCGCCCGGGACCCTGCTGCCAGGTTTGGGGGCAGCCTGGGCTTTAAAGCCCCTGGGGTGAGGCGCCCCGCTGCGCCTCACCTGGTGGGTGCCTGCAGAGGGCTGCAGGCACCTGCGGGGTGCAGCGCAGCCAGGCGCTTCACCCCACGGATGCCTGCAGCCCTGTGTAGGCACCCGTGGGGTGCAGCACCCCTCTGCACTGCACCCTGCGGGTGCCTGCAGTCCCCTCCCCAACCAAAATAGCATGTTCACACTGTGGACATGCTATTTCACTCCCTTATTTCGAGGACACTGTTTTTGTCCTTTGAAATAAGGTGTTTCAAAATAAAGGGCTATTTCGAAACAGCTTGTTTAGAAACATCTTGTTTTGAAAGAAGCCCTCTATGTGTGAACATAGCCTTCGACAAGGGGATTCTCAAAACATCTAGAAATCACTCAGCAGGTTGTGGGTATCCTCTTAAACAAATAATCTGGATGGAAGGTCACTGGCCGATTACATGCAAAAATAACAGGCTTCTGTAAACACAGATGGAGGAACTAAGTAGAAAGGATGACTGTAAAGCAGATGAAGCTGTGGTGGCAAAGGGAGATAATAAGAAGTAATGATTTTCTATCTTCATGTCTCCACATTGAATAACCTGCTTTTCGCGCAAATCTGATATTTAAAATATTTTCTTTTATGATCTCCGTGAGTCTCCATGTATACTATATATACAGGGATACAGATAAATACAGAGGGATAGAGGTAAATATAGGTAAAAGAATTGCATGCACAGCGAGGTAAAAACAGACAGACAAAATTACAATACAATACTTATACTAGTTAAATATGAATATTATTAAATATTACACTAGTTAGTATTTCATCAAAATACTTTTGGCTTAAAATTGGGAAGTTGACTGAATTATTTTGCAACAAATGTCTGCTTGTCACAGAATTTTTTGTTTGTTTCTTTCTTTGCTTCCTTTTTTTCTTTAAAAAACAAGAACTCCCAAACTTAAAGTCTGGCCTAGAACCAAAAAACTATGGTTTTGGAATGATGTTGTGGCATCTCATTGAAGTTGCAGTTTGGGTGCTTGTTGATGGCTGACACTGGCCCTGTAAGAGGGAGGAGGCCATTGCACCTGTAACTCATCATCTGCCTCTTAAGTTGTGAAAGAGGGCTCCCAGTCCCTGTTGAGAAGAGAGATCTTGTAATTCAGGGCTGCCCAACTCAGTCATGAATAGGGCAGATGAGAGGTGCCAGAGACCAGGAGGATGTGAAAAGTACCTAAAGGAAATTGCAGGTGATTGTTGGGGAAAGGCTGAAGACAGATAAAGGGATTTGTAGGCTGACCTCCCCAAGCAAGAAGACCAGGGCCAGAAGATTGCAAAGGGCTGAAAGCCTGTGAGCACTAGAGGAAGTTACTTGCAGACTTCTAAGTGGGAGAGTGAAGCTGAGGGCTGAAACAACTGACAGGCTTGCCCACTTGTATCTCCATGTTGAAGAGCTGGAGCAAGAAAACTGTAAAAGAACTGAAGGGCAGGAAGAGGGATGGACATTCCGCTGCTAAGGATGAACTCCCAGCAGGGAGGCTGGTGTGTGTGGATGTCCCATTGGGAAGAACAGCATTGCACTCCAGCTGGAAGGGGTATGGTTTCTGTTCCATTAAAAGGACAAGAGGAGACTGACAAAGAGCCCATGTGATTTTACTAGAGTGATAAATTGTCTGTGTTTGGGAACTTGTGTATTATTTAGCCCACACTGTAATAAAGTCACTTCAAGGATAGATTTTACTGAGACAAGTAAGCTTACATTAGAGCTATTGGGGCTCTACAAGAGTGAAAACTGACACAGGTGCACCTGTCGTGCCATAGCTTGATGCAGGAGGCTGGCATATAGCAGTGCCTCATGCCCCTGTTCTCCTCTATGCATCAGGTTCGCCAGTCGGATTATATGTTCCATGATGCACCACGCCCAAGGCAGTGTTCCCATGATGCACATAATGGTTCAGCAAAAGAGGAGACTTCATGGCTATTTGTGAGAGTATGGAGCAGGATTCATCGGACTGGTGGCTCACTCCTAGGTTTTGCCTTATGTTAATCAAATCTCAGGCTTCAGGGTTTCAGGAAGACATTGAATTCTGTTTTCCCCCATTATATTTTTGCAGAAGCTCCTCCCCCCCCATTGTCTTCTTCTAAAGCATCAGGGATGGCAATGGTTGGAGATGGGACACTGAACAGAGAGGGCCAGTGCTCTGATGTGGCACCAACCATTCTCCCTCACAGTGATTTGGCTGACTGGTTCTTGTTCACATGCTCACAGGACCATCCTTAAGAGGGCAAGTGGGGCAACCTCTCCAGGCTCTCCAGTTCAGCAGGCACTATACCACTCCCTGCAGCCTCTGGAACCCTTTCGGTGCTGAGGGAGGGCTGGAGACAGATGTCACCCTTCATGGTCAGACCGGCACAGAATCCACCCTGCTCTTATCCTTGGCTGGCTGAAGAGCCTCAGCTGCACATTGGCCCACCCTGCTCCCTGTGACGGACCAGATGGCTGGGAGCAGGGAGGGGTGGGCCAGAATCCTACATGGAGCAGCACAGAGAGAGTGGCCACTGGCCCCTCCCCCCAGCACTAAATGGGCCCCCTTCTAGCTTTGGGGCCTTTGGCTGCCCCATCACCATTCGGTCCCTCCCAGTGGGAGGGTGGGAACACTGGCTGGAGCCCCTCTGATCCAGCCCTGGTGGAGGCTGTGCAGGCGCCCCGCTGCAACCCCTCAGCAGGTCTCAGGGGGCTGACTTCTACAGGTCTCTCCTCTGGGGCACACGCAGGGTGGTGATGAGACTCCATCGTGCCTTGTTGGGGAGGGGCAGCAAGGTGTGGGGAGCACAAATGTGGGCTTGCCCCCAGCCTCTCCACACAGCACCTTGGGGGGTGGGATCTCCACAGGCTAACTGGCTCTGGGCCCTGCCCATCTGTTCCAGGACAGCCCTGCATGCTCAGGGACTAATTGATCACCGTAAGAGGAGTTGCAAAAGAATATTCCATCAGCTCAGACTGGTAACTATCTTTGGGAGTTTCCACCTTCCTCTGCAACATGTGGGTGCAGCATTTAACAGGATTATCTGTGTATATCCTGCTTTCCTACCTTCCCTGCCTTTGTTGACTCCTGGGTGCGGTTGGTGTACCCAAGTATCTGCCTATGGCACCTTACAGTCTAGTCTCCTGTGGTCTATAGTACTGTAATCTAATTTCAATGGTTTGCTTTAGTTTGCAGGTTCTAGGTGCTGTTGGTGGCTTGAAGAAGTCTGGAACACTCTTCCTATCTTTTTGTTGTTTTAAATCAAATTGATGCACAGAGCATTTGGTTTATTTCAAGTAGCTTTGATCAGACGTCTTCATATTAAGCAAATTACAATAACAAAAATCTGGTAAATCATAAAGAAGCTAGAGATGACTACATAATTTTCAAAATTGCTGAATTCCACATTCAATTGGCACCACCAACTGAGAAAGTACATTTCAAAGGCCAGGGAGAAGGGATGCCTGGCTTATTCAGTTACAAACAATTGCCTGTAAAGATGTCTGTTTTGACTCACATTGAATTATCCTGCTGCTTCAGCGTGCATTGATATTTCTGTCTTAGTGCCTGGACTTTACATCAGATGTTTTAAGGAGAAAAGACAGGGCTTTGCTCAGTATATGTTAATTGGAGGTAATACTGCATATTTTAAAGGTTATATAGGAATTCCCCTGGGACACCATATCAAGTTTGCTGCCAGAAAAGGAGAGATTATTGCTCCTGAATGATTAAGTTAGCAACTATATTTCTTTTCACAAGGGAAATGCGCTGCTCCTCAGAAATCATTGTGGATGCTATCTATTGTACATTTAGGTTTGGAAATGATTCATGTAAGCATGAAGCTCTTTCCATTAGGAAGGCAAAAACAGAGATGGCAAAATAAATAGCCTATGTTTAATGATACATTTTAAAAACTGAAAAAAAAAAAAAAAACATCTTCAAGGTGGTTGTTTTTTTTTTTTAAATAAGAACAGTGATTTGTTGGCCTAGACTACCCCAGCATAGAATTAGCATGAAAATACACAATTTTTACAATCTATACATGTAAAAAAAGTAATCAGCAACCTGCAGTATCTAGTTAAATTTTGTTCTCCTTTAGATTTCAATAAGGTAGCAGATTCACTTCCAAAAAGGAACTTACATGATCAATTAGTTCACGAACCATTCCATTCCACTGTCCACTGGCATCATCCTGGGCTCCATATTTGCCATCCTCCACCAGCCTAATTTCATAAGTAAATCCAAGGATAGTAGCTAGCTCCCTGAGGAGGTCGATGCAATATCCCTCAAATCGATCATTCCCATATAGAGGCTTGTCAGACTTCTTGAACATCACATATGGCTCTTCCTGTAAGAAGTGAAAACAGAGAGGAAGTTTCATTCATTTTTATTATTCATTTGTATAAAGTTGTTAATATATTACTGTTATATCACCTCCAATACAGAGACAGAAATGGACTTAAAATAATTCTAGTTATATCCTCTCTATCAAGGGAAAATTTAATTCAGTTTACTTAGAAAATGGAAGGTTAGTTACCTGTAAATGTCCTTCTTTGAGATGGGCTGCTCAAATACATTCCCATTCAGGTGTATACGTGCTGCAGTGCACTGTCATTCAGAAAGCTTTTTGCCCTAGCCAGTCCCCATAGGGTCAGTTGCCAATGCACCCTCACTCCCACGCTTTTGCTATGGTATATAGGTAGCGTTGATCCTGCCCCCTCTTCAATCCCTTCTTTCTGTTAACTCTAAAAAGCAGGGTCGGAGGGAGGGTGCAGAATGTATGTGAGCAGCCCATCTCAAAGAAGAATGTTTACAGATAAGTAACCAATTCTTCTTCAAGCGCTGCTCACATCCATTCTCATGCAGGTAACTTGAAAGCCTTGCTCAGGACAGTAGGTGGAGCTGAGGTTTCCCCATCTGTAGTACCACACTGCCAAAAGCTACATTATCTCTTGCTTCTTGCACAATGGCATAATGAGAGGTGAAAGTATGAACTGAAGATCAGGTGGCTGCCCTGCAGATTTCTTTCATGGGCACCTGTGCTAAGACGACCACTGATGATGCTTGTGTGCTAGTTGAATGCGCTTTGACCTTCCCTGGAAGGGAAACCATTGCCTGGAGGTAACAGTCCTTAATGCAGCTTGTTATCCATGATGAGATGCTCTAGGACATCACCACCTGCCCTTTTATGCATTCTGCTATAGCGATGAAAAGCTGGGTCAATTTACAGAAGTACCTGGCTTGATGTACGTGGAGAGCACCCTTTTAATGTCAAGGGTATGATATTGTCTCCATTTCTCTGTCAGGTGTGGCCCTGAGAAGAACACTAGGAGCAAGATTTCCTGATTTACAAGGAAGAGTAAGACCACCTTTGGTAGGAACACTGGGTGCAGGCAGAGCTGAACTTTGTCCCTATGGAACACTGTATAGGGTGGCTCCAGAGACAGGCTTTTAACTCTGATACTCTCCTTGCTGAGGTGATGGCTGCTAGAAATGCTACTTTCTATGATAGGAGGAGGGAGCATGAATGTAATGGCTCAAAAGATGGTTTTATGAGGCCTTCAAGGACTAGGTTCAGGTCCCATTGTGGAACTGGGTCACTTGTGGGAATAGCCTCCCCACCTCTTTGAGGAATCCTGATGCCATGGAGTGAGAGAAAGGGGTGACCTCTTGAAAGATCTGTAAAAAGCTGAAATCACTGCCAAGGGTTCCCTGAAGCAGGCTATCACTAGGCCTCTCTCCTTAAGGAACAGGAGGTAGTCGAGAATGGTTTGGATATGGACAGACTCTGGAGCAACCCCTCTGGTTGCCGCCCAGAGGGAGAAATGCCACCATGTAGCTCTGTATGTTGCTCATGTGGAGCACTTTCTGCTTCCTATCAGGACCTGCTGAGCCTCCCTGGAGCATGTTCTCTTGGCTGGCTCAGCCATATAGCCTCCATGCTGTCAGATGGAAGGAAGGAGGTTCAGATGCTGGAGGTGACTTAAGTCCTGAGTTAGGAGGTCCACGCCAGGGTGGGAGTGTCATGGACAGGGCTACCGATAGGTTGAAGAGTGTGCTGAACCAGGGATGTTGAAGCCAGGTTGGAGCTACCATGATCACATTCGCTCTGTCCCTCTTTACTTTCAGCAACACCTTATGGATAAAGGATAAAGGCATTAGTACATTAGGAGGGCATCTGCATTGACCCTCTCTCCCTGCCCCTGAGAGAGCAGTATAGGTTGCACTTGCAATTTGCACAGGTTGCAAACAGGTCTATGACAGAGGTCCTCCAGTGCAGGTACCACACATGTTGGGGGAGGAACTGCCTGCTGAGCTTGTCCACCTGACTGCTGTTTACCCCTGGCAGGTAGGCTGCCACTAGGTGGAAGCTGTTCACCAAGGCCAGGTTCCACAGGTGGACTGCCTCCTTGCACAGGGAGGATGACCAGGCTCCCCTGGTGATTGAGGTAGAACATGTCAGCCGTGTTGTGCATGAGGACGTGCATGGTCTTCCCCTTGATCGCATCCAAGAACACTCGTAGCTCCTTCACATTTATGTGGAGAGGAGCCTCCTCCCCCAAACAACCTCCCCTGCTTGGAGAGGCCACAGCTGATATGGGCTCCCTACCCTCACTCTGAGGCGTCTGTGATTAAAGTCACTGAAGGGTCCTGGATCTCAACAGGCACCCCTATCTTATTGAAGCATGGGTTTGCCATATTGTGAGGCACTCCAAGACTTCCCTTGGGATGGTTAGCACCCGATCCAGGGAATGTCCGCATGGGTAGTACACCAGTAAAGACTGCAATGGTCTCATGCACAGGCAAGCCATTCTAATCACGTAGGGGAGGCTGCCAAACGGCCCAACAGCTGGAGGCATTGCCTCAATGTTGTAGTGAGGAAATGGTGCAAGTCTGAAATGATGATAGACTTTGACTGAAATCTGGAGAGCAAGTAGGAAGCCCTGGCCTGTCTTGAGTCAAGGTGAACCCCAACAAACTCTGTCTCCCACATGGGGGTCAGTCTTGATTTGTCTAGGTTTAGGATGAGGTGCAACCTGCCACACAGCTTTCAAGTGTAGCTGATGCTGCAATGGACCTGATCCTTAGACCTGCTTCTGCTGAGCCAGTTGTCTAGGCAAGGGAAGATTTTGATGCCCTGACATCTTAGGTGGGCCGTCACTGCTGCCACACAATTTGTGAACACCCTCAGGGCTGGGGAGAGCCCAAATGAGAGGGCTGTGCACTGGAACTGTTCATTTCCCATCATGAAATGGAGGAATTTCCTGCAACTGGGCCTGATGGTGATGTGAAAATAAGCATCCTTTAGATCAAGAGCCGCGAACCAATCTCCCAGGTCTAGGGAGGGAATGATGAGAGCTAAACAAACAATTCAACATGTTATTTTTCTGGTTAACCTATTTAAACACCTTAAGTCCAGGATGGGCCTCAGGCCCCCGTTTGCCTTTCAGACAAGGAAGTATCTGGAGTAAAAACCCCTTCCTCTTCTCTGTGTGGCACCTATTCTATTGCCCTGAGTTTGAGGATCTTCCTTCCTTCCTGTCCCAGGAGTACTTCACAGGAGGGGTCCCCAAATGGAAAGTGAGGGGATGTTTTTTGTCTGAGGCCTGGACTTGAACTGCAGGGCATAGCCCTGAAAGATAGTATCCAATATCCAGTGATCCGAAGTGATCCTGGCTCACTAGCGGAGAAAGGGATGCAGGCAACCCCAGAAGGGCAGGTTGAAGTGGGGAATAAGGGAGTGGTTCCAGTCCTTAGACAGCTGATCAGAATTTTTGTCTCTTATTTGCAGGCCAGTTGGTCCCGCACTAGCAGGAGGACTGGTTAGTCTCCTGGCCTCAGGCTCCTCTGCTCCCTCTACTTCTGTCCCTGTCTCCATTCCCATAGGGGTGCTGAAGTGGCTGGATGGTTCAATGGCAAGGGCCCAATGCTGCTGCTTGTGCTGTTGCCATTGCTGGTGCTGAGACTATAAGGGGTGAAAGGAGCATCTAGCCGACTGAGGGGTATACATCCCCAGTGAGTACAGCATCACCCTGAACTCCATCATGCCATGAAGCTTGGTATCTGTGGACTCAATCAATGGGGTGGACCTTCAAAAGGAAGATCCTGAATCACCTGCTGCAGCTGGGGCTCACAGCCCTTAGCCCTGCAACCACACCGCTCACCTCATAGTGATACCTGAAGCCACCACGTTGCTGGCCATGTTGAGAGGAGTGTTTCAGAGGCCACCCTCCGGCCTTCTTCCATGAGGGCATCAAAGTCTGTGCCGTGGTTGGAGGGGATGAGGGGTTGGAACCTCTGCACTGCGGTCCAGAGGCTGAGGTTGTACTGACCCATTTGGGTCTCCTGATTCACAATGCTTAATTGTAAGGCTGTAAACCTTATGCCTGAACAAGTCTAGTTTCTTACCGTCCTTGTTCTTTGGCATAGATGCAGGTTGTCCCTGCCTCTCTCTCTGATTCACTGCATCTACAACCAGGCACCCCAGTGTGGGATTGGTGAACAGATACCCAAAGTTATCTGCAGGGACATAGTACTTCCTCTCAATGACCTTTGAAACTGCCAGGACTTAGCAAGGAGTTTGCCACTGGGCATGGGCCATCATTATGCATGGCCAGGCCCACTCTTTCTGGGAATGCAGCCTCACCCACATCAAACAGGGAGTTAAAGTCCTCCCTCACCATCTCAGTAGGGAGGTGCTGGTTGGTGGCCATGTGCTTCAGCAACTCCTGATGACGACGGGGGTCCTTCAGGAGTAATAGGGACCTTTGGTAAGCTCCCTCATCCAGGAAAGAGAAGGAGAGGATTCTGGAGTCTTCTCTGCTCTCCCCTGAGTCAAAGTCTATGTCAGACAACTTCAAATCATGTCCTCTTTGGAATGTAGCTAGACTGGCTGAGCTCGAGGACGGTTTCCCTTGGGCATGCATACCAGGAACCCCAGTCAGCCCATCCTGCCATGCAGTTCTTGAAGGTCTGTGCACAGTCCAGTGCAGTGGCGCCTTCTTGGTTGGCACCGGGGAATGCAACTCCTCTCAATACCAGTCCTGGGGCAGGGGTCAGCCTCTGTGATGCACCTGTATTGGGGGTCCAGTTGTTGGAGAGTGTCAAAATGGTGGAGACGCTGAGTCTTGAAACCTGCGTCCCTTTGACCAGGGCTGGGGCACCAGCGGCAATCACTTTCTTCAGTGTTTCCCAGGAGCGGACCTACAGTGAGAAAACCAGAGACTGGTCCCAAGAAAAGATGTGTGGGGGCAAATGTGGAGGTGGTTCTTCTCTTGCCCTTGACTGCAAACCCGAGGAGGGTGAATTGGGCTGCACCAGAGAAGGTGCCTCCTGGTTCCAGGATTCTTCGGCACAGGCCACAGGAGAGGAAGGTGTTAATGCCCAGTCTCAGGATAGGCTCCTGTGCTGGCCAGGGATTTGCATCAAGTGTGGTGGTGCCATAGGGCTAGACCCCTTCTGAGATCTGGGCCAGGCCTTCGATGAAAGGGAAGGCTTCCCTTTCGACACAACCTGTCCCGGTTATAGAGGCATTGTTGATGGTTGCAGCACAGCTCTTGCTACTTTTAAGGCCTCCAGCACAGATGGAACTGGGAAGGCCTGTAGCTTTGTGTCCCTGGCTGGGGAGAGTCCTTGTACTTGTGCAGGGGATCCCAAGCTGTGCCAGGGTCGAGGCTTTCCCTCCAACACCTGGGGCTTCGCAGCGCTTCCCCTTCTCTGGAACTGGGCTTCTTCTTCTTCCCTGATGGGGACCAGTACCAAGGAAGTACTGGTGCTGAATGAGCTCTCTGCATGGGAGCAGATGGTACAGTAGCCGGCACTGATGCTGAACAGTGGGCCACTTCCATGGCCATGGTCCAGAGATGACTCTCCTGCTCCTTCTGGGTCCTTGGCTTTAAGAGCCAGCAAATGTGACACTTGTTGGTCCTGTGGCTCTCACCAAGGCACTTCAGAGACTTCTCATGCGGGTCACTGATTGAGAATGCCTTTTCACAGGAAGTACATGGCTTGAATCCAGGCTTGGTGGATCTGGCACTGGAGTCTATTCTGCATCTTGGAGGGACGAAGGACAATGAAATGCTTGATGCAAAAAAATCTTCAGGATTAAGCTTGAAAGCAAGGGAAAAGTATGAGAACAGAGCAGGCATTTGCAACAAATAAGTTCCAAGACCATCACTCAGACTGAAAGAAGAAACTGAATGGGAGCAAGACCATTGCCACCAGCATACCACAGCCAAAACACAGGGTTGAGGGGGAGTTGGCAACTGACACTTCGGGGACTGGCTAGGGCAAAAAGCTTTCCAAATGACCATGCACTGCTGCATGTATACATCTGAATAGGAATGGACTGCTTATAAGTGAGCAGAATGAACCATCAGTGTAGTCACATCTTGTACACAGCTTCATCCTACCCAATCTGAAAGGTGTTTTCTATCAAATAGCTTATTAATGCAACATATTACTTGAGTGGAATATTACAAACTACTAAAAATGAAAGTACTGTATATATTTGGGTATAAGCCGATCCAGGCACAAGCCGACCCCCCAATTCTGAGCCCCCCAAAAAGCTAAAATTGGTAACCCAGGTATAAGCTGAGGTCCCCTTTTGGCCTTGGCCCCTAACCTCCCACCCACTGATGCTGGCTTCCTCTGGAGTTTCTGACAGCTTCCCTTACCCCAAAATCTCTGCTGCTGCTTTTCCCCTGCCCCCCCACTGTCCATTCCTCACTCCTATTCTCCTGCTCTGCCCTTTCTTCAATTCCCTCACCCCTGCTGCCCCCTGCTCTGCCCTTTCCTCACTGCTGCCCCCTGCTGTGCCCCTTTCTCACTGCTGCTCTCTGCTCCTCCTACTGCCCCCTCCTCATTGCCACCCCCTACTCCGCTCTTCCCTCACTGCTACCTGCTGCTCCCCCCTGCTCTACCACTTCCCTCAGTGCTGCCCGCCCTGCTCTGCCACTTCCCCATTGCTGCCCCCTGCTCTGCCTCTTCCCTCACTGCTGCCCCCCCTGCTCTTCCCCTTCCCCACTGCTGCCACCCCTGCTCCTCCTTCTGCCCCTTTGCTCTGCCCTTTCCTGACTGTTGCCCCCTGGCTCTTCACTACTGCCCCCCTTCTCTGCCCCTTCCCCACTGCTGCCGCACTGCTCCTCCTGCTGCCCCCTGACTCTTCACTGCCACCCCCCTACTCCCTTCTCAGCTCAGTGCTATTGCTCCCCTGTTCCCCAACACCCTTTCCCTGTCACCCCAGAACCCCTGCTGCTGCTCTTCCCAGCCTGCCAGGCGCCCCCCAATCCCCAGTCCCTGTTGCTGCTTCCCTGGGTTCCCCAAAAACCCAGGGTCCTCCTGCTGCTTTCCCAGACTCCCTGACCCCCCCATGCCCTGCCGCCCCTTCCCTGAACCCTCCCCCAACTCTCTCAGCCATCCCATCACTTTCCCCAACTCCCCGACCCCTCGCCAACCCCCGGTCCCAGCTGCTGCTTCCCTGGCCTCCCTGAATCCCCCCCTCAATGTCCAGGCTGACTCCCCCCTGGACCCCCTTATTTGGCCACTCCAGACGCTGGGGTCCCTTCCTTCCACCAGCCCCAGCCCTGGTCGACTGCCCAAGATGGCTGCCCGGCAACACTGGGGCTCTGGCTTGTCACATGGTCATGGAAACTCCTGGGCTGGGGCTGTCTACTGTATTCTCTTGAGTATAAGCCCAGCACCTATTTTCAAGCCAATTTTCAGGCACAAAATTTTCAGCTTATAGGCAATGATATATGGTAATCTAAAATATGGTTATTTTGGCAATTGTAAAACTAATGATTTTTTTTTTTGGAACATCTGTAAAGAGTTCTTATTGTGTTCTATACTTTTTGTAGAACTGGGATATGTTAACTGCTTTTGTAATATGTTTTTTTTTTTTAATAAGTATGTGGAAAACTCTTCGAAACCACAAATTGGCATCAGTATATTCTGGTCTGCTGCATCAAGTTATGTATGTTGCTATTTAGGAAACAGCAGCAAGCTGACAAACATATTAACACAAAAAATAAATTAAATATAGGAATTCCACAGAAACTGAATTTTAATTCCCTCAAACCTTCAGTTCTGATAATTAATTCTAAGGTTATGGTATGATTGAAAATCTAGGCAGATATTTATTGCATTAAGTGGTACATAAAAGATAGTCAACGCTATAAAATAATTGGCAGATTATCAGTAATTTATTTGATAGGAAACTAAATGCCTAGAACTATGATGGGCATCTTGTTATGCAGTGTGTTCAGAATAAATGTAGTTTTCATTAAATATAATGCTGGGATAAAAAGCAAATCACCACATCTCAGATTTTCTATTACTGTTCTCCAGTTTCCTTTTGACACAGAATAGGTTAAGTACAAGAGTTCAACTTTGCTCATGTTTTAGAATTTTAATCCCATTTTATTTAAGAAATAAAAAATAAATACAAAGTAAGGCAAGAAAATTGCATCCACTGTAGTTATTCCACCAGACACAAGACTCAATGAATAAGATAACTCTCCTGGGTAACTTTTCAAAATTTATACAGTACTAAACTCCTGTATCAGTATTCAGTGGGGTTAAAGGTATTTCCTTCTATTGACACTTGGCAACTTCAATAAGAGTCTGTCAGCATTTTCACTATAAACCCCATTTTTGAGGAGTCACATAACTGATAGTATCAAAACAACCTGATAGCTTTCTATGATGGGGTAACAAGCCTTGTGGATAGAGGGTAAATGGCAGATGTGGTGTAATCTAGACTTACTAAAACTTTTGATTTGGTCTCACACCACCTTCTCATTAACAAACTAGAGAAGTAAAGCCTGGATAGAGCTACTATCAGATGGGTGAAAAATTGCTTGGATAACAACTCCCAGAGAGTCACAGTCATGCTGGAAGGGCGTAACAAGTTGAGTAGCGCAGGGATACGTTTTGAGTCTGGTTCTGTTCAGTATTTTCATCAACGATTTAGATGAGGGCATATAGAGTACACTTCCAAAGTTGGCCAATGATACAAAGCTGGAAGGGGTTGCAAGTACTTTAAGGATAGGACCACAATTCAAAATGATTTGAACAAAGTGGTGAAATGGTTTAGGTAAACAGAATGAAATTCAGTGGAGACAAGTGCAAAGTACTCCATTTAGGAAAGAACACTTCATTGCATACATACAAAATGGGCAATGACTGCCTAGGAAGGAGAACTGTAGAAAGGAATCTAGATGTCATAGTGGACCACAAACTAAATATGGGTCAACAGTGTAACCCCACTACAAAAAAACCAAACACCATTCTGGGATGTATTATCAGGCGTATTGTAAATAAGACACGAGAAGTAATTCTTCCACTTTACTCAGCCCTGATTAGGCCGGAACTGGAATACTGTGTCCAGTTTTGGGTGTCTCATTTCAGGAAAGATGTGGACAAATTGGAGAAAGTCCAGAGAAGAGAAACACAAATGATTAGAGGTCTGGAACACTTTACACATGAAGGAGGGTTGAAAGAACTGGGTTTGATTAGTCTGGAATAGAGGAATCTGAGAGGGGACATGATTAACAGTTTTCAAGTACCTAAAAGGTTGTCAGGAGGAGGAAGGAGAAAAATTGTTCTCTTCATCTGCTGATGATAGGACAAGTGACAATGGGCTTAAATTATAGCTAGGGAAGTTTAGGATGGACATTAGGAAAAAGATCCTAACTGTTAGGGTGATCAACGACTGGAATAAGCTGCCTACGTAGGTTGTGGAGTCTCTGTCACTGGAAGTTTTTAAGAGAAGGTTAAACAAGTATCTGTCAGGAATGTTTTAAAGAAGGTAATTGGTCCTGCCATGAGTGGAGGGGACTGAATTTGATGACCTCACATGTTCCCTTCCAGTTTCTATGATTCTATGATCCATTTTAGTTTACATAAAGCTGAAAGTTTTGCCTATATGATTTTAGTCCAGATATGAGGGAGAGTGAGAGATGGTGCCTGTTTGCAGTTAAAACAAACATGTTCAGAAGGTGTTGTAGTGGTGGCAAGGGATTCTTTTTTTTTTCATCTTGTGTATTAGTATTTGTTTGTTTTCTCCAAATTGTGATGTTATGATGCCATTTCACACATTTTTACTTAAAGAAATAAATGTAGGGCAAAAGCTATGCTTATACAAGTCATTCCATTAGGTCCTCATATTAATAAGAACTACTCACAAGTTAGGTATTTTTTATAGGGATCAGCTCTTTGATTTTTAACATTAAATTTGGCAAGTTATTTGGAAGTTTCTCTATTTAATTAAAATATATTGTGAAGGTAACATTTGTTAAAGGGGAAAGCAGATCATTTCAAGAGGTCACTGGCTCTTTTTGCAATTTGTTTTACTAGGTAAACTGCATTTCTTACTAAGTGCAGAACAATGTGTGTCACAGAGCCAAGTTTGAAAACTGTATTGGTTTCAGTGAAACTTTTCATATAGGCTATATAATATAATTACTACTATGACATTTTAAGAGCCATTACAAAAAGCCATTAAAAAGTCAGACTATTTCTGAACTTTTGAGTGAAGAATGCTATGGAATGCCATACAATGGTATTAAAGCAAACTGGGGAAAAAATGTAATAATGTAGAGACTTTCACCATTTCAATCAAAAGGATATTAAAATTTTTTAAATGATTTTAATTCTCCTTTCTAAAAATCTGTAAAGGTATAATTTTCTTGTTCTGGTAAAGTTTGAACGATCAAAAAGATCTTCCATCCCAAATCAGGACAAAAAGTCAAAATCTTGGAAATATTCACAACTGAAAAGCTGGAAAACAATTCAGCTTGGGTCAATCAAAACACTTCATTTTTATAATTTTGAGATATTTCATTTGAGATTGACCATTTATTTTTTACTCTAATTACCTTATATTTCTAAACAAAAAGTTGAATGAGAAAACATGAATATTTTAAGTAAACAATGTTAAAAGAAAACGTTGCAACAATTTCAAAACTTTTTAAAAAGACTGAGTAAAGACCCCTTTTCACAAATAAAATAAAATAAATGTTAGTTTCAACGAACAGGCATTTTCTGATGAAAAAGCAATTTTTTTCCAAAAAATTCCCAACTACCTCTTTAAATCAGATGTCCTCCAGTATGACAAAACGCTGTGCAAAGATTCACAAAGCACTATATGGTTAGCCAAGCAATCCAACTCTAACTAAGCACAGCTCAAACTATTTAAGAATGTATGGCCTGGCAAAATTGTTTCTCTTAGTAAAAAGAAAAATTACTTTGCCTTTTGTGAGCTGATGACAATTAATAACCAGATTACTTCAACTGCAGAAACTGTGTATTTTTGAGAGGGCTATGGAATGCATAGCCTGTCTTTACTTTCTTCATTTCTTAAAATATTATTCTACAAATGTATGGAAAAGTTCAGCAGTACATGCAGAAAAGACAGAAGAATTAAAATAATATATCTATTCTACATTTGGTAAAAATAACATGATTTGGTCATATATAAATAAGAAACACCTCTCATTCTAGTAGTAAGACAGGAGATATTAAACAGCAGTTACCAGAGGTTAGATATTTTTAAATCAACAGGGCTACAAAACCTGCATCCATGAGTTTCTAAAGAGCTGGCTGGATGATTAAGTTCCAAAGGGATAGCCGTGTTAGTCTAGTCCAGCAAAAAAAAACAAGGAGTCATGTGGCACTTTAAGACTAATAGATTTATTTTTTGCATATTTTTCGCATGAGCTTTCGTGGGAGAAAATCCCACTTTGTCAGATGCTTCGAAGATGGGTGAACTTACAGAATGGAATGAAAATAAATGCAAGGGGGTGTCAAACATAGGATCAGGTCATACACAACTGCTCTGATTTGCTGTTACTGTATGCCAATCCTATGCTTGACACCCCCTTGCATTTATTTTCATTCCATTCTGTAAGTTCACCCATCTTCGAAGCATCTGACAAAGTGGGATTTTCTCCCACGAAAGCTCATGCGAAAAATATGAGAAAAATAAATCTGTTAGGCTATGTCCACACATACATCATTATTTTGAAATAACCCATTTTGAAATGAGTTATTTTGAAATAAAGTCCTTATTTTGAAATAAGTTAATTTGAATTAACAGTTTGTTAGTTCGAATTAAGGGAAAGCCTGCTTTCGAAACAGTCATTGATTTGAAATGGTTATTTCAAAACAAGGCCGTTCGGACATGTTGTTTTGAAACAGTTGTTTCGAAATAACGGCTATTTCAATTAGATGTGAGGTTTAACGATTCTGAAATAACAGCCGTTATTTTGAAACAATGGGTCCCATTGTTTCAAAATAATGGTGCGTCATGTAGACATGCTGCTTCTTATTTCGAAACAACCTGTGTTGTTTCAAAATAAGAAGCCTGTGTGGACATACCCTTAGTCTTAAAGTGCCACATGACTCCTTCGTTTTTTTACTGGATGATTAAGGCAGATTTTCAATAAGTCTTCAAACACACTTTCTGAAGACTAGAAGAAAGTTATTGTTATGCCAATATTTCAGAAATATAAATGGTAAAGCTGGAAACTGTACCGCCAACTTAATTTTGATCCCTAGCACAATAACAAAGTTGCTGATTTGGGACTGAATTAATAAAGAAATTAAAAGTGAGTAATATAAATAATGCCAACCAGCACAGATTTATGGAACATTGATCCTGTGAAATGAACTTGATATCTTTTCTTGGTAAAACAATCAGTCTGGTTGATCAAGATGATAGAGTTTATGCAATATAGTTTGATTCAGTACTTCATGACATTTTGATTAAAAAATAGAAGCATACAAAAGTCACATGGAACACACTAAATGGATTAAAAATTGGCTAACTGGCAGGTTTCAAAATATTACTCTGAACAGAGAATCATCATCAAATGGATATGTTTCTAGTCAAAACCGACAAGGATCAGTTCTTAGTCCTATCCTATTTAACAATTTTATTAATGACATGGAAGAAAACAAAATCTTCACTGCTAAAGTTTGCATATGACATACAAATTAGGGGTGGTGGTGGTAAATAATGAAGAGGAGACATCACTCACAGAGTGATCTGAATCTCTTGGTAAGCTGTGCAACATTGAACAACATGTTTTACTACAATAAAATTTAAATGTATACCTCTAGGTTGTAGGTGATACTTACAGGATGGGAGGTATTATCCTGGAAAGCAATCACTCTGAAAAAAGATTTGGAGGTTATGTGGATGAACAATTGAATGTGAACACCAAGGGTAATTCTGTGGCCAAAAGAGCTTATGTGACTCTTGGGCTATGTTCACACAATACATCATTATTTCAAAATCAGTTAATTTGAATTAAGAAAATGTTAATTTGAATTAAGAGAAAGCCAGCTTTTGAAACAGCTGTTATTTTGAAATGGTTATTTCGAAATTAGGCCGTTTGGACATATTGTTTCAAAACAGTTGGTTCGAAACAATGGCGTTGTTTCGAAAAAACAAGTCCAAATGGCATTATTTCAAAATAACCATTTTGAAATAACAGCCGTTTCTAAATGAATGGGGTTTAAGCTGTTTCAAAATGACATTTCTTATTTCGAAATGACAGAGCCTGTCACTAAGAAGTAAGAAAACATTGTGTGGACATTCAGTTTTTTATTTTGAAACAACCAATGTTGTTTCAAAATAAAAGACTCGTGTGGACATACCTTTGGAGACATAAAAAGGGAAATCTCAAGTCAGCAGAAAGAGGATATATTACCTCTGTATTTCTCACTGCTGTAGGAGCTGCTAGAATACTGTTTCTAATTTTGCTGTCTGCAATTCAAGAAGGATGCTGATAAATTGGAAAGGATTTAGAGAAGAGCCACAAGATGATTATGTACCTTACATTAACTGAGCTCCTTGTATCTATTTATTTATCTTAACCAAGAGAAAGTTACGGGTGCTTTGATAACCGCCTATAACTCTTTGGATAGGGAACAAATATTTGGTTACTGGGTCTTTAATTTAGCAATGTATAATAAGTTTCACTCTCTAGAGACTGATCAAAAATTCAGACTTGAAATAAGGTGGACATTTTTAGGTAACAGTAATTCACCATGGAACAATTTATCAAGGGTGAGATAGATTCTCCATCAATGGCAAATTTTAAAATCAAAACTGGATGATTTCCTAAAAAATAGGCCCTAGTTCAAACAAGAATTATTTCAGACCAGTGCTTATTGCTACTCCATTTACTGAAGGAAGGTCATGAACAGATAGTCTGTTCTGGGTCTAACAGCACAGTGGATAGACAAGGAGGTCACAATAAGCAGTTGTGCTTCATTTAAAGATTTATAAATGCCTGGAAAATGTCCAATTGCCAAACACAACATCCAGAGAATGTTGGTCTCAGAGAATGAAGAAAACATTGAAGATTTTAATGCCGTCAGCATGAATAACTTGGGATGCTTCACACACATGCGTAGTATGACACTACTGTACCCGAAAGCAGCACACTGTAAACCCCATATTCACCATTCCTGTATGGTTGTAATAGTTCATATTAAGCATGCCATATAAGAGGTTTCATTAAAGGTCATAATCTGCTAGAAGCCATTATGCTAACAAAGTATGGGTAACATTAATGTAGATCAAGTTATAAGATTTTACTATAAAGTTGTTAAAAAATATATGTGATAAATTTAAGAGTCACTTCTGTAAGGGCGGTCACCACACCCAACAGTGTGTTCAGGGGCTACCTTCCTACAGGGTTTTGTAATTGTAATCAAAGTATTTACTATACACTAACATCACCAGGCGAGGCCACGTTAAGTAACCATGTGTGAATCTATACTGGCAAGTTAGTTCGAATTAAGGAACTTTAATTTGAACTAACTTAGTCCCTCTCCACTACAGACTTTCACTAGTTTGAATTCAGGAACTCCTTAATTCGAACTAATGAAAGCTGCAAAAAAATAAATGTTAGTCTTTAAGTGCCACAGGACTTCTTGTTTGTTCTAGTTTTAAAATGTAACACCTGCCCTTAGTTCAAACTAAGCACTTTGTTCAATTCTTAGTTCGAACTAAGGGCAGTGTAGACCAGGATTAAGCCTCAATTTGAACTAAAATTCAAATTAGGGCACTTAGTTCTAATTAACAAAGTGCACTAATTCAATTTAATGTTTAAGTTGAATTAGCAGAGCCATAACTAGCAGTTTTTGCACCTGGAGCAAGGAACTGCAGAAGTGCTCCTCGATACCCAATCCAGCCCAGGGCCCTGATCTGTTGCCAGCTGCCACCGGCAGGCTAGGGGGATCCAGATCCATCCCCAGCCACCTGGCAGAGGACGGATCTGGATCCCTGTGGCCTGCCGGCAGTGGCAGCAGGGAACCAGATGGGTCCAGGAGCTGAATTTTAGAGGCCAAACCAGAAGTCTGAGGTGCCAAATTTTAGAGGCTGCAGGTCCAGATCCATCTCCAGCCATTGCAGGAAGCCAGATCTCTCCCCTGCACCCTCTAGAATTCAGTCCCTGGGACTTTGTCCCACTTGCCCCAGACTAGTTATGGCCCTGCGAATTAGTGCACTTTGTTTATGTGACTTACTAGTTCAAGTTTGTTAATCTGAACTAACTTTTGTAACATAGATATAGCCAGTGTGACTCAGCAGAACCCATCTGGACATGCCTGAACTAATGTCTACTAAGCACATGATCAAATGATATAAAATAATGAACAGGGGTGTATGCTTTTTCCATTTTTCTCTGTCCCTACCCTAAAAGATAAAGAATCTGGGCCCATGCTTGAGAGAGAAGCCAGCATACTGAGGACTATAAGACCTAGTGGGGTGAGAAAAGTGTTATATGTGCCTAGTGTTATAAGGTTTAAGATGCAGATTGTGTGTATTTTGTTTACTTTGGTGCCTCTCTCTGATCTCTTCTGCCTATCACTTACACTTACTTAAAATCCTTGTTTCTGTAGTTAATAAATGTTTTGCATTTGATCTAAAACAGTGTGCTTTGGCTGAAGTGCACAGAAAATCCCATCTCAGTTATTGTAAACTTGTGTATGGCTTCTCCCCACTAAGGTGGGGGGTGGACTAGGTAACAAACATACTGGTCAGGTTTCTGAACAGGTCAAAATGGTGCAACTTTGGAGAGCATGAGAGGGAACTAAGGGGAAATGGTTGGTGCTTTTTTTTCTGTGATACTCCTAAGTGGCTCTGGGAGCATACATTCCATCTTACTGGGCGTGGGGCTTCACATGCTGTCAAACTGAGCAATAGCTCTCTGGGGAAGGGGTGTTGCTGCTGGTTGCTAGCAAAGCATTGTGAGGGACAGCCCAGGCTGGAGAGTTAAAGGGGCACAGAGGCATCCCACTCCCAAATTGCACCCTGGGGAAACTCATCACATACGTACCCTACAGAGAACACCCATTCATGTCAACCCACTGAGTCTATCCCAGGGGAGTCTCGTTGGGTAGGTTATTATAGCCTATGGTAGCAAGCCTCCTAGCCTGAGTCAATAGACTTGGGCAAGCAGGGTTTGCATTAATGCTCTAAACAGTGCTCTAAGTTCTGTAGATAGCACTTTGAAGTTGCAGCTCAGATTCTGAAGTTGACCCCTCCCAACCGCCTGAGCTGTGACTTCAAAGCACAGTTATTTTTAAAGAGCTAGCGCAAGACCCAGCAACTCAAGGCTGTTAACCCAGACTGGGAGCCTTGCTGCAGCATGAAAAACTAACGTACAACATTAGCTCTGAACATGTTTAGCATGCCAGTAGTGATCCCCATTGTTTGAGCACTGACAGCTGGATGTAAGCGGTGAAGCACCAGTTTAAGGAGAAAGAGCCACAAAAGCAATTTCCAGAATCAAACTAGTTCAACTACTTCACACTGACACCAATGTTGACTGCACACTGGACCTTCCAATTTACCGTATTTTTTATTTCAGCTACATCCTGTGTTACTGCAAAAGCTGCCACCCTGCAACTGGCTGAAGGAAACATTCAGACAAATGAGAACAGAAAGCCATGAAGAGTAGATGACAGAGAACCAGTTATTAACAACTTACAAAGGAAGGCAAATAGGATGCTACAACTCTGTGGGGATGAGAGAGAGAATGACTGACATTTCTAAATGACCAGTCGCTGAAAATGAAACAGTGAAAGATTATTTTATATACAGAGCTCACTAAGCTGCATACAACCCACTACAGAGAATGCTGGAAAAGAAAGTTGTATCAGACTTTCAAATCTTTCTTTTTACTGCAATGCTCATTAGCTTTCTTTAATTGTATGTTACTTGATTTGACTTTGCTTTTAGAGGTCTTGAAGTTTGACAATAATTATCTGATGACTCCCAACATTACATAACGATTAGGTCTATATTGTGTTCACGCTGCCTCCCCATAATCTTTTGTGTGATCACACATTTTCCCAGAAAGAAATATTTTAGTAACCTGCATCTACAGAATGTATGTGTACTTAAAGGAGCCTTTCTTAATGAAAAGAAGTATACAGATATCAATCTCACTGGACTTTTCCTTAAAAAGTACCAGCATGATATTTGATTACATTTATAAATTATTAATTTACTGCACTAGTGTGACACTTGGTATTCAAGCAATACTACATCACAATCTTCTGTAGAAAAAGTGATAAAATGGGACCAAGACAATATAAGGAGGTGGTGAAGCATTGGAATGGGTTACCCAGAGAGCTGGTGGCATCACCATCTTTGGAAGCATTTAAAGCCTGGTTAGACAAAATCCTGGCTGGGATAATTTAGTGGGAGTAGTCCTGGTTTTAGCAGGGGGTTGGACTAGATAACCTCATGAGGTCCCTATCATTCCATGACTCTATAAGACAACATACACTTTTATAGGACAGCACATGAACAAGGACATGTTTCTGAACAATTGTTGTTCTGAACATCTGGTAACTAAAGATCAAGTGAACTAAAGGAACAACTCAGCTATCCTCAGACCCACAATTCCTTGTCCATTGCCTCACCCTTGAGAAAGGCCGTTCTGGCTGCCTTCAAAGACATCTTGACTTTATTGTAAGTTAATGGTTTCACATGGCACATTTTCATGCACCAAAGAGAGCATCAAAATGCACACCTGTACAAATGTCTATTTTTGACTTTTTGAAGGAAGTTAGAAATAGTAACTATTTTATTTTCCTTCAGAAGCATTGTAGGTGAATTATTTCAAACACCATCAGTACAAGAACTCATGCACATTAAGCAGGCATAGCATCCACACTGAATGATTTCAAGTACTGCTAAAATATTAATTTTTCATTAACAAGAGCTTTTTGCTCTTTAACTTTATGCTTTTCCTCAGTTTAATTCCCTCTCTGAACTGTGAGGTCTTGACCAACAAATGGAGAAAAATCACGGCAATATTAAGATAGACCTGAATGATGAAATGGAGATAAGAACAACGCCATATTGCTCAAAGGACATTTGGAAAACTTTGTTCACATTTTTAACCTAAACAGAAGATATTTTCTTTACTTTCTGACAGACTCCCATCACAGTAGGAAAAAACATTCCCATGGCACCATTCTTAATTCCCACTGAATGGCATGAAGCAGGATTTTATTGATTACTTTAACAGACTATGGGTGAATATCAATTCAGCCCAAACAGAACCTCTCAGATATACTGCAGAGATGTATACGATGCAACAAAAAAAAGCTGAAGCTAGATTCCATTAAAAGTATGATTCTGTCTTCCCATCCACTTATTCTGTTTTAATTTCACTTGTTTTGCTTATTATTGGCATCACTGTCTTTCACTATTACATTTTAACAGTTATAATAAACTTACAAGAACAATGTTCATTTTTTTTTCCTTACCTGGGGAACACAAAGAACAAAGTACCATATAGAAAGGAACATGCAATATTACAGTTTTAAATTTCAATGTGTGTAGAGGAAAGGGAAGCTGATAGCTGCCAAAACTGTGCTTTATTTACTTGTCAAAGGAGCACTTGCCTTTTAAACATGTTTTTTTCTTTTGTCTCTGTTTAAGGAATGATTTTCCTAACAATGCCAATAATGGTTTTTGAGATTTAGAATATCTGCTATCTAAGACTATCTTATTGATTCCACCATTCTACCAACTGTTCAAGTGTCTCTTTGTTACAGCCTGCAGTAGAGGAAATCATATGTTGTTGAGCTCCTGTGAAGCACACAGTTTATGGAGAAAAGGATACTGTAAATGATTTTCCACTTAAAAAGATGATCTCAAGATAGTTTCTGAGAAGACATCTTTTGATCTTCATTATGAAGACACAGAACAGTAATAACCTCTATGAGATGAAAGTAAGAAAATTGAAAATTAGGGACAGCTTCCACTTGGTGATATAGGTAAATATTTCCCTTTGCTCCCAAGCTGGCTGACCTGGCATCCTGAGGAAATATTGTGCTCTACTTCTGAGGAAAGAAAGTGCCGCAGGGAACTCTGTAGCAAACCTCTGAACAGCTGAGGTCACATCAATGGTTTCTGAGGGGAGCTGTCTAATTACCCTGTCTCAGAAATAATGAACAGCATTTTGTCTCTCACTCTTTACTGGGATTGTCTCCCATGAAAGCTTATGCTATAAATATATTTGTTAGTCTTTAAGTGCCACAATACTCCTTGTTTGTTTGTTTTACTGAACTAGACTAACACAGCTGCCCCTCTGGATCTTCATCTACCCTGTGAACATGTCAGTTTAACTGCACCACTCAAGCTCTGGGTGAGGTAGTTATCCTTACCTAACCTCCAATTTAGACAGACCTATGTTCATAGGAGAGTTTCTCATGTTGATATAGCTATTGCCTCACAGTCAGCGGAATGCCTACACTGATGGGAGAAGCTCTCTCATTGGCATAAGTAATTCTTTACTGTAAACTCAGGGGGTTGTACCCCTGACTAAAGAATTGCTAATATAGTTCCTATTTTCTAGTAAAGAAAAAAACGTGATCCAGGTAACTAAAGGTCTGTTAGTTTGACCTGGGTTGTATGCAAAGTCTTGGGAAAAAAAAATTCAAAGAGAAAGTACTTAAGGATATCTACGTTAATGGTAACTGGGATAAAATACAAAATGGCTTTGCAAAAGGTAGATTGTGCCAGACCAACCTGATTTCCTTTTTTGAGAAGATAACAGATTTTTTTGGACAAAGGAAATGTGGTGAATCTAATTTACTTAGTTTTCGGTAAGGCATTTGATACAGTTCTACATAGGGAATTATCAGTTAAATTAGAAAAGATGGAAATTAATAGGAAAATAAAAAGGTGGATAGGGAACTGGTTGAAGGGGAGACTACAGTGGGTCATACTAAAAGGTGAACTTTCAGGCTGGAGGGAGGTTAATAATGGGGTTCCTCAAGTCCTGGTCTTGCAACCAATCTTATTTAACCTTTTCACTACTGCCCCGGCACAAAAAGTTTGCAGATGACACTGCACTGGGAGGTATTGCCAATAGAGAGAAGGATCAGGATATCATACAGGAGCATCTGGATGACCTTGTAAACTGAAATATTAGGAATAGGAAGAAATTTAATAATGAAAAGTGCAAGGTTATGCACTTAGGAAGTGATGACAAGAATTCTTCCTCTAAGTTGGGGACGTATCAGTTGGAAGTAATAGAGAAGGGCCTAGAAGTACTGGCTGACAACAGGATGATTATGATCTACCAGTGCAATGCGGCTATTAAAAACAAACCAAGCAAACAAACCTAATGTGGTCCTTCAATGTATAAGAAGAGTTATTTCCGGTATAGATAGGGAGGTGTTAGTACCCTTACACAAGGCGCTGGTGAGACCCCATCTGGTATATTATGTGCAGCTCTGACCCCCATGTTTAAGATGAATTCAGACTGGAACAGGTGCACAGAAGGGCTACAAGGGTGATCCACAGAATGGACAACCTGCCCTGTGAGAAGAAATAAATAACTTTGCTTGTTCAGCATAACCAAAAGAAGGCTGAGGGGAGATATGATTGCTCTCTATAAATACATCAGAGGGATAAATACCAGGGAGGGAACAGAGATGGATCAGGGGCCACAGGACCCATGGGCCTCCCCCAATTGGTGGGCCTCCCTCCCCACCAGCAGGCCAGTTCTGAGGCAGGGAGGTCTGGGACCAGAGTCTGGCTGTAGCCTGGGTCGGTTGGTCCCTGGGGCTGGTGGGGCTGACTGGCATGCGTGGTACAGACTCTGGTTCAGACCAAAAGCTGTGCCAGAGGCCATACTACATGTGTCACTGGCCATGCCACAGCCAGGCCTCCGTCAGCCAGCGCTGCCCCTCCCCATCTCCGGGAGTGAACCAGATGGCCCAGGGGCTGACTGGGAGTTCAGAGCCTTGCCTGTGGGCTGGCCCATGCAATGCCCATGGGTGGATTGCCCTACCCAGGGGAGAGACAGCAACTCAGAGCTTGCGTCTGGGTTGGCCCACCCTGCTCCCTCCCGAGTGCCGACAGGGCAGAGGCCCCCTTCATTATGGTGGGCTCCTGGGCACAGGCCCTATAGGTCCATGAAGTAATTTACCCCTCAGAGGGAGGAATTATCTGAGTACAGCACCAATGCTTACATAAGAACAAATGCATGAAAACTGTCCTTCAGGAAATTTAGGCTTAAAATTAGACAGAAGTTTCCAACCATCAGAGGAGTAAAGTTCTGGAATAGACTTATAAATGGAGCTGTGGGGGCAAAAAAAACTAGCTGGCTTCAAAACTGAGCTTGAAGAACTTATGGAGGGGGTTGTATGATGAGATAGCCTAGTTTGGCAATTGACTGATTTTTGACTACTGTAGGTAGATAATATGCTAGTGACCTAAGAAGGCATGTTAGATGGGGTGGGCTCTGAGTTATGCCAGAGAATTCATTCTTGGGTGTCTGGCTGGTTAGATTTGCCCACTCAGGGTTTAACTGATCTCCATATTTGGCATCAGGAAGGAATTTCCCCTCAGGGCAGACTGGCAAGGGCTCTGGGTTTTTGTTTGTTTGCTTGCTTGCTTTTCCACCTCCCTCTGAAGCATGTGGCATAGCTCACTTGCTAGTGGATTTGCTGTACTTTAAAGTCTAAATCATGATTAGAGGACTTTAATAACTCAGTCATATAGGTTACAGAATTATTACAGGAGTGGGTGGGTAAGGTTCTGTGGACTGAATTGTGCAGGAGGTAAGACTAAATGATCATATTGATCCCTTCTGACCTTAGAGTGGTATAGCTGCAGCATTGTAGATGTAGACAAGCCCTTAGTGACAGAAATGTTGTCCAGTTTACATACCCTAGAAAGCAGACAGAAACTCAGAATGGTGAAGGAAGGTAACAGTGAAAAATGAAAAGGTTTTTGGGGTTCAATGAACAATGCATATTAAGTGAATGGTGAATTTTCCCCTTCTTAATATTATTATTTGTACTACAATAGTGTTTGTGTAACCCATATGCCTAATTAAAGGAGCTATATCTTTTAGGGATCTTTTGAGGCTGAGTTATGTTGCTGAGCAGATTTGGCTGTCTAGGTCCAAAAACTTCTGGAATTTATGTGGGTAATGGAATTGAGCATGCTCCACAAAGTTTTCTGATGCTGCTGTGGTCAGATGCCATGAGAGCAGCAGACTAAGCAACAGCCACAGAGTTGTAATGAAAAAAGCCCATATGCTCAGTGTGTGTGACTGGGAGAAGCTGAGCCAGGAGTGGACAGCAAGATGTTTCCTTCCTTCTGTGAAGCATTTTGCAGCAGAGTTTTCTCATATATGACCGATTGCTGGTTAACTAGTAAACTGACTAGATGTGTGTGTGTGTGTTTTTTTTTTCCAGAAGAGAATGAAAAGCCTGCATGGATTTCTACCAAAGAGACCTGCAACCAGAGAAGAGGACTGCTGCTTCTTGCAACTCAAGCCTTTGGACTTGAACTGAGGCTGTAACTGACATATGAGTGAACTTCACCTAAACTTTGGGACTCTTTGGTTTCTTTCCCATAATGTTTCTGTGGGGACTGTTCCATTTCAAATTCACTTCATTTTCTTATGATAAAATTTATCATTATTAGTTAATAAACGTCATTATGTTTGTTCTTAGGTAGTATTTTAATGTGGGGAGGGTAACTGAACAGTCTTTGTTGTGAGTCCCATACAGACTGAATCCTGGATCTCCAGCTGCTTCTGTATAGGTTTTTTTTCTGTTTTGTTTTGTTTTTTCTTTGTTCATTTGTTTGTTTGTTTTTTAAAGGCACAGGATTAGGGCAATTGAATGAATTCTAGTCCACCCAAGGGTTACATTTGCACATTCCAACCAGGACTAGAACTGCAGGGTGCTAGGTGTTGTACATATACCAAAAGCGCCTGCATTTTGAAGAGAGATAAAATGTATAAATGGTGGGAGAAATAAAAATATGACTATCCCAATTTTACAGTTGACACCAGGATATCAAATGACTTGATTTTGTTACATCAAGATTTAGAATGATGTAGTTACAAAAATATTTTAATGATACTGCAATGAGCTTGAAGTATGTGGGTTCAAAAGCAGGCACACACCCATACGTCTAATTTTGTAGTAAAAACACTTCCATAGCATTCAAAGAGCTTTTCTTTAAAACAGGTTAAAAAAATAGAAAATGAAAAAAGAAATGTTCTTAACATGGAATTAACAGACAAGAGGAGCCCAGCAACGAAGAATGATGCGACAGAATATTTGTGCACATTCACATGCACCACAGTTCTCCAACAGCCAGTACACAATTTCATATGAGATCTGGTTTACAAGGGCTGTAAAATCTATGATGAGAGGTGAATCCCATGTTTGGAGGTACCTTCACAAGAAGCTGGAGTTATACTAGTGAAAATTACAGCTGGGCAGCTACTTGCTTGTTTTTTGAAGTGGTAGGGACATGGATCAGAAGGTATCAAATGCTGCAGTGAAAGAAAGGAAGTGGAAACATGACATTTTCCACAGAAGAGAAAATTTCCATAACTTCAAGACCCAAAATGGCAGTGCAATTTTATATTCCACTCTAAAATTTATTAAAAATTTGAAGTAAACAATAAAGGTAAACAGTAAGTTACATCTGCAGGGTATATGCACAGAAATCATCTGTAGCATGACAGAGGCGACTTCTGGGGTAAGAGAAGCAGGCGGTCACCTAGGGCCCCGAGCAGTAAGGGGGCCCCATAGCAGCCACTGGCTTCACTTACACTAGTGCTTGCGCCACAGGGTGGTGGGGAACAGAGGGCCACAGACTAACAGGGCCAGCAGCTCTGCTGTCCGCATGTCCACCCGGCATCTCTGCAGGGAGGGCGGAGCAGCACTTCCCACATACACCTAGCCAGATTCGCTGCCCAAGGGGGCAGGAGGAGAGTGGCCAGCACAGAGCTGCAGCTTGTCGGGAGTGGGGCCCCCTAGAGCAGCCTGCTCCGAAGAGTTCAAGCTGCTTTTCCCCTGGTCACCCCTGTCCTGAACGAGCCTGATCCAGGGCCTGGGGGCGAAGCAGCCTCTATTCAGGCCTGGGATGGCCTGAACAAAAGCGGCCTGAACTCTTCGGAGCGGGCCCCTCTGGGGGCCCCACACCTGGCAAGCTGCAGCACCGCGCTGGCCAGTCTCCTTCCCCTGGGCAGGTGCAGCCAGCTGGGTGTATGCGGGGAGTGCTGCTGCACCCCTGATGCAAAGAGGCCAGGAGGGCAGGCAGGTGGTGCAGGCTCTGGCCTGGGAGGACCGCAGCCCCCTACTCCCCCACCATGTGGGAGCTGGGACTGCGTGGGGGGGGTAGGGTGGCAGTGGGGGCCCAGGGCCCTGGTAAGAGTGACACTGGGGGCCTATTGGGGGCCTCATAAAGGGCTCTTACCTAGGGCCCCCAATTGCCTAAGGCTGCCTCTGTGGCCTGATATATGCAGTTTGGGTAATTGTGTATGTAAATAGGGGGTTTGAACACTAAGTGTTTATTTGAGGAATATAAATATGTTTCTGCATATGGGCATGTGTAACCCATATGCCTCAAACAGCCTCTCTCTTTGAGACCTGTTCAGGCTGGGTTATGTTGTTGGGCAGACTTAGCTGCCCAGAAACCAGAACTTTCTGGTAAGAGGGTACGTTAGCATATTGAGCATGCTCCAGAAGGTTTTTCCTATTGTTGCTGGAGTCAGATGCCTGGGAGAAGTCTGAAAGCAGCAGCCGCCCTGAAAGGAGCAACTACAGAGAGCTGCAAGGAGAAGAGTCCATGTGCTCAGTGATTGAGTGAATGGAGCTGAGCCAGGAGTGGACTGCAGGATGTTTTGTCCCTGCTTTGGATTATCTTTCAGGGGAGTTTTCTCTTGTGGGACTGAGAGCTGGATAACCAGTAACCTTACTGCATGGTGCTGGTTGAAGATAAGAAATGATGGATTGCATGGATTCTAGTTGAAGATTCCTGCAGTCAGAGAAGATGAAGATTGCTTCTGTTTGCACTCAAGCCTCAAGGACTTAAAGACTGCAGTTGTGATAAGGGTGACTCCAAATGAACATTGGGACTCTTGGGTTTCTTACTGTTCTGTTTAAATTCATTTTGGTTTCTTAGGATAAGATTTGTTAAGTTAGCAGTTAATAAAGTTCATTGTTATGTTTATTCAAAGTAGTATTTTGTTCTAGGAAAGGTAACAGTGAGTAATCTTCACTGTGAGTCTCTTTAGAACTGAATCCTGACTTTCCAGCTGCTTTCTCCAGGGGTTTATCTCTGTTAGGCACTGGAGATGGACAAATGAATGAATTCTAGCCCACCCTAGAAGGTTACACATGCATATTTTCCAGTGCAATACAGGTGCTGAATTTGAAAAAAAAAAAAAAAAACCTGTTCAAGATATTAAGAGTCAGAGTACCAATGACAACAATTAGTGTACATAATCAAGAACAGTCTCTCTTATAGGTTCTTGATGATATAAAAATTAGATGATATGTTAGATTCCAACATGCAGGTATCAGAAAAGGGCCACCCTAAAGATATTCCCAATACCTGAATCTTCTATATCATATTTGGCAAACGGCTGCCAAACCATCTGCAGCATAGTTTATTTTTCAAAATTGGGAATAAGAACAAATTAGCTATTCTATTCATTTCATATTTATTGCAGAAATATTTTTCATTGATTCATAGATTTATAGGGCCAGAAGGAACCACTGTGTTCATCTGGGCTGACCTCCTGTATAACACAAGCCACATGACTTCTTTGAATTAATTCCTGTTTGAACTAGAAAAAAAATCCAATTAGTATTTAAAAAATGCCAGAAATGGAGAAACCATCACAACTGAAAGAGTTGTATTTGTTTTCTTCTACCCTCCCATTATTTGCAAACATCCAGTAAAGATGTTGACTTACATGTATTTCTATTGGTCACATTTATCATAATTCAACTACAAAGAAAATTTCATTAGCAAATGCAGCAATTCAAAGTGGTTATTACTACCTGCCAGAAGATAAAACAGGCTGCATGTTTTATATATATTCTAAAGCTCTGCTAACGCATGAAAAAAAGTGAGAAATGTATTTTTCTGGATTCAAAGTGGCTTTTTATTATTTTATTTAATTTTACTTTATTTCATTTAAGATCAAGTTGGCTTAACAAAAATGGAATTCTAAAATATTGCTGGTTCTTTAGATCATCGTTCTGTGGAGGAGGACATATATGCTTATGTCTGGAGTTCAGGGATACTAAAAATCAGTCACTAATAATCCTCTTGTCTGCAGAAAATAATGCAGCTCCACACACTGACTTAATCCATTTGAGTAAAGATACATAGAACTCTGAATTTAGGTTTTTAAAACTATCTATTCATTACAGAGGAAGAATAAGAAGCAAAAATGTCTACAATGACTTTTACAGGTTGGTTTGTTTGGTATGATTGTTTTTGGATGCTCACTCTTTGGCAGGCAGAATCATTTCAAATAGTGATGTCATTGAAGAAATTTGCAAAGATTTATTTTAGTTGCTTATTTGTTGACTCTATAGGATCCTAATGAACAGTTCCTTCTGGTGATGTATATTTTCTTTTGAACCATGGTAACATCATTTTTTTTTTGTAATTGGAGAGAGTCTGCAATGTATTTTGTTTCCACTTAAAAGAAATAGAATAAAAGTGCTGTTTCTGAGAAGAGGAATGTCTTCCTGAAGGTTTGCCACTGTTAAAGCTAGGAATTTTGATCTTTCGTTCTGCTCACTATGACTACTGGAGTTAAAATGCTGTCATATTTGATTAATGTTTATGTCAGATGTAAGGGGTACACAAAGGGCTTTCACAGTTGGCAATCAGAATGCAAAAGGGAGAGATGAAGCACTCCAGAAGCAATTTAATCCAAGTAATTTAATGTGCTAGTCTGACACCTCATAGCTATTTGAGAAGGGGTATTTTTGATGGGGGTGCCATAGCAAGAGACGAATGGACAGCAAACCCAGGATTTCTCTGAAGGGTCAATATAGGCACTATCACTGATACAAACCACTGTGGATGGCTTTGTGTGGTACCTTTAAGGCACTATTCAGAAGTTTGCTTCATGTGGCCTTTCTGGTTCTGAAGTGTGTAACTATTGTTATCCTTCTGGTTTAAAGCAATGAAAACAGTTCAGTTTTCCGACACTGTCATCCTCACCTAAGCTCTTAAATAAAATATAGCCCCACCAACAAACTTTTAAAATTAGTCAAATTTTATGTTAATTAGGCAGCATCCAATAAGCTTGCTAAATTGCTGTTCTACAAAAGCAGAATATGTTTGAGTGGAATTCTATTTTTAGTAAAACTAAGTCATTCAAACTACAGAGTGCAAAACTGTTAAATTGTTACACACCGCATAGAATTAGCCTACTTTCAGCTGAAATGAATCATACACATTGTCTGATATACAAATAACATCAAAGTCTTTACTAATTCTCATGATAATGAGAAGCAATGTGTTCTGCTTTTATAGATACCCCTTTAGAAAATCTGCCATGATGTGCAAAAACACAGAATAGGATTGTACTTCTCATCTAACAAGCAGTATCAACATTCTTTTGGAGGCAATTTTTTTTCTGTGCTGGTCATCATTATATAACCTGAGCTCTTCACAAACATTAAGCATGGAAATGCTGGGTTAGAGGGGACTGCAAGAGGTCATCAGCAGAGCCCCCTGTGCCAAAACAGGACCTACGAAACCTAGATCATTTGAAACAAGCATTTTTGTCCAACTTGTTTTTAAATCTCTGCAGTAATGAGAATTCCAGTATTTCCCTTAGAAGCCCATTCCAGTGATTAACCATCTTTATTGTTGGAAAGATTTTCCTAGAATCTAACCTAAAACTCCTTTGTTACAGATTCAGCCTACTGGACACAGTGCTTCAACTGAGATCTCAGCAGCACCCAGTAGAGTAGGACAATTAGTTCCCATGTCTTACAAAAAACCAAACACTCCTGTTATTATGTCCCAGAATGATGCTATCCTTTTTCATAACTGAATCACTGTGTTGATTCATATCCAATTTTCAGTCTGTTATGACCTCTATAGCAGTTGTCTGCAACCTTCTTTCATTTTTGGGCCGTTAAAATTTTTCAAATGATGGCAATTTCCAGAGGGGTAGCTGTGTTAGTCTGTGTACAGAAAAAACAAGAGTCTTGTGGCATCTTATACACTAACAGATTTCTTCAGGCATAAACTTTCGTGGGCTCCAACGCCTCTTACAAAGTGGGTTGGAGCCCATGAAAGCTACTACCTGAAGAAATCTGTTAGTTTATAAAGTTCCACGGGACTCTAGCTGTTTTTTCAGAGGATAGTGCAGGTTAAAAGCCATAGCCCTATAGCCCCTTCAGTAGCACTGCAGCCTCACCATTTATTCCCTATTTTGTAGTTGTACATTTGATTTTTATTTCTAAAGTCTACTACTTAGCCCTTGTCTTCACTGAATTTAATCTTCCTGATTTCAGAGAAATTTTCCAATTTGAGAAGATTATTTTTATTTCTAATCCAAAGTGCCCTGCTTGGTGTCATATACAAATTTGATAGGCATACACACCACTCTATTATCCAAGTCATTAATAGTCATAAAGGGAGATAATGCTCTCCTCATCACAGGAATGTTGTAAGGATCAGATCATTACTGATGTATATGTGTTGTCTTGCATCTGTTAGTATATGTTAGCAGTATCTAGTAACAGACCCAGGATACAACATGCACATCAGTAGGGAACTGATCCTTATCATATTCCTGTGATGAGGAAAGTACCATATCCATTTCATAGACAGGGACCAAAGATAACAGATAATCTGCTATAAACCTGAGAATAAAATCAAGCACTTTCAACTCACTATCCAGACCCTTAACTATGTGAACATTCTTCCTCTCAAAACCTCTGTGATCATTTACCTGAGCAAATGGATTTCATTAGGAGGTATACATATATAATGATGTTGTAAGTGTTTAAGATGCAAAGCAAAACAAAAAAATGTTGAAAACCTTCAAATCTGTAAAAATGATTTATTTTTTTTTTAGAAAAAAGGACATTTGCATCAAAAATTGCTTTGTGCTCATTCTAAAATTATTGTATTTTAAGACAATAATCAACATTTTATTTGATGTTTTGTAAAAGAAATGAAGTTGCCCTGAAAAACCATATTTAAATTCAAATGCTGCTTTTTCAAAAATATAAAAAGGTGAAAATTGTCATGTGTGTAACAAAAAACAAAATTTCTGCTCAAATAATCAATATCCATGTTTCAGCAATAACCCTAGAAATGGAAAAGTAAATAATATTTTGTTCTTACTAAAAGACTGGCCTGCATAGTCACAGAGCCTGGGCCAGCTCAAAGGGCTGTCTCTCCCACCCTGCGGAGGCTGGGGGGGGGGCATGGAACCTGTCCTCTGCTCCAGCCAGCTCACCCCACCCCCAGAATGGGAAACAGCCTGCCCCAGGGGTGGAGTGAGCTAGCCCAGAGGTGGAGCTCCCTTCTCCTGCCCCTCCCCTGGTCTGGCTGTTCTCCCTTAGATGCCGGGACAACCATCCCAGAGGTGGGGTGAGAAAATGGAACCCGCCCCCATGGGCTGGCCTGCTCCACTCCCGGGGTGGAGTAGCTGGTTCAAGGAGGGGCAGGAGCATGGGTCCAGCTTCTGAGCCGGCCCGCCCTGCCTCCCACACAGCACCATGGCCCCCCTAAAGCAGTGGCATCTCCAGCCACTGCCTTATTTGCTTACGCGTCAAGCTGGCCCTGCATAGAACATGTGGAATGAAGGGTCACAGTTCCTATCACATCAGAAAATGGCTTCTGCGCATTATATGCAGTTACTGGTGCATTATATGCAGTCCATTACATGCAGCCCATTACATGCAGTTACTTGTGCTTCTACCCATTATATGCAGTTACAAGCATTATCATAGTTTGAGACTTAGTACAGATAAATTATGTCATCATGAATCTATCACTTCCCCAGCATAAAGGCTGAACAGAACATTAGATAGCTTTCACATGGAAGGCTTAATTATAAGGCCTCACAAACACATAGGACATGTCTGTACAAAACCAAAGCAATGTATGTATGTACAAAGCCAAAGGTAGAATTACTTCAGTCCATGGACAAATTATAAAAACAAAGGCATTTAGTACATTTAAAGCAGGGGTCTCAAACTCAAAACACCATGAGGGCCGCATGAGAACTGGTAGAGGGCCGCATAAGGACTAGTACGTTAGCCCGAGGGCTGCACCATGGAAACCTTTTCCTACAACTATATTGCAAATATTGGTAACAACAGTGTTGTTGAGGGCCGCAGGAAATACACTTAAGGGCTGCATGGCCCCGGGCCACGTGTTTGAGACCCCTGATTTAAAGTGATCTTAGCAACACACGATGAACTTTTCAGGGGCTTTAATCAGAACTAGAGCTAGAAACTGGCCAGAAGCTGGAATTCTTATCCAATGGGAAATTACAAAACTAAAAACCACACAATACAAACATTCCAGAATGGATCAAACCCCCAAATTTCACTATTTCCCATAGAATAGAATTTCTGAAATTTATTTTTGACCTTTTATAAAAGATTTCTAAGGCTTCCCAAGCCTTTTGGAGCTCAGGCAGTCCATCAGATGACAACGTAAGCGGCCCAGGGAGCCTGGGAGCCCTGGCTCTGGGGCAGTCTGCTCACTGCACCTGTAAGGAAGCCTCCGAACCCAGGTGGACAGACTTAGGATAGCATGGCTTAAGCTGGCATGCTAAAAATAGCAGCGTGGACATTTCAGCTCTAGAGAACACTCAGGCTACCTATATAGGGCGCTACATTGCAACATAAGCGTGGGGTCCAAACTCAGGTTCATCTCTTGCCCTAGCCCCCGCCTCTATCTACACACAAATCATGTTAACCCACCAAACACTGACAGTCTTTAAAACATCTTTACAATATACAGGAAAGCATGGCACAGTTTAAAATTTTTGATTGCAGTGGAACAATAAGGAATAATCACAAATAGGTTCTTAAAACTTAACAGTACTTGCCAGACTATCAAGGAAAATAACCAAGGTGTCATCTGTGCAGTTAATACATACACAGGAGAGTAGTGCAGTTGATTTAAATGAGAGATTAGCCCTACTACAAAATCTACATTGTCAGGCTCATTGAGCCAACTAGTCATTTCTGACTATGTTTTAAAACATGAGAAAGGAGATATAAATGAGAAAATAAAAAAGAAAAAACTATCTTTGCCATGTGATAACTTTGCATTTCTATGGCTGTGCTGGAGACTCTCTCTCACACACATTCCTTTCCTATCCATGCAGTGTCTAGCAAAGTGTCTGGCATATACCATGTGTTCCAGATGGATCACCAACAGCATACATCTGGCATGCCAGCTGTGTAGTGTTCCATACTACCCTTATTTTTCCCAGTTTGCAGCCAGCATTGATACTATGCTGCCTTTCAGGGAATATATTCTTCCTTGATGATATCCTGGTGATTTCAGGACAAAGCAGAAACAAAAAGTAACAGCAGAAAAAAAAATGGGCCTTTAAGTCAGCTATGACAGAACCTGATACAGCCACTTTTGGAGGAATCCCTAAAGCTATCACTGACTAGTGTTCTCCTTTGTAATTTTAACTTTTCCATTATTTGTGAGAGCTTGGTTCCAGACAGGCAGTCTGTCACAGTGAGCTGTGCGACTGAAACATCAGTAGTATAATATAATGGAATACAAAGAAAAAACACAAAATCTCCTTCCTACTGTTGATTGATCAGAGAATACAGACCATAATATGACGTGTCCTAATTCTATTAAACACAATGAGTTAAGCCACAAAGTAAGGCACCACACCTCTCCTCTGTATAGTCAAGACAAACCACCATATTTATAGACCCGGTAGAATTCAATTTTTATTAATTAGAATTTTGATGGACAATATTGATGCTTATTTCAAGCATTTTCTATTTATATAGTCATTTAAAATTTTATAGCTGCACAAAATTTTGAGTTGTAAGCTTTTGTTTCCACAGATATTTATCAGTTTTAACCTTCAGAGTTGTAGAAAACAATGTGAAGAAGTCAGACAATAATTATTTAATGACATGATGTTAAGATTCAAAAAGTTAAAGTTTTGTAAACTACTGAAACATGATTTGTCAACATTACATGTCAAAAAGTAAATACCCCTCACTCAAACTGTAGTAAGTTCCAAGCAGCAGTTTTCTTTGACTATTTGTAAATTTTGATTGTCAATGGAATTTTTTAAATTATTTATTTATTTATTTATTGTCACCGGGGGGGGGGAGGAATGCAGCAGGGACAAGTCAACATTTACCTACCTTTACTGATATAAATCTAATCTTTCCAAGTTCACTTATATATCAATAGACAGAAAAGAGGCTTTGAACCTTTAAACTGATAGATCTCAAAATGTAATTGTTAATGGAAAATTGCCTGTTAGAGGGGATTTTTTGAGTGGGGTCCTGCAGCATTTGTGTCAGCTCCATGTTTTTATAACTGATTTGGAAGAAAGCATACAATGATTACTGATGAAATCCATGGATGATTCAAAGATTGGTTGGATAGTAAATAATGAGGAGGCCAAGTTACTGACAGAGACCAGTCTGGATTACTTGATAAAATGGATGCAACCAAACAAGAATTTTAACACTGCCAGATGCAAGGACATACACCAAAGAACAAAGTATTTGCCATAGTACTTGGACTGGGGACTAATATTCAGGAAAACAGCAATTCTGGAAAGGATTTAGGTCACATTGCTGATAACCAGTTGAACACAAGTTCCTGAGTGACACTTTGGCAGAAATAGCTAAGATGATGCCTGGATATAAACAAAGAGCAAGGGACAGAAAGGCAGGAGGGCATACCGTATATCATCGCGTATAAGCCGAGAATTTTGTGCCTGAAAATTGGCTTCAAAACAGGCTCTCAGCTTATACTCGAGAGAATACGGTAGACAGCCCCAGCCAGCAGTTTCCCTTACCATGTGGCAGGTTGGAGCCCCAGTGTTGCCGGGTGGCTATCTTGGGCAGTTGGCCAGGGCTGGGGCTGGAGGAAGGAAGGGTCCCCAGCATCTGGAGCAGCCAAGTAACTGGGTCTGGGGGGAGTCAGCCTGGACATTAATTCAGGGAGAATTCAGGGAGGCCAGGGAAGGGGCGGGGGTCAGGGAGTAGGGGAAAGTGATGGGATGGCCGGGAGGGTTTTGGAGAGGGTTTAGGGAGACCAGGCTAGGGGCAGCAGGGCTCACGAATTTGGGGTGGGGGTCAGGGAATCTGGGGAAAGTGGCAGGAGGACCCAGGGTTTTTAGGGAGCCCAGGGAAGCAGAGACAGGGATCGGGGATTTGGGGGTGGTGCCTGGCAGGCTGGGAAGAGCGGCAGCAGGGGTTGGAGGGTGACGGGGAAAGGGGTGGAAAGGGTGTTGGGGAACAGGGGAGCAACAGCAGGGAACTAAGAAGGGAGTAGGGGGGGCAGAAGTGAAGAGCCAGGGGGCAGCAAGAGGAGCAGGGGGCCAGCAGTGGGGAAGGGGCAGAGAAGGGGGGCAGCAGTGAAGAGCCAGGGGGGCAGCAATGAGGAAAGGGCAAAGCAGGGGGGCAGCAGGAGGAGCAGGGCGGGCAGCAGTGAGGGAACAGGCAGAGCAGGGGGCAGCAGGAGGTAGCAGTGAGGAAAGGGTGGAGTAGGGGGTGGCAGTGAGGAGGGGGCAGAAGGAAGAGCAGAGAGCAGGAGTGAGAAAGGGGCAGAGCAGGGCCAGCAGTGAGGGAAGGTCAGAGCAGGGGCCACAGGAGGAGCAGGGGGGCAGCAGCAGGAAACTGAGAAGTGAGCAGGGGGGTAGCAGTGAGGAAAGGGCAGAGGAGGGGGCAGCAGGGGTGACAGAAGTGAGGAAAGGTCAGAGCAAGTGGGAGCAAGGGGGCAACAGTGAAGAAAGGGCAGTGCAGGGAGCAGCAGCAGGAAACTGAGAAGTGAGCAGGGGTATAGCAGTGAAGAAAGGGCAGAGCAGGAGGGCAGGAGTGAAGAATGGACAGCAGGGGGGCAAGGGAAAATCAGCAGCAGAGATTTTGGGAGAAGCTGTCAGAAACTCCAGAGGAAGCCAGCAGCAGTGGGTGGGGGGTTAGGGGCCAAGGCCGAAAGGGGACCTCGGCTTATACCTGGATCACCAATTGTAGCTTCTTTTTTGGGCTTGGAATTGGGGGGTCGGCTTGTGCCCAGATCGGCTTATACCCAAGTATATATGGTGATCACCTGTGTATACGGCAATTATGAGACCATTACCGAAATATTCCACCCCTTTCTGTAGGGCACATTTTAAGAAAAGACTGAGGAAAAGTTAGAGAGTCCTTAGGGAAGAAGTGAAAGAATGATTCTAGAAAATACATCTTAGAATGAGAAACTAAAGAGTTCAGTCTAAATTTTATGGTGAAGGAATTTAAGAGATTATTTGATCATGATCAAAATACATATACAAGAAGATATTGCAATGGCTAGAGTTGAAGTTAACTATATTCAAAAAGAAAACACCTTGCATATTTTTAGTGAAAATATTTAACCAGTGGAGCAGCTTTTTAAGAGATGTGTGTAGACTCCCCATAGCATGGAGTCTTTGAATAAAAATTAATATTTTTCTAATACATTTGCTGTAGTTTGAACATAGGTTTTTGGGAGGAATGCAAAAATTACTGAGTGAACTGCTGTAGTCTGTGTTATGCAAGAGGCCAGGCTAGATGAAAAGAATGGTCCATTTTAGCTTTAAAAGCTATAAGCCTATGAAAATCCAGTTTGCAATGTTAAAATAAAGCTAAGTTGCCAACTGTGTCTGAATGTCAGCTAATATATAGGCATAGAATCATCATCTTTCCAGCTGGACTACAGAATTACAGTAATAGTACATATGGGTTGGTTTTAGCCATGTCAATCCAAGGATATTTGAAAAACAAGGAGAATGAGGTGATAGATTTTGGGCCAATAAAAGCTGTGTGTGAGAGAGACAAGCTTTCAAGACACAGATAGTTCTTCTTCAGATCTGGGGAAAAGTATCACACTTAAATGACAGGTGGAAGTGAGATTTTAGCATAAGTACTTAATACCTATTCCTTTAGAGCAGGGGGCAGTACCCCAATAAAAGGAGCCATTTTTAAAAATTATTTCAATAACCAAGTGTTTTGAGACCTGCGATGTTTTGAACTTCCTGGTGAGGGGTGCAGGGAGCTGGGCCAGGACACCTGGTGCAGGGTCCCTGGGCGGGGGGGGTGGGGGTGGGGGGGAGAGCCCAAAGGCATCATAGATCTTATACAAAGCGATCACTTTTTCAAAAGTGTTCAGCCAAACGCCATACAACCTTTTTTGTCTTTTATCATTATTTTCTTGGGTAAGTTCACTGACAAGCTTAGTTGTAATCACAGCATTTAGTGGACTGGATGACTAGACTGTCCACATGTTGTGGTAGGCATGTCTATACACGGACCTTGAAAGGTCTGTTGTGTGTGGTGCTGATCACTGTAGGAGTGGAGATATGGCTGCAGGTTTTGTATCTATTGTTCTAGGAAGATCTGGTGGCATTTTGAGCTGATGTGTCCTTGTCTATAAGGAGCTTACTTCTAATTATACATTTGGAGATGCTGGAAGGTTGTTTAAAGACCAGAAGTGAAAGTCACAAACTTCCTCTTCTGGCCTTCAAACTATGCTCTGACCTCACCAATCTCATCATCAGAAGCAGATACATCAACACTTCTCAAGCGCTTTTCATTTAGATTAAAATTAAAATTGCTGTTTCAAAAATAACTGTACACATATTACTGAATGTTAATTTATACAAACATAAGAAAGTTAAAAATATCCAGTGACTTGGTATCAATTTAGTGGTGAAGATAAAGAATAGAGGAGAATTATTCATGTGATTGTTTAAGATAGTTTCTAATATTTAAAAAAAATCTTCCATATGATTAAAAAGGAGGCTTACATAAAATTTTCAAGATAATTGTGATGAAAAAGACAGAAAACATTTACTACCTTATGTAACAATAAAATCTTACAGGGTTTTTTTCCTGACTCATAAATTTATAGTGAAAATGTTCTGAATTTGAATCATTGGTCTAATTGTCTTTCCATTTCATTTGAATCATTGCATATCTCTTTTTCCTAATTATGATATTAAAAAACTAGATTAATTTATTTTGTCCAAATTTATATATTTTAGCCAATACTGAGCAAGAAAAATTATTAAATAAATGAAATAGCACTAAAGAGAGAGTAATTTACATCAACTTAGACCAGAATAAAAATCCGTGACTAAATTAACACTGTAGCTCATTCATTACACAATAATTGCTAAATAACTGTAAAATACATGACATACTGTTCATTACCAATGTAATTAGTACAGCTCTTTCTATCTACTTTCATGTACATCTGTATTTCCGGAAAAGGAATGCAAATATAATTACTTACCAAAATGGTGGTAACAATTAAAGAGCGATTGGATAGGGAGTCTGTGATGTTTGCTGGTTTTCCTTTCTGATTTTCTGTCATGTTAAGGCCACTTGCTGGGTCCCAAGTTCCAATCTATAAAACAGCATATGCATCATATAAACTGTCAGTTCTATTAACCACCTAGCAAGGGAAAGGCAAAGGGAAAGTTCTACTAAGCACCCAGGAACAGAAGGGAAAAGTTAAGACTGTGAACACTTATTATTCACCTTCGCTGTATTATCTGCTGTTATTATTTAAATGTCTGGTTGTTTAAAGTATGATTCACTGCACTTTGAAGTGTGTCTGGTGAAGTGTGACATTAAGGGCAAAATGATGCAAAGCATTTCTAAAGTCACTCTAAGTGCTTAATTTTCCATTTAAACTTTCATTCTGCAAGATAAACCACCTCTGATGATAACTTAATAGCTGAGTTGAAATTCATTTGTAAACCATACAGTATCCCTTCTATAAATGAATTCATTCCTTCCTCTCATACTTAGCATTAAAGGCAAAACAAAGTATTTTGGAAAAAAAATATAAGGAGAAAGATTCAATTTTGATTAAGGGAACCAGCATGATTGATTTAATGATGAGATTCAGTATGTGTATCTACTGAAATTTAGGGTCTTGAAGTCTTTGTTCCAGAAAAAGTCAACAACAGTTTTGCCAAAGTAAAGAGTTCAGGTTGTGTCCTACCTATAGGGCTCATTACTCTAGTCTTCTGCCTGCACAGCTTCACTAAAATGCATAGTTAAACCAGTGTAAAATTTGAGACACCAAGTAGTAACTTCATACCTCACTATTTCTCTTTAGGCATAAGCTTATTTTAGTTGCTGCATCTTATTTTAGTTCAATATGGTATATAGTCTCCACTCAGAACACTGACAAAAGCAGGGCAGTCATTCCTAGGATAGTCATCATGTAGTGGGTCAGTCATTCCTGAAGTAGCCCAAGGACCCTGACCAGTTCCAAGGGAATGATCAGAAATTCATGCCCAACTGGCTAAGAAAGCAGCTAAATCCCAGCATCAATAAGAGCCAGTGCAAACCCAGGCAGGGAAGAGAAGAAAGAGCTCCCTGCCTCCTTTTGCTCCATTGCTCAGCCATCAATGAAATGGCTGACAAACTGCACAGAGATTGGGAAAAGCAGTCAGTGACTTGTAGAAATGAACTAGCAAGAAAAGGGCAGAGATAAAATAAGAGCTGAGAAGAGAAGGCTGAGATTACAGAAGACTTGAGCTTGCCAATGCTGCTCCTTCACAAGACTGAGTTCGTTGTTTTGGGTTAATCTCCACTGTCATTTCACCATTTTCAGAGATTACAGCCTCAGTAAAGTTATCTATGAATAATGCAGACACAGCTCTCTGAGGAGACATTTATGGGAATCCTGTATATATTATCCCTTCCAAACAGATTTCATTTTGTTAAACTTGCCTAAACATTCTTTCAGTAATTGCAAAGAAGCAAGGAGTGCTGTGGTACTTAAAGACTAACAAATTTATCTATCATATGAGCTTTCCTAGGAGAAAATGCCTCTTTGTCAGATGCTTTAAAGATGGTGGAACTTGTTTGTTAGTCTTTAAGTGCCACAGGACTCCTTGCTTGTTTTGCTGACCTAGACTAACATGGCTGTCCCTTTGGAATTGCGATAATTGATACCTGGAGCTAATTAATGTCCTCCACTACATCTTTCAATGTATCATGTTGCTGTTAATCTATCCAGATTCACAAATCATAGTGGATTAACATATCCAGTTTTTGGTTTGTCATAACCAAATCTATCTAGTTTTAGAAGCAGGTGTATTATTTAAAGGAGAAAATTCTTTGTGTTCAAAAAACACCCTTCCTCCTTTCACTAAATAGCTATACGGATAGTTGCATGTTACTCTGTTGTAGTAATCTTTTTTTAAAAAGCGAGTAAAGAATTTGAAGAATTGAAGGAAAGGGAGGGCTGTGCTATCTTACACATTATCTTTTTTGGATGAGCAAAGCTTCAACAAATTATACTATTGATATGGCAGACACTTCTATTGTTCGAAAGTAATGCAGCATATCAATATTCTACTAAAAGCTATTTCTCCATGAATGAAGGTTTAAATTCAAGATTAACCTTGGCACCAAATCCACTGCAGTCAATTTGTTTAGTGCAAGTGTTTTAATTCTAAAACAGTGTTAAGGACTGAATAGATTTAGTAGCATGTTCGTTGGAAACTGAAAAACAAACAATTCCCTTAAGGCAAAAAATGTAGTGGAATCAAACCAAGCTAATTTATTATGTATAATTACAATCCAGACTCTTTATGGCAATGTAAACATGTTGGGTATTTAAAAAAATTACATTTTTAAAGAGAAAGTTTACATAGCAATTTCAGTTGAGTTAAACTTTATCCTGAGATCTAAGAAAGTGGCAGTGGGACAATTTAATATACAAATCCTTATTCATACAAGTAGCCTTATCTGAGTAGGCTCATGACATCAGTTTAATTATTTCTGTGAGTAAAAATCTCATATGAGGAAGGGTGCAGAAACAGGACCTACTTCCATAATTTCTAGTTTAAGCCAGAGTGAGGGAGGGACCAAAACAAAAAAAAACAAAAACAAAAACAAACCACCACATCTGTAGTCCCTACAGGATAGAGTATGTAGTTGTAACAAACTAGGCTTTCGGACATCATGGAGATCAATATTCAGCACTGACTTTCATATTGTTCTCCAACAGAAAAGCAGCCAGCACTGCCAAAAACAAAAAAACCCTTCTTTTTCAGGTACTGGGACAAATGAATCTAATGTAAAAGAAGGAGATCAGAAGGAGGAAATGAAGAAATGTTTGTTGAATCCCAGATCAGATAATCACATAACTCCCAGAATTATATTATGTAATTAATGTCTACTAATGGAAATGTATGTCTTTTACCAATGAGAAATCAGTCATTTGTAGGCAGAGTTCCATGGGCTCAATCAATCAAATCTGTCCCTTCACTACAATATTTACATTATTTTCATGACATTTGTCTGACATTGGGTCAGTATAAACATGACACAAAACTGAGAGCTCATCAGAAGTTTTCTAAAAATATTCAGTGTAATTACTCAGAAGTTAGAGGTCAGCAAACACCAAAAAATATTGTCTAGTAATATCAACTCACATTTAAAAAATTTATTAGCTTCTCTGCACTCAAACATGTTGTGTTCACTTCCTACAAAAATAAAGGTAACTAAGTTTACTCCCAAAATGTTCATGGAAAGAATTTCATATATGAACAAAACAATGTTTAATTTGCACAAGTATTTGTGCCAGAAAACAAACAAACAAACTTGTAAGACTAATGCAAATACTAACAGTATTGACAAAGAAACATTTAGTCACAGCTATGAAGAATAATATCACTATGAAAAGGAGGGGTCACTTATACTTTAGTAATCTAATATAAATATTATATTGAATAATCTGAAAAAAATGAAGTTATTTAGATTAGTTCTTCTGAAAGTTCCATAACAGCCCCTAGAAACCTGTGCAAAATGATTAAAGTGCCTTTTCTTTTACAACATATTATGTTGTAAAGATCTGCTTTTAGTCTTGCCAATAACAATCTAGCAAAAGGTTATTTGTGAAAAAATTCGATTCCACTTGAAATGTAAGAAATCAACTTTTTAGCTTTCCCTTAAACAGCCTCATTTTCTCTGTATTTGCCAGGAACAATCTGATTTAACACAAATCTTCAAACACTGTAAGATATGCATTGTACTCATCTTCAAACTGAGCTTGGATGAGTCCATGTCGAGTCTACATAGGAGTCCGCCAGTCAAGTGAGATTTTATCCAAAATACTGAATAGTATAAATTACATGCTACATATTGCCTACTTAGACAATAGATAAAATGTCTTTTTCATAAATAACCAAATTTTATATATTTCTGGTAGTAAGATGCAGCGCCTTTAGTGTTGTATTAAGAGATATCACTACTTACAGGAAAGGCCCAAAAACGAAAACAATAGAACGCCACTGGTCACCACATACAACCCTCAAGTCAGACCTCTGCAACAGATCATTAAGGACCTCCAGCCTATTTTAAAAGCTGACCTCCCACTCTCTCTAACCTTGGGAGACAGACCTCTCCTCACCTGCCAACAATCCCAGAACCTTAAACAGATACTCACCAACAACTACAGATCTAACAACAGAAACATTAAAGCAGGCACACACCCCTGCAACAAACCATGCTGCCAAGTCTGCCCACATATCTGCACAACAGATACCATCATAGGTCCCAATCAGGCCAGCTACTCCATCAAAGGCTCATTTACCTGCTCATCTACTAATCTGATCTATGCCATCATGTGCCAGAAATGCCCCAACACCTTATACATTGGACAAACAAGACAATCCCTGCGCAAAAGAATAAATGAACATAGAATTGATATCAGAAATCACAAAACAGCTGCTGAGCATTTCCATCTTCCTAATCTCTCCATTGATGTCTTGTTAATGATGGTCATCAAGAAAATCAATGGAACATCAAGACTTCAAAGAGAAACAGCCAAAATCAAATTAATATGCAAATCAAATTGTGTGAAAGCAGGGCTGAATCATGACTATGGATTCTTTTCATAATATAAGAGGTATTTTGACTTCACCCTCCCTCTGTATGCTGTTTCCTAAAGTTTGAATCCTTACAAATGCTCTGATTTGCTGTTGCAGTATGACCTGATCCCATGTCTTACACTCCCCTGCATTTATTTTCATCCAATTCTGTAAGTTCTCCCTCTTCAAAACATCTGACAAAGTGGGATATTCTCCCACGAAAACTCATGTGATAAATAAATCTGTTAGTCTTTAAGTGCCACAAGACTCCTTGCTTATTGTGCTTTACTAGACTAACACGGCTGCCCCTTTGGAATCTGGTCTATACGTGGGTTTGTCAAGTCTACACTCGAAATCACATTGACTTTTCCCCCATAACACATGACAAGCTCATATTTAGTTAATTGCCCTCTCATTATTTTTATAATTATTAGACATTTTTATAATGCTTATTACTACTTGAGCTCTCATCATTTTGAAAATAATGCTTCCCACTTATGACGTTCCCACTTAATAATTGAATTCCTTATTCCATTTTCCTAAAGAACATTTAAGTTTGTTGAAACTCATTTTGTCATTGCACATATTTCTACCCTTTCCAGGTCTTTTTGTTTCATCTGTTTGTACTCTCTGGCATTCATACCATCTCCCACTTTCTTATTTGTTAATTTAAATAATGTGCCATGCATTTCTCCTGCCAGGTCATTAATGAAGATGTGCAACAAAACCAGACCTTGCAGTGTGACACTGAACACCACTTCTCAACTCAATTCACACCCTATGTCTATGTCCTTCACTAAATATTCAGTCCATTTGATATTTTCTATTCCAAGGCAAATTTATTCTTCCTTAACTAATAGTATTTTATGACACATTTTATCAAATGCTGTATCAAAGTTCAGGTATCACAGGGTCAACTTAAAGTAAAGTAATTTTCCCCACAAAACAGCTTCACTATAACCAGATTAATAATTTGCTTATTATAGTAGAATGCAACCATTTGTGTCTGGCACTGTACTTAATTTATGTTTCACTATGGTCAAATTCACTAAGGAACTTTTTTGTTTACTTAACTCTAATTTTCATCTTTATGTATTATTTTTTAAAAAATCAGGTTTATCTGGAATAATTCGCTATTTGTATATTCAGTCTGTTTTATTGCTTAGAGCTCTGTTATGTTCTAAGGCTGAGATTTTCTAAAATGGGTCCATCCAGAAGAATTAAACTGAATTAATGAAAAGGGTGATTTTGAAGTGGATTAGTTAAAACATTAAATATCTGTGTGAACACATTCATTCAGAATTAAAGTGGTGTTACTTCAGTTTAATTATTTTGGAAATTAATTAAACTAAACTTAATGAAGGCCATTTTAAATCCATGTTGTTCAGAAAACAAAACTGTGATTTAACTATTCCACTTCAAATTCACACCTTTAGTTAATTCAGATTAATTTTCCTGAATGTCCATAAGAGCTTAGCTATGCTCATTTTGATACAGGATCATCCCCAACTGCACTATATCTAAGGCTTTAATTTGATACAGCTTTATAAGTCCCTAGATATGGGTCTTCCACCACTCCTCCTCGAAGGGTATTCTGTTACTTGATTCAGCTACCTGTGAAAAAGCTTACCATAACATATAGCCTTAATTTTCCTTTTTCTTAATTTCCTGTTTCTATTGACCTTCCCCATCTTAGTTGTGTGTACTCAAATGGTTTTAAACCAATATAGCATTCTCAGTCACCACATAGCTAAAATATAAATATTTAACTTCTATGTTTTCCAAGCAAACCAGTTCCTCCAGCCTGATTATTTTTGTTGATCTTCCTGTAGTTTCTCAATCTATTTTGGTAATACCCTATGTAACCTTTCTGCCAGGGCAGGCTGGCAGAACAAGGGCTGGGTTCTATATCTAGGGGCGCAGCATTACCAACTGTCTCGAGCTCCCACCCAGATCTCTGGGAATCCTGCACTGTTCCCTGGGCACCCCAAAGGGTAAGGTTTCCCCACTTGCAAGCACGAGTCTGAGTGTAGTAAATGGAGCTTTTAATAGCAGTAAAACAAAAATGCAAAAGGCCAAATAACAGAGATTAGCACTCAGCTAGGAAACTTAGTATAGAGCAAAGTTCCCAATAACCCACACCACATAACAGAACATAGAAACTTAATGGCAAAACTGGCACTGATCTGGAGAATCAGTACTAAGTAGGCTCCCAACCAATCCTAAGACATGTAGGGAGTATCTTTTATGCCAGTGGTCTACTGACACCATCTACTGGTCATTCATTCCATCCTCTAGAACAGGTTCCTCAGCTCCACCCACAGTCTACCAGCACTGCTCTCCAATCCCCATATCACCCAGCTCACCACTGACTAGCTTCACCCTATTACTACATTCAGCTCAAGAAGAAAGAGTTCTCCCTAGCTCAGTGATTATCAGTCCTCTTAGCCTTTAGCAGCTTGTTAATTCAGCTAGTTCCATAACAATCAGAAAATACAAGAAAAAGTAGGAACAAAATACCCAAGGCATTATTTCAACAGAAACAATACTAACTCACCACTTCTGTTTTTCTTAGCTTTTCATGCTAAAATATGCTGAAGACTTTCTTACAAATCTTCTTCCAAGTAAGGGTGTCTTTTACCGTTTCACTAACCCACACAGATTTGAATCAAACAGAGAGTAGCAGTTTACCCAAAGACAGTATTTCATATTTTCCTTTAGTAGAATTACAGCTATTGATAGATTTGTGAGAAAAGAAACCCCAAATGCTATTACACAGTATACTTTGCCCCAATACATCCAGTATGCTAATCAGCCAATTTTGCTCTTTGTATCCATGCTAATACAGCACCCATGCAGATTAGTTGCCCCCCACCATCAGTTCAGAAGCTGTTAGAGACAGCTTCTAAGCCTGCATTACACCTAAAAAATGAATGCAATATTTCTGTGAGTTCACAACAAGTAATATAGAAAGGGATTATTAACTCTCTGCCCTGTAATACCTTGGCAAACAGGCAACTCAAACTAGTGGATTTTTGTTTAACATCTGTAGCCTACTATGTCTATTTTGCTATCCCTTATGTCTCTTTCAGAATTGCCCTGTCCCAAATTTCCCGCCCCCATAAGATTTTAGATTTTTTTCTCTAGATGTACGCTTTTTCCAAGCTGATGAACTTCCAGGCTGACTGCATTTTCTTTCCAAATTTCTAATCTCTCTAGGCCCCTTTATTCTTTCTATGTCTTGACTGTGGTTCTTATCTCTTAATTTCAACTGTATCAACAGAATTTCATTAAAATGTCTTTTGCTCCCTCTTCCAGATCAATAATTATGTTTCATAAGGATAGATGTAACACAGATCACTATGAAAGACAATAGACAGTTCCTGTTGCTGTTTATCAATACCTTTTGTTGATATTTTTGTAGGGAGTTTTCAATCCACATGACATGGTTCCTATTCATGCCAATTTGCATTATTTTTTTCAAATAAGATTGTGAAATACAGTATCAAATATTTTACTTAAGTTCAAATATATTACATCTACTGTTCTTTTCATCCATTAATTTTGTATTGCTCTCAAAAAAGCAATCAAGCTTGTCTGGCAAAATTTGTGATTTATACTGTTCATTGTTCTTACACTCCTTCATTCCTCAGTGTCTGTACCAGGTGTTTGCTGTATCTGCTTGATTTTTATTCCCTGTACCCTCATTCTAGTATTTCATTGTTATTCTTTTCATTATTAAATTTGGTCACGTTCTGAAATATACTGTATGGCCTGATCCTGAGAGGTGCTGCATATCCTCAACTCTCTGAATTCAGTGTAAGATGATGATGGTCTCAGTTTCAAGCTACTTCAACTCCTTCTTTTGGCACTCATCAATAATAATATCTTGTTTTGATAACTGTGTCACTTCTAGATTGTACCTATTTCCCATATTCTGTGGATAGTACATACATGCTTATATTTCTTATTATATATGCTGCTTTGTAGATTTTCATACTTTCTCATTTTCAAATAGTAATCATAGACCCACCAACCAAGCCTAAAATCTACCTAGCAAGATCTATTTTAAATCCATGATTTTAATTCTTTTCCTTGGAGATCTATTGCAGACAGTCCCTTTCATTAGAAAAGCATTGTAAGGCACCATAAAAATAAGTTCTTTCTCTCTGTCCCATCAGCTAGTACCCATTAGTTAATCTCCAGAATAAGTCTTCTCCTTTCTCTACACTCACATTTGGCACTGGAAGTATCAGTTCTATTCCCACGCCCCTAAAGTCATCCTTGTTTCTGTAAAGCAAAAAAAGCAAGAAGTCCTGTGGCACTTAAAGACTAACAGACTTATTTATTTATCACATGAGTTTTTGTGGGAGAATATCCCACTTCGTCAGATGCTTTGTTTCTATAGAATTATTACCCCTGCTTTTTTTATTTGCTGCCATGTGGACTGCAGTAAGTGGACATTCATTAGCATTATTTAGGTTTTCTTTCAGTCTACTTATCATATTCATTTTTCTGACATGAAGAATCCAGCATATTCAAAAATATCTATTTGTAGAGCCCTGCAAATATGTGGATACCCGTGGATATCTACATTATATCCACATCTGCAGATACAACACAGATATTCATGGACCATTTCTTCCAGATGCAGATCAGATACAGATCCATGTATTTGTATCCGTGCAGGGGTCTATCTATTTTAATTGTAGCTGACCAGGGCCATATTTCCATAACAAACTTGACTCTGTTTCTGGTTAATCCCTTCTGATCATTAATCGGAAAGCTGATGTCCTCTCTCTCCTCTTAGTCTATTTATTCCCTAACTCATCAAGGTTAGAGTGCCTGTTGATGGTAACTGGGTTGAATAGTTCTGGATTTTTTCCCTTCCACTTTGTTGTCTGCCTAACTTCATACTCGACCATATCCATCCCACTCATAGTCTCAAGTGGTTCAGTATCCCATAACAATGTGAAATCGTTCACTTTCTGCAGTTTCACTCCCTTCACTTTCTCTTCCTGAATGGAAGCTAGCTTGTACTTCAAGCATATGTATCCTACCAGTCATTCACTCAGAAATAGCAACATTTTCTACAATGGACTACCACAGTTTCTGCTAACACTTGCTCTCTTGTTGAATCAAAAAGAAGATTCCTTACTAATAAATCTTAACCTTTCCTGAGGAATAATGAGTTAAAGATCCTGTGGCAGTACCTTTAGGATACTAGGATAACATGAAGACTTCTCATAGTGATTTGGAATAGAGTTAATATAACAATGAATAAAATTTGCATTAAACCCCTTTATTCTGTTATTCTTAAAGCTTAATGGAAAAAAAGAAATGAGAATGGTGGTGCAAAACTGACTTCTATTCTGTATTGTAAGTTCCAAAGGGGTAGCTGTGTTAATCTAGTTCAGCAAAACAAACAAGGAGTCCTATGGCACTTAATGCCACAGGACTCCTTGTATGTTTCTTCTATATAGTAGGATTATGATTTGGGCATTGTTACTTTGAAGGTATGTTTGGCAAAGCTTTCTGGAGAGCTAAGGGAAGTCAAACTGCTATATACTTTGAATTCCCTTTTGGATCATGTAACCAGCTTGTAAATGCAATTTATTATAACTTCATATTGCATCATGTGCTGGTAGAAATTCAGTCTTGCAAGGACAGAAGCGCCTCATTAAATAATGGGAAGATACAAAATATAAGTTTGTTTTCATTCTGCTATGTTTTATTTTAGATGCTTTGTTGCCATTGACTCCTTACTTCTTCCTGACTGGAAGTAGTAAGGTAGGAAAAGTGCTTTAATAAGAAAAGAAAGCCACACATTATGGAGCAGATTTTCAATAGAGCTTTATTTCCAAGTGACTCCCACTGAACACCTAAAGATGTTGACAGATTTTCAGAATTGGTCAGCAGCCAAGAGCTCCTTCAAGAACAATGACAGGTTAAGGATGCTGGACTCTTCTGAAACCCTGGTCATCTTATTTAGGTATATAAAGGAAAGCTGATGAAATGTTTGGAGAATCTGGCATCCAACTCTAGCCCTACCAAAATAAATGGGAGTGTAGCCACTGACTTTGCAGGAAAAGAATTTCAACCCTGGTGTAAACTGTGGGTACTGCATACTTTTCAGTGTATTGCTGTCAACCTTAACTTTGGACTGGGGTGAGCAAATGCCTTATGACTCGATGTTTAGTACCTGTAAAGTGGGATGGATAATCTCAATTTCTGTCATGTTTCACAGAAGAAAGCTGTTTAAAATTTCACCTAGGCATTCAGAATCCTCCTCACATAATTATTACATCTGCCTAACAAAATCTATTAAAAAGATGATAAATCATCTCCACAAACTCCTAGCCCAACTTCTAGAATCACTCAATTCCATATTCAGCCTTCTTTTGCCATCATCACTGTATACTGTCTCTAGAGCATCATACAAATTTGTTTTAAGCATTTAACCTGCTATACTTAAAAATGCTACTCTATCATTTTTAGTTTTTCTTCCATAGATATATGTTGATTATTTCTATTGATGGATGGTGTTTGATATTCCAAAATGTCTCTATGGATATGAAATATATACACACATATTTAAAGCAGAACCCAAGAGTTTCTTAAATATAATAATTCCAGAGGAGTAGCCATGTTAGTCTAGTTTAGCAAAATAAGAAAGGAGTCCTGTGGCTCTTAGGCTGTGTTCACACAGCACTCTTATTTCAAAACAACAGAGGTTGTTTTGAAATAAGAAATACTCTGTTCACACGATGCATGGTTGTTTCGAAACAATGACACCCACTGTTTCGAAACAACAGTGTTGTTTTGAAACAACTTAAACCCCATGTAGGGATGAAATAATGCCGTCCGAACATGTTGTTTCAAAACAACAGTGACTTGTTTTAAAATAACTGTTGCCTGAAACTGCTATTTCGCTTTGAGCTTTTTTCCTTAATTTGAATTAACAAACTGTTAATTTGAATTAAGTTATTTCAAAATAAGGCATTATTTCAATACAAGTTGTTTCAACACAACTTGTATCGAAATAATGCCTGTGTGTGAACACAGCATTAAAGACTAACAAATTTATTTATTGCATGAGCTTTCATGGGAGAAAATCCCACTTCAAAGTGCCTGACAAAGTTGGATTTTTTCCCATGAAAGCTCATGTGATTAATAAATTTCTTAGTCTTTACGTGCCACAGGACTCCTTGCTTTAATTATAATAGTAAGACGACCCTAGTTAATGAAGGCAGTGAATATTCCCATAGTGCTAGTATAACACATTTCACAAAATATTCCACAAAATGCTTTAATTGTCCCAAGTAATGCTTACCTCTGCTTCCTAATTATGAGTCAACTCTCTATTCAAATCTTAATCATAAGATTATTTTTATAAGATTGTTTACTAAATGCTACCTCCTTCTTAAGTGTACAAATATGCATCTATATTCAATGTGGTGTGCTTGCTAGGCAATATAAATACCTTTCTAATATAGGGGAAATAACTTAAGTATTTAATACTTCACATTACTCTCCAAGCAAATACGCTGAACATCTCAAGTACCTTTTCAAGACCTTCTTCTTTGAGGCTGATCACATCTAAATCAAAATCTGTCCTTAAGCCATTGGTTTTGTTGAAAGTTATTCTGCCTGTGAGGCCTTCCCAGTGGGCCTATGGAGGAAGAAAAATAATTTCCATTAATCAGTAGCCCCCCCAATAATTTCTACCAAAATGGTAATATTAATTATTCATTATATTTAAATAATTTTACTTGTGGCTGATTTAAAAATAAAATAATCTCATGCTCACTTCTGAGATTCTCAGGGCTTTTCCTAAATAAACCAACCTTTCTTTAATCTCAGCACTTAATTTCTTAAAAGTCTTTCATTTTAGTCAGTAAAAATGGCCTTACTTGGAGTGATAAAAGGCTGCTACTGTAAAATCTCTTCAGACATTTATAATTACATTTTTATTTTTCCCACTATATGTGCTGAATTTGTTTTGTTTCTGTCTTTTTGTTGTCTATTTCAAATAAGGTCTTGATATTGTGAGGTGCTGTGACCACTCAAGGTGTTTCAAGATGATACTCAATCATAGCCCTGAGCCAGCAGCCTATCCAAAATGAACCCTTACTTTCAGAAGCAGCAATATACTATTTTCTTAAGATTTGGAGATGACAATTTAAAAGTGACAGATCTAAATGATTCTATTAATGGGTTCTACATTCACAGTCATTGTGAACAACAGAAAATAAGAAGTATATTATACTTCTAAAATTATCTGTTTTAAAGAAAACATTCAAGCGGAGATGTTGGAACAACATTTTTTGATCTTACAAGGAGACACTGTTAAAAATTGGATTGGATTGCATTGCTTCATTTATCTTTACCACATTTCCTACATGTACAATGCGAAATTCAGAGCTAGAAACTTACTGGATAACATAATTTAACAGTGTACAGTGTTCTCAAATTCTTAAATTATTCATTACCATATATACAAAAATTATACATACAAATCCAGAGAAGATACACTGAGGCAAAATTAATAAATTAGAAGACATTTATGGAAGAAAATAGTCCAGCCAATAGATTTGTACATTACTAGGGCTATATAAAATAAATAGGGAACAGAAGTGGAAAAGACTGAGGTAAAAGTTTCCTGGGATGTATTCTGCTAAGGAATGTAGGGTAAAATTTTGCTTTTAGACTTATTACATGTTTCTATAATGGTTTTAGCATCACAGATTTTTTGAAAAAGGATTAGAAAAATATTTCATTTTCTTTATTTGCAGTACAGTACTCTTCTCCTTTTGTGTTTTTTCTATTTATAAAATTGTTCCTGTATGAACAGGTTTTAAATGTAAATGCTTTGATTGCAAGTGTCTCCCCCTTCTCTCCACCCTTTCCCCCCAAAATCGGAAAAAGTCCCACCTGCTGAGGAAAAAACAAACAAATCTAAATTAAAGTAGACTGAGAAGGGGGAAAGGAAGATGGAGGGGGGCAGGAAACCATGACATATTTTATTAATGACATACCTCTTTAATGAGACTCATAAAGCGGGTCCCAAAGCGCCATGGTTTGTGCCGATTACACTGTAATGAACTGACAGTCATCTGTGGGAACTGCTGGACAGCCACTGACACCACATGAACTGCATCATACATTAAAGCTGCATCCGTCTGAAATTAGAATGAAATCAGTGCAGTGAACACAAAAGTAAAAAGTCCATGACAGGGGGAAAAAAAGAGAGAGAGAAAAAAATCTGTCCCACTGTTTAATGTACAGAGAAATCAATACGACTGCCTGTGCAGCACTGTCAAATGAAACATGGTTACCAAGTTTCCCCATTCAGAAATGTCAAGCTCATCAGTTTTAGCTTTCCTTTTTAAATCCTGATAAAAGAGCCCAATTACATCCTATCCAGGATCACTGCAGTGTTTTGACAACTAAGATGACTTGTTTGTAATATTTAAAAAAGCAGTACCTTGAGGGGCTATATAAATCACACTGTGCATGTATAAGTCAATGAGCAATTTATTCTCCTCAGTGATGAGAAAAATGAAAGATCATCAAAGGCCTGACCTAAGAAGGAATGTACACAGGCAGTAAAAATATTAATATTTTTCCATTTTAGAATGACTGAGAAGACACAATCCTGAAGGTACTGAGCGTATTTACTAATCACTTTTTTCAGAAATCCGTTTAATCCCTGGGGTTGACTTGCCCAATTTTCATCATAAATGAGAGGCAATTCAGATTTGCATTAAAACTCATATTTATTCTAATGCTATCATGTTTGTCTCCAAATAAATAGCCTGTGTAGGCCCAGTAAATTCTAATCAGCATGGTACTAACAATAATATTAAGCTAGTCTATCAACCGATACCATACGCTGTTCAGACACAAATATATCTATCCCATTTTGTTTTATAAACAGTGGCAAGCGTTGCTACCAAAACTTGAGAAGAGGACTTCATACTCAGCCAGTGGAAATGAACTCTGCCATCTGCTCACCATACCTTAGAGAAAAAGGACCTATTTCTCTTTCTCATTCATATAATTAGTGAGCTGTGAAATGAGTTCTTTAATGGATAGGAAACCTGGAGATTATTGTACTTGTCACAATACAATACAACGTAATACAAAATGAGTTAATATACCACCTTTCATGCAAATGCATACCACAGCACTTAACAATATACAAAAGTGCTATGCCATTATAGACCATAAGCCACATTATATTTAAATAGGTCTCCTGAGGTGACATTTCAAAATTCAAATGGGAATAAATCCCAATTTTAAAATAGTACAATGCCTTCATATAATTCAAACAGCAGCTCAGCTTGTGCTGAGACTACAACTCATACAAAAAATACACAGATCCTAAATTGTTCTCCACCTAAGAACTCATTAAAATATTTTTAAGGCCAAACAGATGTCTGAGAAGCAGCCAGTGTAACTCCAAAAGGCTGGCATAATATGCCAAGTCTGCTTGCTCTAAGTTAAAATCCTGGTGACCACATCTTGCTTATGGTGGGGCTCCTCAATATTTTGTCAAGGAAATCGTAAAATCATGTGCTACTAAACTTTGCACGGGCATAGGTTTCAAATATGTGCACAACAGTCTTCTTGCAAGCCTGTATTTTCACTGTCCGATTTCTAATTATATTCCTCTAACTAATGAAAGGACATGCTAATCTCTCTCTCTCTCACACACACACACACACGCACACGCACACGCACGCACACACACACCCTGTAGCAATTAGTAGTCAAAATGCTTTCCATAGTGACCATCACAAATTTTAGCAAAAGCAGAAGTAAAAACATTATTGAAAGGGTGGGACAGCAAACTTCAAAAAGTAGGTTATACTAACCAAGCTTCTTTCATATTAAATTTGTCCCACCTCATCCATGAATAAATATGTCTGGAAGAGGACAATACAAAGGCTACCTTCTCCTGAAGAACAGGGGAGACAATGGTAAGAAAAAGAAGCCAAAGCCAGAAGAGTAAGGTAAATGAGAAAGACAATTATGACTAGTGACTCTGTGAAGAGGATGTGGCAGGAAAAGAGCTCTGTGTGAATGGCAGAAAAGCCAGAGATAAGTGTGAACGTTTGGATTACAGTGCAGGACTTTATAGGTGGGAGTATTTAGAAGACTGAAAATCAGTCACAGCTGGATTAAGGCCCCTGGGGTGCAAGAGCTACCTACTCTTGTGCCCCCCCCCACCATGGTGGCACCACAGCTAAGAGTGGGCAGTGCTTGGGGACAGTGAGGCCTGCAACCGCGGAGCTGGCAATCAAAACTGGGGATGGGGGGCAACTGGTGTTGGTGGGGCTAGGGTCTTGGGGCCAGAGGCCACAGTCTGTGACGCTCCTGCCCTGCCCTTGTACTAGCTGGTCTGCCCCAAAAGGTCTAAGCCACCCCAGGAGTGGGGCCAGCTGGTACTGGAGAGCTGTCTGGCCATGGGGACTCTGACACAGCGACCGAACAGTACTTCGGGTCCTGGAGCACTGCCACCAGAGGCCTCACCACATGCCAGCTGGTGCTGCCCACAGAGTGCAGCTGCAATGCAGCAGTGCTCCCCTCCCCCCTGCCCTAAACAGCAAACCTAGTCAGGGTGGTGAGCAGGAGCTCTGCAGACTGTGGCCTCAAGGAAGTTGAGTCATTTTACAGTCCTTAAAACATGTGTTGTGGTTTGTTGCTGCCGACGTCAACATAGTGGGCTATCTCTAAAATGACAACAAAATTCCACTGTAGCACTCACTAATTCCATGTCAGGTATTATCTTAAATGAAAAGTGTGTTCACTTAAATAAGATTTTAACTCCACTGAAAACAAGCTTTCACCCAGTTCATGACAATAGATTAACGTTTCTGAAATGCTGTATTAAATGCTTGTGCCTTCATGATATATGGAGAAGGGCTGAAGAAATATTGCTGGTTTCCAACATTTTTTGTCTGTTTGTATTGTACAGTCCAGCCTGAAAGACTTTGAAAACCAAAGAACTGATAACCTCACTCAACAACCAAAAGTGAGAGGTTTTGAGATTTTTAGTCAAATTGCTTAAATGCTAACCACTGCCTAATTCATATTGTGGAGAAAAGAAGTTTGTGAAATATTGGTAAACTTAATGTGTAAGAACTATGTTTGGGGGATTTGAGGGTGTGTGTGTGTGTGTGTGTAAATGTCCTTTCAAGTTTTTACAGGGAAATGATTTTTCATGCACTGGAGCATAGAGAATGAGCAATTTCCATCCCCAGCAAAAATCCTGTTTGTAAGTGTGAAAATCTATGCCTGGTTTTAGTTTTGAAGTTCCCCTTTCTCTGGTTAAATCCTTTATAAGTATTAAGTCATCATCTTCATCCTCACAACACAAAATGAGTCTATATGTTAGCAAATGTATACCTGCATTTGTTTGCAAGGTAAGCATAACAAAAACTGCCAGAGAAATTTAGCACAGAAAGTCAAAGAAAACTGTCCACTGAATAGTTTAACTACAATTCTTCAAAATGTCCCAACATGTAAAAATTAGTCCATAAAGCATGGTCAAAGTGCTAATTTAATAATTAATAATGAAGTGCTAATAATTTCACTTTTCTTGGAATGGTTACTAAACTCAAAAGACAGCTTAATTAGAGGAAGGCACACATTTTTTCTTAGCTCTACAAACAGACTTTCCTTATAGAGACTTATTTTCAGTGTATTGCACTGCTCAGGGCACCATAGTGATATTTACATTTATAGACTGCAATTCCTTATTGAATTCCCATCATGCTGCCCAGTCTGACAGTAAAAGAATTTTCCCATGTTAATCATCTATCCCTTTTCCTAAACCTTGCCCCATACTCCAAAAATTTAATATAAATTATAAAAGTATTAATTAAAATATTTAGAATAAATGGAAAACCACATAACTAAACAAAATCACATCACTTTCCTCTTTCTTTTTACATATTATGTGTAATTTCCTACTCTCCAGGGTTACTTTCGTTTATCAAGTTTTCATAGGTCTACTACAACAAATGTGTTACAACAAACTCCAGAAATGAGCCCAATGTGTGAGCAAAAGGAGAAGAATAAACCTCTATAAATAAAATTAAAGTATCTCCTTTTTCCTTTTAGGACTGGCTTTGTCATAGAAGCTGAGTGCTTCCCCTCTCCTAAATAAATCAAAACCAAGTATTTGAACATAAATACATAAGGAAAATCTGACAACACTGAGCAGTCATGAAAGTGCAAGACCTACAATAGAAGGGCCTTCGTTATTAAAGCTGCCTGTTACTTTTCTTGAAAGCTGACCTGTTTGATCAGAAAACTACATAAAGCTGTCATTTAAAAATATAGGATCTGAACTACATGGAACTGTCATAAAGAACAGAGGTGTATAGGAAACAAACCAATATTTTATTTACAACTGTCTATACTTGCTTGGGTATAGCAGCAAATTCTGCCTGCCCAGAAAATTAAATTTCAAGGATCATTATGACTGCTCTGCGAGGCAAAACACCCATAATTCTAGCTTAACCTGTTACCATAATGGGAGTTCCTGGATAGCTAGGAGAAAATGGTTACTTAGTTGTGCAGTAACTATTCTTCAAGATATGTTGTGCACATATACACTCAACAGTAGTTGTGTATGCACCCAGTGCAATTGAGTCAGAGACTTTTTGCCAGAAATATCAGCAGGTGCTCCATGGGCCTCCACCTCTGCGCACAGAGCCAAGGGCATGTGATGGTAACAATAATGCTAGTCACCCCACTTTTGAGCATTACATTGACAATCATCATTTGTATTTGTGTGCCTGTATAGACCAATTTAGACAGAAAAACATTTACCTTACTGAACACAGAATCGTTTACCTAGTTGTTTCAGTGCCTGGAACTGCACTTTCAGGTGCTAAGAGCAATTCTTCTCAAAGCCTGGAAACATACCCTTAGGGTATGGTGTCATGCAATACAATCAGATGTCAATTGCTTGAAGGTACAATCAGAAATATTGATTTTGCATAGATGTTGTTTCAGGGTGTCTTTGAAACATTTTGCATGCCCTCCATGCTTACGATTCCTGAAGCTTAATTCAGAATATAAGATTCATTTTGATAAGTAGGTGTTAGGCATATATGGCCAAGTCCATCTGAGTTGTGCACAAGCCAAATGAACTTCATTATTTACTGAACCAGCTTTTTTCAGAACTTTTAGGTTGGAAACTCAGTCCTGCCATTTGATGCCTGACAATCATAATCAGTGTTATAAATGGAAATTGATTGTTGACTTTGTTAGCATGAAGCCAACACCATTATAAGGTTTGATTTTTGTCAGTAGAAAGATTACATGTTGCTTCCAAATTCATGCTGGAGGTGACCATATGTGGTGCTGGCTTTCTCAATTTTTGTAGCCCTGTAGTGGTCAGTTGTCATCATTCAATATGTCCCTAAGATAAACTGTTTAATGGCTTGGAGTGTGGTGTTTCATAGCTTACTGACAGGTCTTAGTAAGGTTGTTGAGAAAATGGATGGTGCATAACCTCATTTTTATTTCGTTTATGGTGAGGCGAAAGTTATGAACCACCTCAGCAAAGCTGTTTGTAAGATCTTGTAGTGCTGTTTCAGAGTGCACCGTCATCAGTGTAGAGCTGTTCTACAATCAACGCATCCATTAGCTTAATATTCACACACAGCTGGGAAGTATTGAAGAGTTTACTGCTGTGTAAAACTGCATTGCCATGTCATTTTGTTGGTTCTTCTTCTACAAGAAAAGTACATCTATCCCTCTCTTCAGTCAGTTGACCCTCTTTAGAAAGTTTCATCTTCCTCAATGCCACAGTGACTATTGAACATCTTTCAAGTTATTGAGTAACTAGAGCAGTTCACCTGACAAGACAATCCATTTGGATGGACAGTCAAGGAATGTATCAACATTCTGTTTTGCAACACTGAAACAAAAGGAAATTTTTTGAGACTTGTTTGAATTTTCACTTTGGGATGGGATACCCTCCAGGTGAGGTAAGTTAGTCAAGATATTTGGCATTAGGGACTTTTAGAGCACATTTACTAGGCCCCTCCTTAAATTGCAGTCAGCTTTATTGTGCCTGAATAGAGCAGCTGAGTTAATTCACATGCTGCCAGATTACGCAGTCATCCTATATCAAAGCAGTTACCAAATTCTTGACCCACTTGCATTTGGTTCACAACTATGACGTCCAGTCGTGTCCATCACCTGACACTTTTGCCATTCTCTCACTTTTAGCATTTGTTGGATTTTCAAAAGCTGCACAAGAACTCATTTAAGGTGAATGAGCACTTCCACACCAACTCTCACACACCCTCAGACAAAAAGACTGCTTTCAGTGACAAGATAAATTGAGATAACTGAAGGATTTTCTGGTTGAAAGTTTATTTTCAGTGACCATCTGTTAGACCAGTTAGCTAACTGCCCAGACCAATGACCCTGCTCCTCCCAGACCTGTTATTCAGAGTAAGTCCAAGCAGAACTTCATGGCTACTATAGCAGCCTAGAGAGCAGAGACCATGACCATACTTCACCCTACTAGGAAATCTACTATACACAGTCACCCTGTTTTCACCATCCCACCATGTGGAGGAGAGGTTGGATTTTTACGGGAGGCTGTCTTCTATTCTTGGGCACACAACCAAGGACTTATAAGAGGTGTCACCAGTGCCTCCCTTGCCACTCTTTCACAACTCTAATGAATAGCCAGCATGTGTGTGTATGTGTATATATATATATAGAGAGAGAGAGATCTTTGCTGGATCATAACAAGCTTGACAAAATCGAAAATCCAGTGGGATATATGCTGAGCTATATCACATTGTATTTTCATCCTTTCCAGCACGGGGTACAAAAAATCTTGGAGATGATCTGTAAGACTTTTTGCATTCTAAGTTGAAAGGCATTGCTCTAAGAACATCAAAAGAATGAATTTTTGCTATTTCCTAGTCAGAGTTGGCACTTTGGGAAAATAAACACTGGGAGATGTACAGTCTGGATGTGATGGAATGCCAGGATCAACCTCAACATAAGATGCAGCCCAAAACAGAGCATCCCTTTCTGGAATATTGTGAAAGGAAAGTCAGATGAAAGAGCTTGAATCTGATACCCCTTATGGAAGAAAACTGTTACCAAAAAACTGCATTTTGATATTTGATATTGATAGCAGCAGCTTCTTTACAGTTGTTAATGGTTCAATGGGGAACCCAGGAAACATGACACTACCTCAGTTGGATCCCATTACGGTACTGGATTAGATACAGGAAGGTAAAAATAACTAAATCATTTTTATATCCCTTGGCAAATAGGTTTAAGATAGAAAATCCGTCTATTGAAGGTATAATGCTGAGACAGCTGTTAAGTAGAATCTCACTGCACTGATGGAGCAGTCAGATTTCAGATGTAGCAGGTAATTCAGTACAAGTCAGATGTGTGTGACTCAGTCGTGACTGTTGAGATTCAGCCCAAAGCAAAAATCTCTTCCATTTCTCTGTACAAGTGGCTGTCCTGAACCAGATGACCTCTCCCGAACCTCCTGAAAGCTGATTTTTTCATTCCTTATCCAGAGATCATCCAGATGTTGGAGAGACTGCCAACTGTAGTGCTGTGGTTTGCACTGGTTTTGAGAAAAGACATTTAAAGCCACAGGGAGGTCATGTTGAGAGCTAATGCAGATCTGTGTACCAGTACTGGCTAAGTCATACAGATGCTATGAGAATTAAGGTTGCCAAGTTACATTTCTGTTTTCTGAGTACCTTCAGAATTAGAGGAGCTGGAGGGAATGAAGAACAGATGACTCTACTATGGAAGAAGAAAAGCATCTGTTATGCCACCTGTGCTGTGACTTTCCCTGGAGATGGCCCTACATTTGTTGTTCAGATTGCTTGCACAGAGGTCTATTGCCAGTTATCACCAGTCCCAGCAAATGCTTTGGAGGATTCTTTCTTCAGAAAGCACTCATGGTGGTCCATGAATGGTCTGCTGATAGAGTCTGCTATGGTATTTCTCACATCTGGAATTTGAAGTGTCTTTGGTGAGTATTGTTCTTTATGCAGACTTTCTACAAGACTGCAAGATCAAGACAGAAAAAAAAGTTTCAAAGACTTCTTTTCTCCTCCTTTGTCTCAGATCCTTGGAAGGAATCTAAACCAGTGGTTCCCAACCTTTTTGGGTTAAGGGTCACAATTAATTTTTACAACTTTGAAGGGCCACCAGTCCATCAACTCATTAAAATATATGTATATATTGATCTATGCCCCATTCAGGACTACAAATCACTATGTACTTAAAGTAAACATTTTGCAGCTCTTGTGCTCATTTTTACTTTCACTATTTTACACCTGCTAATTATGCAACATATGCTAATAGCAGGCCAAACCAGAAGGCAGTGATTTTTAAAGTCCTGGCACTCTTCAAGTGTGGTGAGTTCTGGCTACTCTGCCAACAGCCAGATGGAAGTAGATCAGTGAGAAGGCTGCCTCCCATCTCCCTGGCTATAGCAGGGAAACCATATGTGTCTTGTATCCCTGTGCCTGCCACCTGGGTCCCTAAGCAGTGGTTCCCTTCTGAAGCCAGAGGTGCTGAAGATTAGTGCTCCCCTCATTCTGACTCCAGCAGAGACCCAGTACCTAGGGATCCAGGCAGGGCACTATGTTTTCTGCTGGAGCTGAGGGAGTATAGTGCTGTTCCTTCCCTCCCTCTGGCTCCAGCAGGGACCCTAGGGATGCCTAGGGACTCAGGTGGAGTACTTTGCTGTGCTACCAGCTACACCTAAGGAAAGGGGAATGCTGCTCTTCTGTCCCCTGGGGTGCAGCAAGGAGCCTGCACTGGTCTCGTAGGCCCACACCAAGGCACTTTGGCTGAGTCCTTAGGTAGTGGCTCTCTTCTGAGTGGAGGAGAGCCGGGAAAGACCTCCTCGGCCACAGGCTGGGAACCACTGCTCTAAATACTGTATTAATTTACTGCAAAATGTTATTGTAAAAATTGTAAACTACAATATTTTCTCAATTCAGAAATCTCTCCCTCTTAAAGGCACTATGAGAGATATAAAACTCCTTAAATTTATTTATTTTTATTTGTGGCTATTATATTATACAGTTAATGACACTGTTTATGCTCTCAGTTACCCCAGAATTATACCTAAATAACTCCAGTGAAGTCACTGGAACTAAAGTTGACACTGATGTAAATGAGAGCAGAACCTAGACTTTGTTTTTTTCCTCTATCAACATATGCAAAACTAATAAAAAGTGATTACTGATTACAGTTAAATAAAATATAAGCTTACATAAATAACCTTTATGACACAATCATACATACTATCACTTTTTTTTACAAAGTTTGTACCTTCATTATAGAAACACTATACAAAATCATTTACTCTCAGTAATTATGGGTGCAAGTCACCAAATGACATTACCCTAGCAGACCCATAGGCTACATGAATGGCAACCGCTCTTTATTTTACAAATGCAATTCAGGATTTTGGATTAATCAGATATTAAAATATTGGATTTTAAATTTAATCAGAGACCAAAATATGAGCCTTGTAATAAAGGATCATAAAGCTATTGAAAATGAATGTCTTATTTATATTGCAAAAGTACCCTATCACATGAAACATTTGTGCATATATGGGATTACTGGAGAGAGGTGTGTAAATTTTTTTGTCAATATCTCATGGGAATAGTTAAAGATCAACTGCTAAGTGGGAAAAAGAAATGTTTGCTTTTTCTCTTTACTGTTCCTTTATGCTGTATAAAGACAGCCTCAAGCTTCCTTTCAACCTTATTTTTATTGTAACATTTTACAGCAAAGCTTCAGAAATAAAACATAAAATTCAGCAAGAGGTTTTTCTTTCCGACAGTTAAGCAGCCTCAAAACTGCATTTAAGCAAGTAGAAAAAGAAATGAAAGATGTTATAAACTTTTCACATTTCTTAGATCATAGTTCCTGAAGAGCCCATTATTATCACCTACTGTGACCTCCTGGATAGCAGAAGCCACAGAACCAAGGGGCAGCCGTGTTAGTCTAGTTCAGCAAAAGAAACAAGGAGTCCTGTGGCACTTAAAGACTAACAGATTATTTATCGCATGAGTTTTTGTGTGAGAAAATCCCACTTCATCAGATGCTGACGAAGTGGGATTTTCTCTCACAAAAGGTCATATGATAAAAAAAATTGTTAGTCTTTAAGTGCCACAGGACTCCTTGTTTCTTTTGCAGAAGCAATACAGTTTGTCTTAGAAATTCCAACTTTGTGGCCAATAATTTGAAATTTCAGGACTCCTGTTTCCCTCTCTTTGCTAGCTGACTTTTACATGACCCGTAGAATGATGTCATACAAAGCCTTTTATTGAGCTACAATTCTCAATCTCCTGCCAACCTCACAAAATGAGAAGGAAGGGATACTAATTCTTAGAGTGCCCTGCAAACAAGAGGAGTGAATCTCTCTCTTTTCCTGCAAAGCTTTTCTACACTCTCTCTAAACCAGTGGATTTCAGCTAGTATGCCATGAGAACTGTCCAAGTATTCTGTGAAATGTTGTACAAACATAATGAAAATCAAAGTAAAACAAACTTTGGTTCATCTTAACCCACCAACATTTTATGCAACGAAAATTACAACTCATAAAACCCCTGAAAATTAATCATCAAATTAAAAGCAAGGTATCAGTCTTTCGATTCTGAAACATGAACATTCTAAATGCAGGTGGCCAAAAGGGAAAATTCAGATGATATGTATATTTTTTCTGGTGGATTTGAAACATTAAAGCATTTGATCGTTCTTTAGCTTGTTGTATGCAGTATGTTGCAAACCTTTCTAGTAAGACCATAACCTTAGTAAATGCAGTTAAATGTGATGTGTATGAGCAATCAATTCAACTGAAAAAAGTGGGTGTGCCATGGACTTGTTTGTCTCATTGAAGTGTGCCGTGTTACTGAAAAGATTGGGAATCACTGCTCTAAACCCTTCTACACCAATATACACATATTTCCATTTCTGGTTTTTATGGCCGTTAGGATATAGAGCAGGCTCAGTTTTAATAAGCATGGAATTAAACTCCAAAGTTTTTCAAACATGCAGAATTGCTCCTTGAACCTATTTACATAGAGGCTATATATTCTATCTCAGAGTTCTAAAAGTGGGATATTAATAAATTGCACTTCACATATATGATATAGGTGGATTCTGAAACTGTAAGATGGAATTTTCCTGCTTCACTTAAGTTCATATTAAAAAAGTAGTTTGTTCTATTATTATGTCAATGGTAGGAGTTTAACATTGTCTCAGCAGCTCTCTTAATCCCGCCCAGTACCAATTTGCTCACTGAGTACTCTGTGAAACACTGTCATTATCACACAGTTTGATGTTTTATTTCATACATGTGAGTAACAGGGTTGGTGGAGTAAAGCAATATTAGGAATTTATAATTCCAGTTTATTTACTTATTTAAAAGAGCTAACTTGATCCTTCCTATTGCTACTGTGATGGCCTGAATCTTGGATGATTATATTTCCATGTATTTTTGCTCTTCATGCTATATTTGGATACTTATCGCATCCATACCATCCTTCAAACTGTTAAAGATTTATCCATTATTAGCCATTATACAGTGCACAGAAGAGCCATTCTTATCAATGGTGACAAAATAAAACAACATACAGTAAGTTATTTACATGAATGTATAGAATATGACAAAATAAAACCCATGAGGAATAAAATCCACTAGCCACTTTGTTTTTAGGAGATCATATCATTCGCTTTAGTATGATTTCTGAATGAATGTTTTATAAACCTTATTCATGATAGTCATTTCTCCCTAAAGATGTTTAAACTGTATTACATTTAAAAATCTTTAGCAATTATTAGCTGAACCACAAGACAAGATTACCTGCAGAGGAGATTTCAGTTAGATGAGGCCTGACAGATTTAGCAATATGCAAGCATTCTACAGAACCAATATACTACTTCTGCTCCCAGAATGCTCTCCTATTTAAGGCAATTATAACCAGTGAATAAAATTAAGAAGAAATGGCTTGATAAACCAGTTCCCCCTTCCTTGAGTAATAAAGTCTATTGCCCCTGAAATCATTTCACTTAATTCTCACTTGCTCACATCTCACACCCCATTTTGCTGAGTGAGATTTACTAAATCTCAGTTTGAGATTAAATTTTACTGTTTTATGAACTGTTAAATTGCGTTGTATGCTTATTAAAGCTGGTGTTCTTTCCTTTCTTGACACATTCCCAACTCTACCCTAGGGTACAATTAAACAGTAGAGATTTTGTTTTCACCACTGGAGTGCATTCCAACTGGGAACAAAATCTGTATATCTGCAAGCTGTCAAACTATAAACAATGTGCACTTAATTTTTTAAATATGACTGAACTTGCATTCATAAACTATTTTTAAAATAGGATAATATCTCATATGAATAACCATCATCACATCAAGGGGTATCTGTTTAGATTTTTTTTAAGTATCGTTACCCAGTGAATTTTAAGCAATGTATTTATTTATCAAAATTATATTCATGCAATTTAAATAAAGGAATTATTTAAACTACAACAGAGATGAACATTTTAACATCAAAGAAAAAAATATTTTTCATTAGAGCAGAAATTGCAACAACAAAATTTTGGGCTTTGTTTTGTTTTATTTTAATTTAAATTAAATCAATCTGTTGGACTAATTTTTTTGCAGTTTAGCGTCATTTTGTATTTTACTTAAATGGAGGAAAAAGTTTTCTTCTCCTGCCTGGTTGCACAGAGTAGTTCATTTCACACTCTCTAAGAGCAGGGCTCTGGAAGAGAAGCAAGAAACTGTCATATCCATGGATGGTGGAGGTGGGAGGATTATGTTCCATAATTAGGGGCAAAAAAACTACACAAACTAAAACACTTCTTATAATGGTCATCATAGGGAGACCACATTTCTGGGCATTAATCTGACTCAAAAATAATAATAAAAACATATATGCAACTCTTTACATATGACCATGTTTTACTATCAATTATTATTGACATTATATTTCCTAGGACTCCCAGTCATGGACCAGAACCCCACAGTATGAGGTGTTATACATTTATGACGCAAGATAAATGAGCATATTCTTAATATAACTAAGCTTCTCAGAAAATAATTTCTATTCTTCAGGCAACATGAAATTCTGTTTATAGGTCTGGGAATCTCCAAATGTCTGAAAATGCATTAGGCAGGTGCCCACCAACCACAGTGTGAGTTAACATGGAGGAAGTAAGAAATCTTGAAGTAACTGAACTTTTGCCAGCACTTGATACAGATTTTATGGGTAGAAATTTAAGTACATGTTTAACTGTGCTAAGCATGGTAAAACTGCAGGCTCACCTATGATACAAGACTTGGATTTCATTTTGTCAAATTAAATGCTAACAATTAGCATTTTCTGGATACACCCCGGGGTATCCAGGAAAGTTTTTGAGTTCTATTTGGTGGTCAAGGACACAATGTCATTCAATATTCCTGCTGAAACAAAGGCCCGAATAGGATGCACACAGACATGAGCAAGAGCCATCAGGAAGAAGGCTCTGAGTATGTTTTGATATTATGTTTATGCAGTCAAATTATACACCTGTTTTAATTTCTACATTGTTTAGACATCACTTTGTCCCAGTTGGAATCAGAATCAATCAATCTTATTCTTTATCTGAGTGTGTTTGCTATTTTCGTTTCAGATTTCTCTGATTGGTTTACTTGAGTCTGTTTGTATTTGTGATCGAATTTTCATTTTGAACTAACAGGAGTTCACTTATTTTGAAACCAGTCATTTACTAAATCCTAGTCAGGTTATCTGCCCTTACAGTCTGAAAGTGTTGACTGAGGTTTCTGTCTCTCCAGATACCAGCAAAAAGGCTGGTAGATCAATCAGTCCTTCTTCAAGCTATAGTCACACCTGAGTTATAGGTTTCACAGCACCATTCCTCTTTTTATAACTTGATTCTTCAGTATTAAATTCCAGGCTTCTTGGATATAAAATGGGCGTTCAACTCAAATTATGAAACTAACATGTTGGTGATGAGTTCTGGTTTAGTCATTCATATTTTTAATAACGGAATATGGATAAAAAAATATAATCCTAGTAAGAACATCAGACATATTTCACATATATTTTGTATGTGAAAAGGAGTGATTTTTACTGTGTACTTTTAGGATTTGGTATCCAAATTATCTGCTCTCCATTGACTTCAACAGTTACTTCAGTGGAAAATTTCATCTTCTTGCTTTCTCATAAGTATGTACTAACTGATGATATAAGATTGCACACTAGTATAATCATCAGCTATTATCTGGTGCACTTTTGCCACTACAATCCTTTGTTAAAATGGTTGGCTGTACTGAACACAAAATAAAGGAGAGAACAAAACCAAATATCTTATTTTTTAAAGGTATATTTCCTTTTACAAACTTAAAATTCTTTTTCTCCTTGTTTACTATTTCTGGCAAACAAAGAAAATAGATTTCATTGTACTAAGTGTGGTTATACAGAACTTAATCTTATAAATAACTTTGCCTGCAAGCAGCTTTTTCTCTATAAAGAACTTCAATTGACTTCACAAGGACTCATTGTGCAAGTAATGCTACCAGTGTGCATAAGAATTTGCAGAGCTGAGCCCACAGCACGTTCTCAGATATTTTATGTATGAGACAGAGACATTAAATGATGCAGATTTTTATGTTTCCTTGGAAACATGTACTTTTCAGGTGGAAAAGTACCTTTAAGTGCTGGTCTCAGCCTCAGTACTCACCTTGTAAAAAGTGGCATCTATTAGCATATTTTCTTAATGGATACAATTTTGGAATCTTTTATATATTTAATGTTCTTGTGGAAAAAAATGAGTCACCGCAGGTGACCGGTTTGTATTTTATGTTGGTAGTCTGTTTAATATTATTTTGTCTTATGGTCTCTCCCTCTCTCTCTCTTTCTCTGTCTCCTCCCCACCCTTCCCCTGCTCCTTCATAATCAATACTGTTGTGGCCAGTAATTCTGTCAGCTTCAAATCCAGCCACTAGCTCTATAATACATGGCCTATCCATTGGTAGAATGCATCCATATTCAAAAGCTGCTGCACAACCAGAGCCATTCTGTGAATGTATCAACTGTATCCATGAACAGCTATGGAACTAGTATGTTTGACACACACAATAAGTGGCCGTGTATTCCAGGCACCAGAAAATACCTACGCCATCAACTCTATAAACAAGGAGTCCTGAGGCACTTTTTTTTTTGTTAGTCTTTAAAAGTGCCCCAGGACTCCTTGTTTGTTTCGCTGAATTACAGTAAACACAACTACCCCTTTAAAACTATCAGCTATGACTGTGATTGTTCGTTAATGTAGAAGTTCAGTTACAGACACTCAAAGACATTAGCAAATGCATTTCCAAGTACAAGTGAAAACAGGATATGCTTGCTAGTGAAAACTGCATGCAGGATGAAATTTCTACCCTTTTTATTTGATTGTATTATGCAAATCTGTCTTAAGCTAATACACAATTTCAGTGGTTTTAAAAACCTTTATACATGTAGTTGTGAAACCCAATATAAATATTTATGTGATTAACAGATTTTGAAATGCATAGGCTAAATGACTTTGACCCCTAACAATGATTTGCCCTGTGCTGCCTTCAGCAAGCTGCCTTTATAACCCTTGTTTTACAGAGAAACTAATTACACCACATTCAGTATCTTACACAAAAGATGTGATTAACAATGTACAGTCCACACAAATTCATATTTAGAGGTATTTACAAACTCTCCAGCACTTTAAAACCAACCCAAGTCAATATAACAGTGTGTATTTCTATCCAAATAATTTATTAACCTTTTGTGTGGGTCAGGTTAGAATTCATGCTTAATCTATCTATTCAGCCCTATCTTAAATAAACAAAGAGAACCACCTTTCTTCTGGTCCTTTTGCTTTCAATGAGGACAACTTACTTTAAAAATAAATGCTAGCCTGGGCTTTAAAAATTTGAGAAACGAATCATTTGGTCTTCAATCTTATCTGCTGTTAGTTTCTTTCATTTATTTTCTACTTATTCTTATATAATTCTTAGTTTAATTTTGTTTCTCATTTTCTGCTCCAGGGAAATCTCTCTTTTCTAGTTAGTTTCTTACGTTGACTAAGATGAATATACATGGGCGAGCTATTTTGGTCACAAATAATACTACACGCCAGAGCTGTTACTAGGTATTTTGGCACCCGGGGCAAGCAGCACTAAATGCGGCCCCTCAAATCAACTTTGTAATTCATTTTGCAAAATTAATACAAGAAGTAATTAAGACAAAATATAACCTTATAAGTTATATGCTTAATTCACTTTATACAAATGTGCAACATTAAATGTAATGTATTAAATGAACAAAAATGCAACTTGTACAAAAACAAAATAATCATGAGCACCCATCAAACTGCAATATAGTACTATTACTTTGTGCCCTTATGTAATGCACCTCATAGGTTTTCCTGTACATAATTTAAAGCCTATAAAGAGTTCTCCAAAAAGGCAGTGCCTTATATTAATAGGTCTAGAATAATTAAATAAAATTTTTCTAAGTCTTTAAAAGTGCCACAAGATTTTTTGTTTGTTTTATTGTTTCCAGTAGCACCCATGATGTTCTAGGCATCATACACTCTTAAAGGAAGGCCTGGTCCCTGCCGCAATGAACGTGCAATCTAAGTGTTCAGTGGCTTTGGAAATGAAGGGTGCTCTGCACTTTGTAAGTGTAAGTGGGGGAAATGGACCCGCTATTTTGGGGAACTTTCCAGGCTTGTATACCACCCCAGTGAAGGTGGGTAGCAAAAGCATCTGAGCCCCTGCTCCCACTTCCTTTACCCAGAGGCCTGCCTGACCTCAAAGGCTCCCCTCACAATCTCCTGTGTGGAGAAGTCCCTGTAATCCTGATAAGGCTGGGCCCCAGAATTTCTGGGGGCTCAACCCCCAATCTTATCATGGCCTTTCAGGACAGGGCTATGGTGTCCCCACTTCGGGGTGCTGACTGCACTGACCACTCTTCTGGCCCATCAGTCACCATATACAGTTCAAATAATACAATTTATTTAAGCACACAGAAATAAAGAATAACCTAATAAGAAAATAGAGTAAAGTTGAAAAAGGTGAAACATAAACCCCCAGTGCAACCCCCTGGCATGGGGGCACTACACACAGAGTGTCTGGGGCCTGAGGAACAGTCTCACAGTCTGTTCTCCACGTTGCAAGCCCTCTGTCCAGGCCTGGCTGCGACTGGATGATCCAAGGGGCCAGATGCAGACTCTGGCTGTGAGCACACGTCCCTGAGCTCCAGGGGCAGAGCCCTTCTCTCCAGCATCAGCCCCCATTCACTGCTCCCCAGCTGCTCACCACACCCAGCTACAGATGCTGCAACTCAGGCTCCTAGCTGCTCCTCTGGTTCACTGTGGCTCTCTGGGGTGCTCCTCGGCCCCCTTTGGTTCTCCTGCTGTGGGTCTGCACAGATCAGATCAGCACCTTGCGCTCCTTCTCTGGTTTCCTGCACCCAGCTTCAGACAACTCTGGCTCTGCTCTGCTCTGCTCAGCCTTGCTTGGCTCTCTGCTGCTCCAGCTGCCGTTGGTCTGCTCTGCACAAATCAGTTCAGCCTTGCCCCCTTTTCTGGGTTCTCTGGCTGCTTAGCGCTTCCTCCTTAGCTCGGCCCCACACAATCTCTGGCTTGCCCAGGAATGTCCAGCCTGCAGTTTCAGCTCAGGGGCGGGGGAGCACTCTCCCGGCTCCCTCATTGGCCTGTCCAGCCAGTCAATCAAGCCATCCTGGAACACTGGCTTCTCCCACTGGCCCTGGGGCTGTCTGTTTCAGAGTCCTGCTTCCAGGCTGGAGTGGCCAAGCAAAAGGTCCATTCAGTTTCAGTAAGGGGCTACCAGTCCCCTTATATAAGGTTGGTCAGCATAGTGCAAACTCAAAGCATAATGAATGAATATGTGCAACAAGGTCAAAGAATGAGATAGATTTAGTACAGTTGCATGATAATATCAGGCAAATCAGACCCACTACATAATTACTGTAAAATGCACCAGGTTATTTCACCCATTATTTCTGTACATGCCTGTAACTCATCTACCACTGTTGCTAGGATTTAAATCTGGAGATATCAGTAATTTAAACCATGGAACTAGATTATTTTTTTCTGTGAACTTTTTCACACAAAAGGCAGTCTACCTGTTTTAAAACAACAACAAAAACCACCCAAAACTGAAAAAAAGCACAGCCTGAGAAAGGAGTGCTAATTTTAACCTTTGGAGAAGCAGTAATTGGGAGTGAAATGTTACTTTCTTAAAATATTCATGTCAATTACATTGTTTAAAGTCATTGTTACTATTTGCAGTTCCTGGACCCTTTTTGCTCCCAGCAGCTCCTTGGAAATTTGAACATTGATAATGTTAGCATTTTTCATCTGCTTCCAAACACTGCCTGTGTTCAATTTAGTGTGTGTGAATTTTTTTTGTTTTGTTTTTTTGTTTTGTTTTGTTTTTAAACCACAAACTGATCTCACCTGAAGACAAATACCCTAGACTTCAGGGAAAGTTAGATATAAACCTACCATATATAATCAGGTACAAGCTGATCTGGGCACAAGCCAACCCCCAATTCTGAGCCCAAAAAAAAGAAGCTAAAATTGGTGACCCAGGTATAAGCTGAGGTCCCCTTTTGGCCTTGGCCCCTAACCTCCCACTCACTGCTGCTGGCTTCCTCTGGAGTTTCTGACAGCTTCCCTACCCCAAAATCTCTGCTGCTGCTTTTCCCTTGCCACCCCCCACTGTCCATTCCTCACTCCTGCTCTCCTGCTCTGCCCTTTCCTCACTGCTGCCCCCTGCTGTCCTCTGCTCTGCCCTTTCCTCACTGCTACCCCCCTGCTTACTTCTCAATTTCCTGCTGCTACCGCCTGCTCCTTCTGCCCTGCCCCTTTCTCACTGCTGCTCTGCTCCTCCTACTGCCCCCTCCTCACCACCACCCCCTACTCTACCCTTCCCTCACTGCTACCTGCTGCCCCCCTGCTCTGATCTTCCCTCACAGCTGCCCCCTGCTCTGCCCCTTTCTCACTCCTGCTCTCTGCTCCTCCTACTGCCCCCTCCTCACTGCCACCCCCTACTCTGCCCTTCCCTCACTGGTACCTGTTGCTGCCCCCTGCTTTGCCTCTTCCCTCACTGCTGCCCCCCTGCTCTGCCTCTTCCGCACTGCTGCGCCCTGCTCCTCCTGCTGCCCCCCTTCTCTGCCCTTTCCCCACTGCTGCCCCCTTCTCTGCCTCTTCCCTCACTGCTGCCCCCCCCCATCTGCCACTTCCCCACTGCTGCCCCCTTGGCACTTCACTGCCGCCCCCCTCCTCTGCCCCTTCCCCACTGCTGCTGCACTGCTCCTCCTGCTGCCCCCTGGCTCATCACTGCTACCCCCCTGCTCCCTTCTCTGTTCGGTGCTGTTGCTCCCCTGTTCCCCAACACCCTTTTGCCTTCACCCCCCAACCCCTGCTGCTGCTCTTCCCAGCCTGCCAGGCACCCCGCACTCCCCAGTCTCTGTCGCTGCTTCCCTGGGCTCCCCAAAAACCCTGCATCCTCTTGCCACTTTCCCTGGACCCCCCCCGACCCCCCCCATGCCCGAGCCCTGCTGCCCCTTCCGTGGTCTCCCTGAATCCCCCCCCCAAACCCTCCTGGCCACCCCATCACTTTCCCCAACTCCCCAACCGCCTCCCCAAACGCCGGTCCCTGCCACCACTTCCCTGGCCTCCCTGAATCCCCCCTCAATGTCCAGGCCGACCCCCCCACCAGGACCGCCTTACTTGGCCACTCCCGACACTGGGGTCTCTTCCTTCCTCCAGCCTCAGCCCTGGCCGACTGCCCAAGATGGCCGCCTGGCAATACTGGGGCTCTGGCTTGTCACATGGTCAGGGAAACTCCTGGGCTGGGGCTGTCTACCATATTCTCTTGAGTATAAGCCGAGCACCTATTTTGAAGCCAATTTTCAGGCACAAAATTTTTGGCTTATAGGCGATGATATACAGTATTTCTTTTTCTAGACAATTTGCTGACCGACGGACAGCTTCCACAAATTAAGATTGTAACAGTGAGGTAATTCTAAAAACATTGATTAATACAGGTATCCCAGTTATTGGCTTACTGCACCTCTATTCCCCCTCTCTGTTGTCTCTCAAGGGCATCCACGGAAAGGTGTTCAGCTCCCAGCCATCACTTCCCCTGAGCAGTGATCGCTTCCATGGTGCAGTTCCCTGCCCTACATTGTGATATTCACAGCAAGACAAACCACCTAAAAGGCCAGCCCCTGTGCTTTGCTTTCGCTCCAATAGCTATGAACAATTTTGCCAGCAGTTACAAGTTTCCTCACAGTTCTTTCAAAGAAAAGCATTTAAGAGAAAATATATACAAACAATAAACATTCCCATAAGCATGCAGAGAGTGCATTAGGTTACCTATGATTCTGATGGGCTCCAGTAAGCTAAATTTTTGCAACCCTTCTGCAAGGGCTGGGGACCACCTTGCAGAGAAAGTTCTGTTTGCTGGATCAAGAAGAGCATTCTGCCAGATTCAATGCATCCATCTCCATTCATCCTTCTAAAAATCATTCCTTTGACTCTTTAAAAGTGCCGCAGGACTCCTTGTTTGTTTTGCTGAACTAGACTAACGCGGCTACCCCATTGGAACTTGACGATATTGCATGTACTCATGATCCATCCATCCATCCATCAATCATCATCATCATCATCTAGAGGAATCACAGGATTTGAACTTGTACAAAACATACACATTAAATGATAAGCCAAAAAAAATTACCCTAATACCTTTCCAAGCAAACAAAACATAAGTACATGAAATACTGTGAAGTTCCAAAGGAGTAGCCCTGTTAGTCTAGTTCACTAAAACAAGCAAGGAGTCCTGTGGCACTTAAAGACTAAAACATTTACTTATCACATGCACTTCCGTGGGAGAAAACCCCACTTCATCAGATGCTTTGAAGATGGGGGACCTTACAGAATGGGAGGAATGTAAATGCAGGGAAGAGTAAGTCATGGGATCAGGTCAGACTGTAAGAGAAAATCAAAGTGCCTGACGAAGTGGGATTTTCTCCCAAGAAAACTCATGCGATAAATAAATGTATTTGTCTTTAAAGTGCCACAGGATTCCTTGTTTCCCTTGGTGGCTTCCCTGAGTCCCAGGCAAGCTGAGTCCCCAGAACTGGGCGGGTGCTCCCCCTGCCAGCCACAGCCACCACAGCCAGCCAGGTCTGGATGGGTGCCTCCCCCACCAGCCACCACAGCCACAGTAGCCAGCTAGTGCTGGGCAGGTGCTTCCCCTGCTGGCCACCATGATCACCACATCCAGCCAGCACTTGGCAGTTGATTCCTCTGCTGGCCAGCACGGCCACTGCGGCCAGCCAGAGCCAGGGTGTGTGTGCCTCCACCACCAGCCTCTGCAGCCAGCCAGGGCTGGGCTGGTGCCTCCCCCACTGGCCAAGCTGGCTTCAGAAGAGCCGAGTCCCCACCTGCCACTGGCTTTCCAGGTCCCCCAGGGGCCTGCACATTTCCCTTACCTGGCCACAGAATCCCAGGGGATTGGAACTGCTGGTAGGAGCTGCTGGCCATGTGGCATGGCCAGAGGCTTCTTTACCCCTACCCCTATCCCCGAGAATGCAGCTGACCAAGCATGCTCAGGGACAGGGCAGCCAGGAGATGACCTCCCCCAGCCCCAACCTGGCTCCCAAAGGCATGTGCCTTGGCAAATGCATATTCCTCTTTGGGGCCAGGTACAGTGAGTCTGGCACCCATTAAAATTCCCCGCCTAGCGCTTTGCCCCATTTGTCCTGCCCTAGTTATGGCTTTGCTACAGGCAGTGGCGTAGCAAGGGGGCCAAGCCCACATGTAGGCTCTCCCAGTTGCTCCAACCTACACTTCGCAGCCCCTTGTTCAGACACCTCCCTCTAGCCCAGTGCCCTAGGGTTTCCCCCCACCTCCATTGCTACACTACTGACCACAGCGTAAGACACCAACTGTATGAATGATTGCTTCCCAGCCATTACTACCCAAAATCAACAAATATTTAGTGCTTTCTATTTTAAATACACAAAATAAGATATTTTTTAAAATAAATGTGTAACCTGTCTGGGTAGGGGAAGATTCCATACTACACTGTAACTTCACTACAAATGACGGTATATTGCTTTCAAGCCTCATTACAATAATTTTGCAAAGAATGGAATTTTGCTTTAGGCAGCATCACATGGTTGAACTCCTGCATTGTACCTCTAGTCTAGCTAACACAGTGTGGATTTTTGGCCAAGTGATTTAGCCTTCCAGTGTCTCTGTTTACCTATCTTTAAAAAATCTTGCTGATATACATCACAAATGACATTTTTAGTTACTATCATTGACACTGGTAAAACCCTCACAGAGTCTTTAAAAGAATAAGTAATATCACTGAATATTATATTTTGTTGTAACAATTTTTGCAATGAGAAATAGGCATCATAATTTGACTGGCTATATAAAGTAAAATGGGATCTTATTCAGTAACATTTGCTTTGATTTTCTGTCAACATCTTCAGTTCTTCACAGACAACTATGTTTGTGAGCAAGGAAGAGCATGAAAGGAAAAGATGTTAAGGTATTAAAAGGTCAAAGTAACAAAGTAGAAAAATAATAAGAAAGAAAATATTTTATATCTTAACTGTACAATCTCTGGCTCCTCACCACAAGGTGATTTAATAAGATGCTAGTTTATTTAAGGTACAAGTTAAAAAGATCCCTGGGAACTTTGCAGTCTTTTGCTAGGTTTTTGGTTTTTGTTTTTAAAGTGTTACTTACGTTACCTAAACAAGCACATCAGCTCTCAGTGCTTTCTGAACTCCATAAATATATGTACAGAAGCTTTTCAAAGATTGTCAGACATAAATATGTGGTGACCACCAATTATGGTCACTCAAAATCAGAAAATCTCAAGTCTGAGACCTACATTGCCCCTATCTAAAATTATCTCTTCAGTATCCAAAAGAGTAGAGTTCTTCTTTTATATACTATTTGTTTGTTTTCATTACATTTGGTGTTAGAATATGATTGTCAAGAATCAATCTATCTAACATCATACTACAACTTTGCACACAACATAGACAAGGTTAGCACATATTCAGCACTTCATAATCATGGTTACATTTAGCACAAGTTGACATGACACTAAACATGACTTAGCCTTAACTACTCTTACTCCAAAGGTCAAGATTATGTTACTTGAATATGATCTTTAAAGGTCACATGATAATATTTTGTCATAAAGATAGACACTCTGGTTAGGTACTGTTAAAAACAAAATCAAACTTTGCCAGGAGCTACCTCCAATTTTAAATGTGAGGGAATTTTATAGTGTCCCAGTGTACAGGCAACTGATGACTATTAATTGCAACCCCCATTCTTCACTCGGAAGGGTATCAGGATGTTGTATGCTTGATTTTTTGAAGATCTAAAGTGCTTTGAAACCTCACGTAGAAGTGCAAATAGACTTTCTAAGAATTATTAAAGAAAATTAAGATATAAATAGAGTGCTTTTACCCCTCTGAAGCTATATCTCTGGACTTGAATTCAGTCAACAGTGAACACACAGGGAGAACACACAATAGAGTTTATTCTTTGCCGCAGAAAGAAATTCAGTTGGAAATGGATATGGTTTAATTAGGCCACAACTTTGTTAAATTATGTAGAATACCTGGCCATATATTACCACTCTTTCTTAATGGTTTCCACCACTTTGGAAGGCCTTCTTTCAGCTTTCCCCTCATATGAAGGTTAAGAGGCCTGGAAGAAGGTGAACTGTCTTCCTCACTATTCCATGCATGAGGCTTTCCCACCTTTTTTTTCTAGCTTCCTTATGGAATACCTTTTCTTAAGTCCAATTCCAATTCCATTTTATCAGGCGGTGACATGTTTTTTCTCAATGAAAATAAAATTTATCAATACTAAAGAATGAATTGCAACAAATTAGATGTTGTTTGTAACTATGTGAACTGGAAGAAATACAGATTTAGCACGTACAACAACTGAACTCAGAACAATTCTATTACTGGATTATAAACAACATGTTTGCGTGAAATGAGAATTGACTGTAATCTTAAAATTAATTTACTCCTTTTTTTTGGATACTTCTATGAATCTTCAAATGTCTTTATAGTATTAGTTTATCAACAGTTTTGCATGCCAGTATTTGAATCCAAACCACTGCTTTGATTTGCTGTAGCAGTCTGACCTGATTCCATGACTTACACTTTCCTGCATTTATTTTGCTCCCATTCTGTAAATTCCCACATCTTCAAAGTGTCTGATGAAGTGGGATTTTCTCCCATGAAAGCTCATGCTATAAATAAATTTGTTAGTTAAAAGTGCCACTAGACTCCTTAATTTTTCAAGTGACTCAGAGGTCTGGAACATTAGTATTTGTCCCTAGTAGACTAGACAAAATCCATATGAGATCTTAAAAGGGGCACGATATATAGAAAATACAATGTAGATATCATCACCTTGTACATAATGTGATAGCAGCATTTGTGAACACTCTGAAAACCTTACTTTGTCCAGGCAGCTTCTGATGATACTCATTGGTGGCTACTATCTGGAAATTAATTTGCAATTTGAATGCTTAGGTAAAACCATGCACATCACATAAACCAAGCAGAACATCTCTTTTAAGCCTAGAGTATGTTTCTCCTAGGTACCAGAACATTTTGATGGTCTACTTCCAGAAGCTAAAGGAATCCATTAGATCTTAGGAGAGTTTCAAGGAAAAATATTAAGACAGTCATGCTGATAAGCCACTGACGGTCTAGTATGATGTTATAATGATTTATTTTCATCTGGATTTTTAAATGCTACATCCCTTAATTCATTCTCACATATCACTATGTTATTCAGATGACCCATGGCAGATGAAATAGAACAGAAAATGGCAAGGACACCAATGATTTAACACTCATTTCAAACCAGATTGACTTCAGCATAAAGAAATGTTTAGCTCTTATACAACTGTGCAGGATGTTAAGTGAGGTTTCTCTGCCTCCATCACAGCACCTGTTCAGCTGCAATAGCAGAAGAGTTTCATGTGATGAACAACTTGATATAACTAAGTTTCCTTCATCTGGTGGGAAAGTAAAATGCTTCTCAATACCAGGAAGTTTCACACTACTCTACATATAGGATAATATTTCTCTGATATGGATAGAAATTGTGAAGTTATTTTATGAAGCAGAGGGAAAAGCAGTGCGGACAAGGATAAGGTCTTCAGCTTGTGTTTCATACTGTGGTATTTACTGGTGCTTTGGAAAAGCCTGGTGATGTCCAGGCTATTTCTCATGAGTGAAAAGAATGTTGCCCTGGTTGATGAATGCCAGTGTTTCTCTAGAAGCAAAGTTCCAGCTTCTGTTAAAAATGCAACTTAGACTATTACTAAAAAAGATGGACATTACTGCAAAACACCAACAACTTTTGGGTTCTTCAGGTTATCTGATGGAGTCAGTTTGGTTTTAAACTTGGATATAGTATAGAAATTACACTATTGGTTTGGTACGTGGTTTTCCCCCACTGATAACTGAAGATCAGATGTCCATTTTGATTCTTTGGCTTTCTTGGACACTTCTAGCCAATAATGAGTCTGTGGACACCAGTAGGGATCATCAGGGGTCTCCCAAATAACTCTGCTCCTTCAGTGCTAATAGGTGCTAAAGGACAATTAATTCCCTGGTCAGAGGGTTTTAAAGGCTTCAATCCTGTCCTTCCACTTCAGAGATAATATGTGGCTCTCAGGAAAAGATGTTAATTATAGGTTATGGAGTTCTGAGCATGCTGATAACACTCAGCTCTGCACTATATTTTTATCTCTTCTGATCCTGAAGGTATATTGGAGTGAGTTATCCAGTCTCTTACACTGAACTGGAGTCCATATAAACTATCTGCGATTGCTCCAAGACAAGACTACTTGAAGGATGAGGAGGAAATAACCAGAGGAACTGGTGTAAGTTACATCAGCACCTTTCTGGCATGGTGAAAACATCCCTTTTTTATCAGATTGGTAATCTTACGTTGTGTTTCCCAATTTCTGCTAAATTGTTATTGAACAACCATTATTTCATAGAACAAATTAAATTGTCTGCTAAATTATCATCGAACAACCATTTTTGGATGTTGACCTCACTACGTCTTTCACTTTAAGTTTAGTTTATGGTGGTGCAGTCACAACTTTAAACCATGGGGCACCTGCTACTTTCATAGAATGCAATGGCCCATTTGTTCAGTCATATTTCTACCACATTGTATCTTTGCTCTGTGATTTGCTCCAGGCTATTGACTAGTTCCAGGTGAGGCTTATACTGTTGACCTTGACCTCTGAAGCCCCAATTTATTTGGGATCCAGGATGAGTGACTGCTTCTTTTCCTCTTCTTTTCCTGTGACAGTTGAGGTAATTTGAGGTAGTTGAGACACCAGCGCCCATATAATAAATCTAGTGATAAAACATTCTTATTAATGGTTCCTTTGTTCTACAGCTTGCTTCTCATTTAAGTTCTGGTTTTTCCTGAAGACGACTGCCTGATAGAGTGACTGGGGGCACTTATTGGTGGACCGCTTAAGGAGATGAGGGAAACTGAGTTGGTGCTGTTTTAGATGAAGATATCGTAGGAGATCTTTGTGTTTTCTTATATGATTTGTGACTTGGTTGTGTGTCTTATGTTAATATTTTACTAATTATTTTTCAGTGTACCTAGCACTTAGGACAATTGTGGTGAAGAAATACATATTATGAGTGATACATTCAATATACATACTTAAGAATCTCACCTGGTATATGCAACATGTATATTTTTCACACATTCACATTTGCGCGCGCGCGTGCGCACACACACACACACACACACAAAATCACAAAAGGTGTCTGAAGAGAAGATTATTTAGGTTGCAAACTTAAATACTCAAAAAGTTTAAAAATGAGAGAATTAAGATTCTTAATTCAGTTCCATTGTGTTTACGTATTATGGTAGGCTACCCCCCCAGCCAAATTTCAAGTCTCTGCTCCAAGGCATAGGGCATTAGAGCTTTCCAAAGAAAATGTTTCCAGAATGTCTTTTACATGAACAAAACAATATTTTTTTCTCCTCACCTCATTCTTAGGAATGGCAAAGCTTTTGGCTAATAATAATAATAATAATAATAATAATAATAATA